>OVBL01000412.1:0-95027 GCA_900406555.1 Pseudoturritis turrita
TTGGCTAGGCAGCAGGGTGAAATGCTGACGAGCCAACATCTTGGCTAGGCAGCAGGGTGAAATGGTGACGAGCCGACATCTTGGCTAGGCAGCAGGGTGAAATGGTGACGAGCCAACATCTTGGCTAGGCAGCAGGAAGAAGAAGTGACGAGCCGACATCTTGGCTAGGCAGCAGGGTGAAATGGTGACGAGCCGACAACTTGGCTAGGCAGCAGGGTGAAATGGTGACGAGCCAACATCTTGGCTAGGCAGCAGGAAGAAGAAGTGACGAGCCGACATCTTCGCTAGGCAGCAGGGTGAAATGGTGACGAGCCAACATCTTGGCTAGGCAGCAGGAAGAAGAAGTGACGAGCCAACATCTTGGCTAGGCAGTGGAATGAGTAGGAGACAAGCCAAATACTTGGTGACGAGCCAACATGTTGGCAAACCAGCAGAACGGTGACGAGCCAACATGTTGGCGAACCAAAACCCTCAGCTCGGCATCGAGGAGAAATGGGCGACGAGCCAGCCCATCGATGATCCAACAAAGCAACAAGCCCAACGTCTTAGATAGAATGAGGCAATGAGCCACAAGACATTGGTGGGCCGAGGCGATGAGGCAAAGAAAGAAGCCCATGAAAACCATAGAGGAAATTCCGAAGAATAAGGAAGTTTTCCTTTTTCGTTTAGGAAGAAACCCAGCCGACCTATTTGTGTATAAATAGACAATGTATCTCTTTGAAAAGGGGATCCGAAAATTGACCTAGCTAAACGCTTATTACTTTACAAACAGCTTTCGAAACAGCTGGAATAAAATCTCCATCTTTGGATCTCAGTTTCTTGGTTTCTTTACATAGAAATTTGTCGAATCCCTAAATCTCTTCACAAGTTTTTGGTTGTGCGAGTTTCGACTCCCACAATTTAGATAGACAGTTTGGATTTGAAGGAAATCGTGGTAAGGTGAGTGGCTTGGGGATCAGGTTAAATTTGCCAAGACTCGACTGAACCAGAAACGATTATCCTTGGATCCGAATTGGTAAATTCAACTAAGTAATGGGAAGAAGACTTATTTAGACAACTTGCATGAACTTTGTATCCTTGATTCGTGAATTTTAGCCTAGTGAGACGGGATGATCGCATCACTAAGTAATTGTCGAATTACTTATGTCTCTTTAGCTTTCAGGTAAAGATGTGGATCGTGGGAAGGATTTGACTTAGGCACAAGACTGATGACTGGGAAGATGGGTGGTGTGTCAGTCCGGATAGTTAGGATCGAACTGGTAGTAATAGCATAAGTAGCAAAGTGATAAGTTGTATCGAATGCTATTATTATCTAAATAAAGATCCGGATTATTTGTTTGACTCTAATTATATATTGACTCTAAGAATATTGAATCACATAATGAACCTCGAAAATGGATTGAATGATTCAGAGTCACTTAGTGATCCGAATGCGAACAACCATTCTGGACTTAGAATTCAGAATGAGGTGTTTCAAGTTGGTATCAGACCGGAGTGCAATCTAAATGGAATCAAGATGGGATGGTTTCATATGTGGTTGAGATCAATCCTCCACAGTCCAAACCTTAAAGGAAGAAGGTGGACTACTTAAATGTGTTGGAGCACGTAATAAGGCTGGAAACGAAACATTTCCAGGGTAGTTCCGACCTTATAGAGGCGGATGAATGGAGGAGCCGTCTGGTGAGGAGCTTTAATTCCACACGGTGTGCATATGACTATCGCAAAGATATTGCGGTCCATTTCCTGGAAGGCGATGCACATAACTGGTGGTTTGCTGTTGAAAATGTAAGGGTGATCCAGTCAAAGTCTTTACCGAATTTGAGGAAGAATTCAATAAGAAATACCTCCCATCAGAGGCGTGGAATGGATTGGAAGATGACTTCTAGATTTTGTGCAAGGGAATCGAACTGTCTGGAAGTACGAAGAAGAGTTTAATCACCTTAGGCGATATGTGGGCGGAGAGCTTGAGAATGAGCAAGCTCAGGTTCGTCAGTTCATCCGTTGACTAAGGGTGGAGCTCAAAACCTACAGCTCAATTCGCACCTTTAATTCAGTTTCTGAACTAGTGAAAAGGGTTGTGATGATTGAAGCTAACCTGGAAGAAGAAAACATGGTGAAGAGTGCAAGGGTACAGTCCCGACCAAGTCTAGTTCCTAAATCTGGGGAGAAGAAAAAGAAATGGGATAATGGTGGGAAAGGAAGCAAGTCGTCTGAGAAACGCGGTGAATGCGTGACTTATGGGAAAAGACACAGTGGTGTGTACTGGAAGGCAGCGGGTGCTTGTGCTAGTTGCAGCAGTAAGGAACATGGGATTTAAAAATGTCCGCGAATGGATCAAGGACAATAGAAAGCAATTGGTGATGATATTAGGGCTTGCTACCACTCTGGGAAAGCTGGGCATTACAAGAGGGAATGCTCGAAGCTGCAAGTGGAAAGACAAGTGGGACAGAAATCGAACCGTGGATGGGTTGAGCCACCGCCATAAGCCAAGAGGCAAGCTAGAGCATCGCGAGTTTATAAACTATTGAAGGAAGCTGGCGAGGCTGGTAACTTCAATGCGATCACTGGTACGTTACTTGACCCAAACTCTTCAAATTCCAAAAATTGCATTACATCATGCATAAATTGGTTAGATACTTAGCATTCTAGATGAATGTGTAGGGACCTTGGACATAGGTGGTGTTGCAACACACCATGTTCGATACCGAAGCTTCACATAGTTTTGTGAGCCCGGATATGATTGGAAAGGGACGGTTCCAGAAGGAACCTGGGGAAAATTTTGGGATAGTGAACGCATCTTGTGGGCAGATCATGTTTTCACTGGGGACTGTCCTAGATATTCCAGTCCGTATTAGAGGAGTTAATATGCCAGCGGACCTAGTTATTGTTCAACTCAAGAACCACGATGTGATCTTGGGAATGGATTGGCTATGAAAGTACAAGGCTACACTGGATTGTCACAGAGGACGTGTACGGTTTGAAAGGGATGAAGGGATGCTAGAATTCCAAGGAATTCGACCAACTTCAGGGAGTTTGATGGTTTTCGCAATCCAAGCAAAACAGATGCTGGAAAAGGGTTGTGAAGCTTACCTAGCTACAATCACCATAGTCGAAGTTGGGACTAGTAAAGGGGATAAGGACATACCGATAGTGAATGGGTTCGAAGATGTTTTCCAGGCCTTAACATGTGTACCACCTTATAGGTCTGACCCCTTCAATATTTAACTAGAACCGGAAACTACTCCAATCTCTAAGTCACCTTACCGGATGGCACCGGCAGAGATAGCCGAGTTGAAGAAACAGTTGGAAGAACTGTTGGATAAAGGATTTAACAGACCAAGTAGTTCACCATTGGGAGCACCGGTTCTGTTTGTTAAGAAGAATAATGGAAGCTTTAGGCTTTAATTTGCATCGACTATCGGGGATTGAACCGGGTAACAGTAAAGAACAAGTACCCATTACCCCAGATAGATGAGTTATTGGACCAACTCAAATGAGCCACTTGGTTCTCGAGGATTGATTTGGCTTCGGGTTACTGATATACCTTAGATTTTACCACTTTTTAATATGTTTTAATAGGTTTTTAACGAAGAAACTACTTGGTTTTAGCATTTTATGGTTTCTTTTAATATTTTTGTGGATCTTAGAGTATTTACAGGAAATTGAAGCAATTTGGACAAAAAGATGCAAAACGAGCGATTTGAAGATATGACAGATCCTGAGCGTCAAATGTTTTGCATCATATGGAGATCTTGCCACCATTGGATCAAACTTATATATTACCACACGATATATGGGAGTGTTAGCTTCAATGTTGATATCAGAACATAGAAATCCAACGGTGCGATCTCAAGTTATACTCGATTTACTGAAGACTATCGATGAAGATTCGAGGGGAAGCAAGCCCAAGTGATGAAGCCTGATCGATCGCTATTCCTAAAAAAAAGAAAATTTTCTTTTTCTCAATCTTATCTCCAAACCCCCAAAGAAAAAGTCTTAACTCGATCACTACCTTATAAAAAGCCTCCAGCAGCTACGAAAATAAGAAGTGATCATCATTCTTTTGGAGATTGGTCTTTGTTCTTTTCACACCAAAATCTTCTAGTTTTCTTCTATTTGTTCGATAAAGGGAGAAGATCTCACCTTCTTGTACTCCATTGGAGAAGTTTTCTGAACCCTTACTCTTTATATAAACATGTTTTCTATTGCTTTTGCTTTGATTATCATGTCTATGTTTGAGTAGTCTTTTGTTGGGTTCTAAGGGGTAATTCAAGGAGAATTTTATGGTTCGATAGATAAGATTTGATAAATAGAGTGGCACTTTTGATAAATCAAGTAATCCTTCATCTAGGTATGATTTTATTGCATGTTTCTTGTTTGATCACCTTGAAACTGATCTTAGAACAATATTTGCTTGAATATCACTTGATTTATTATTTTGAACATGGTGTTTGATGAGTCTAACCCTTTAAGCCTGCGAAATTGAGTTATTGCGTTAGATGAACAATTGAACTTGATAATAATTGCATGACATTTATGTTATTGACTGCAAGAGTTGATTGATAGAATAGATTTGTCATAGATGGTTTTCGCTGCGAGAGTATGGTTAACCTTATCATAGTGTTTGAGTTCTAGGATAAAATAAGATTAGAATCAATTGCCTCTAGGAATTACTACTTGAATAATTCGAACTATGAATCCCTGAGAATCCCTGAAAGCCCAATGTTTTTCCCTTATTGTTTACATCGTTTTATTTTATTGCTTTGATTTACTTTCTCACAAAAACACATAAAAATCTGTTTCAACTTAGCTTAAATCTTAATTCATATTTCTATTGTGCAATCAAAGTCTCTGTGGGATCGAAACCTCAAATACTACAATTGATTTGCTGTGCACTTGCAGTTTAGGAATTGTTAGGTTTGAGTAAAACTTATCTAGCACATCAAGTTTTTGGTGTCATTGCCGGGGACTTTTGCATTGCCATTAGGTTTAGATTAAGAATTTCTTCTAAGTCTTTATTTTTCTTGGATATTTAATTTCAGTTTTTCTTTTTCTATTTTTCTTTGTGTTTCAGGTGTATGACCAGAAGTCAAGGTTCTGACAATCTGAGCCCACTTGAGTTCATCGAAAGAAATGCTAGGACGAATCAAAGGTTAGATAGAGAAAGACAAATGGCTAACAACAATAGCGTCACTAATCTCCAAGGCCGAGAGCCTCAACTTGACGAGCATGGACAGCCATATGCGGAGGGCAATCAAATCTTCATTGTCGAACGCGATACTAATCAGAATGCACCGGAACTTCGCATTGATGGAGCACCACCTGCACTTGTAGCAAACAATGAGCACCGGTTTCAGCTCCACCAGACAATTGCTGATTGTGATGCACCTGATCAATACTTCCATGATCGAGCAGCTATACGTCCACAACTTCCACAAAGAAACGACTACGAGATTAAGTCGCAAATCATCATTTTTGTCAAGAAAAACCAGTTCCATGGGCTACCAACCAAACACCCTATGGAGCACATCGAGTTCTTTGAGGAAATTTATTCTACAACAAGGCAAAATGGAGTCCCTTCGGACTATCTAAAGTGTAAGCTTTTCCCATTTTCTCTTTCTGAAAAAGCTCATAGGCGGCTTAAATCTTTACCACCAAGCTCTATCACTACATGGGAAGGTTGTAAGTATGCTTTTCTCAATCATTTTCACACTAAATCTCGTACTAACCTCTTGAGAAATAAGATACAGGGATTTCAACAAGGACCACTTGAAAACTTCCACGATGTTTGGGAACACTTTAAAGAATACTTAAGAGATTGTCCACATCATGGATTTACACAAGCTAACCTTTTAAGTACCTTCTACAGGGGCATTGATCAGAAATATCAGCTTTCGTTCGATATAGCTAGTAATGGCGATTTCACAACCAAAACAGTTGAAGAAGGTCAAGTTTTAATTGATAATATTGCTGCTAGTAATAGTAAAATTGATACTGGTTTTGAAAGGACGACGAGAATCCATGAAGGCGAATCAAGGCAGGTTGCCGAACTAAAGATCATGATGAGCCAACTTCTAAAAAATCAGCAATGTTCGATCACTTCCTATGAAACTCTCAACAATATGGGGGCTGGAAATCAACAAGGACTCATTAATGATGAACATGAATGAAAAGAATAAGAAATCAACTGAATTGGATCTCAAGCTTACTTCCAAACCGAAACTTCAATAACTTTAAGAATAACTCTTATTTATCTTACAGAAATTCTAATGTGGAAAATCCACAAGATCAATTCTATCCTCCACAAGAGAAAAGCCAACAACAAGGCAACTCTTATGGACGTGGATCTAATCTAAGTGGGAATAATTTCCAGCAGCCATCATTTGGCCGTAGTACTAAGTTTGGCAGAAACAATTTCCAGCAAAAATCATCTTTTAACAATTTTCAGGCACCCAAAGCACCTGAAACTTCGGCGAGCTCTTCTCAAGACAACAAGATGGAAACACTGCTGCATCAAATCATTGCAAATAAAAATCAATCAACAAAGGATTTCAATGCTAGAGTTGAAGGCATCTACACCGAGCTAAATGGAAAGTTAAAAGCACTTTCTCTACATGTGAAGAAAATGGATGTTCAAGTTGCTCAAAACGCAGATGCTGTCAAGAGGCAAAATTGAGTACTTTCGGGGAAGGTGGAAGAAGATCCAAAGAACTACTACAATGCCATAGAGCATGTCTTGACCCCTCATCCCTGCTTGATGCTAGACGACGAATTTCTGTCCTCAGATTCTGAAGGAGAAATCCAAACCAACAACCTGGGACAAGGAGAAAACAAGGCTAATAAACCCAAGCCTCTAATAAGGACACTTCTCAAAGAAAGGGATCAAGGACAATTTATTTTCTCATGCAAAATCGCAGGCAACAAGTTCCCTAACTCTCTTTGTGATTATGGTTCTAACGTTAATGTTATGTCTACAGTGGCTGCAAAGAATCTTGGACTCCATAAGTTCATACCATCTAACACTACATTAGTGTTTGGAGACTCCTCGATGAAGGTCCCAAAAGGTGTGATTCGAGACTTGCAACTTCAAATCGGTAGAACCTTCATACTAGCTGATTTCCATGTCTTGGAAATGGAAGAAGTTATACCCTTGATACTTGGAAGAAGCTTCTCAGCTACTGTGGAGATTTTCATTGACTTCCTCAATCAAAGAATATCCTTTAAGAAAATCGATAAAAATGTATTTTACCCTGCAGTTTCTTTAGATAATTTTCCTATAAGAACAACTAGCATTGGGAAAAAGATGGATGTAGATCATGGAGATAAGACAAGAACTCCTAAGGCTACTAAAGAAGAGATCAAGATGATCAAGGATGTTGACAAAAAAAAAAAAAAAAGAATGTTTGCCAGCCTCAGAATTATGATGCCCCTTGGGTTGAAAGATGCAAACCCAGAAAGGATCAACGAATGGTTGGATTCACAAAGAAGGTACTTCTCGAATGTGATGTTCTAAGGAAGAAGGAAATAAACAAACTGACAATTAAGCACGAAGCTCCTAATCCAGCAAGAAGCATCATCGAAGAATCTTAGGAAGCACCGTTTTCCTTTGATACTCCACCTTTCGCCTAGAAAAATGGTAAACAAGTCGAGCTAAACGAAATAGAAGTGCTTAGTGGAAGACAACTCACTGGTAAGTATTTAATTTAGTTTATTTCTTTGGTTTTTAACGAATTTACTTAGTGTTTTAGGAAAAGATCGAAAAGCCAAAATTGTAGACTTTGGAATCGATCGATCAGTCATCACCAATCGATCAATCGATTATCTGCATAAAAACAGAGCATGGCAGATCATCATTGATCGATCAGCCCTATCTGATCGATCGATTGCCTCCACATGTATTAAATTCAAATTTCCTTGATTCCCGAAAAAATCCAAAATATTCATAAAAAGAGTCACCAATAGGAATGCATCTCTCCAACGATCATTGAGGTATCATCTTTTATCCATGATTTTCAATACATTTCATTTGATTATGACTCTCTCTGATTTAATTTCACTCCGGGGCGGTGCGATTTAAGTCTGGGGGAGGATCCTCGGTATCTGACGATATTTGCTTTCTTTTGGTTTGTTTTTGGCTTTTATTGAGTAACTTTAAAAAATTTCTTAGGATAAATTGTTTTTATTGAGTCAAATTTGTAGGGAATTATGACCTTTTCTAGGAATAGATGCTTTGATTTTGAGATCCAGTGACCATTGCAGCGGGGTTGTTCAGACAGACGATTCAGAAACCACATGACCGGGACTCCCCCAGAAAATTTCAGTTTGCATTAATTTTGATGGATCTGATTTTGACTCTATATTATTGGACTTCTAACCTCACTTAAATTTTTTCTTTAAAGGTGTTAGATCAGGGAAACGAACCAAATATTTAGGACTTCTTATTTCTTTTTACCACTTTCTGTTGATCCTGAATGCCACCTCATTTTTAGTTGGTACCCTACCTTAAACCCTTATCTCTTTTCAGACCTCACACATAATTATCTTCATTGTCATATGTGCATATATGTGTAAAAACGTCGGAGAGACGACTGATGCAGTTTTTCATTCACTGCAAATGCAGGGATTGAGGATACTTGGTGGAGTACATTGATGTTGATTCTATAGCTTGGTTCTTTCCTGGAATTTGCATATATCATGGTAATTTTCGTGCCTTTGAAACTCCATGTTTCTAACAGATCAATCTCCCCCTTTCAACAAAAAAAAACGTGAAAAACAAAAGAGAAAGGAAATTGATCACTATTAGGAGTCTCAAGTACCTCGATACTCTTTTGTGGCTCTTAAATCTTCCATTCATGGAAGTCAATGGAGTTTTCCATGTTATGACTAATCTTATCATCATCAACTTGGTCTTGATCCATGTCAATTCCAAACCATCTTTGCTCATCTCTAGCATCGCTCTCATCAAAGATCTCATAAAGCTTAGCGAAGGCATTTAAAACTCTTTCTGAAAGGCATTTTGTTGGTGGAGGTGGATCATAGAATTGGTAACGTGTGATGTGAGGCTGAAAATGCCTTTGGTGGTCAACAGGTGATGTCCATTGATAACCACTGCGAGAATCTTGTGTATGAGCCAGTGGGTTAGAGAAATCTTGCTCTCGAGTTAGTATCTCTTTGATAGACAGTTTGCTAGAACCTCCATAGATATCGAACTTCTGTGAGTGAGCCAGTGGGTTAGAGAAACCCTGCTCTCGAGCTAGCAATTTTTTTATTGAAAGTCTACTAGAATCTCCATAGATACCAAACTCCATTGTTCCAAAGAAAGTACCTAAAACACAAAAATAAAGAAGAAGAAAAAAATGAAATCAAAAGAAACAAAAAAATACCTAGAGTAAACTCTTAGTCTGAAAACTAATGGTACTGTTAGTTTCCCCAGTACGACGCCTAAAACTTGACGTGTGTCAGGTTTTACCTTAGGACACAATGATCGAGGTACAAGTGCACATCGATCAATTGTAGTACTTAAGGATCGAATCCAAGGAAACAAGAATGCACAATAGTGATCTTGAACAAAAAGTTAAGCTAAGTAAGTAATAAGGGGGGGGGGGGGTTGAGTCGAGCAAAGTAATAAAAACAGTAAATAAAAAGCGTTGTCAAGCAATATAATTAAAACGTTGGTGATTCAAAAATTTCTCGGGGATTCACAGTTCGAATTATTCAGGATTAACTCCTAGAACTCAAAGACATCGTTTCTCTTTCATCCTAAACTCAAATCATTGTGATAAGATTAACCCACTCTTGTGGCTGATAATCAACTATGTATAAACTATCCTATTAATCAACTCTCACAGTCAATAACGTAGATAAACATGCATTTATAATCAAGTTCAATTGTTCATCTAACGCAGTAACTCAACTCTCGCAGGTTAAAGCGATTGACCCCTCAAACATCAGATCAGAACAATAACTCAAATAGTGTGCAAGCCGAAATTGTTCTAAAATCAATTCATAGATGATCAGTAAAGGAATCTGCATTAAAATCAGATTTAGATAAAGAACTACTCTAACTTATTAAGAGTATCATTCTATTCATTAAACCCTATCTATCGAACCATGAAAAACCCTTTGAAAATCCTAGGGCTGGGCAAAAAACCCGGAACCGACCCGAAATTACCCGAACCGAACCCGAACTAATTTTTTCAAAATATCGGATGGGTCCTATATGTCTAGAACCGAAGAACCGGAACTGAACCAGAACCGAACAGAAAACCGAACGGGTATCCAAAATATCTGAAACATAAATTAATCCATAGATATTTTGGTTTTAGGTTGCGTATGTTTGGGTAGTTCGGGTAAATTTTTCAATTTTTTCTTTGTTATTTTGTGGGTTAATTCGGTTAATTCGGATATTTTTAGATATTTTCGGATAATTCGGATAAAAATAACCAATTTAGGTGTATTAGTTCAATTTTTATAGATTTTTTATTATTATATTTCATATATTTTGGGTATTTTAGGACATTTTAGGGTATTTTTGGGTAGTTTAGGTAAAAAATACCGGAAACCGAACCGAACCGAATGGGAAACGAAAGTTTTTGGAAAATTACCGGTTCTGAAAATTTAGAACCGAACCGATCCAAAACCGATAGGAATCGAACTGAACCCGAACCGAAACTGTTTTGGTACCTATATGGGTCCTACACCCCTCTACCCAAAAGATCCGGAACCGAACCGAATACCTGAATGCCCAGGTCTAGAAAATCTCCTAGTCACAACAATAGAACTACTCAGACATGGTTATGAAAATTATAGCAAAAGCATAAGAAAACATATTCACAAAGAGAAAATGGTTATATTGTTCCTCGAGCTGAATTTAGGACCCATCCCAGAAAGAGATCAAGAACTGACCGAAGAGGAAGAGAACGTCCTCTGGGCTGACCAAGCTCGGATCGATGAGGAGTGAAGAGAAGGGATCCGAGCCCATAGAGAGGAGATGGCTGTAATGCGAGCAGATATGGACCGAGCAGCCGCTGACATAAAGGCTGTCCGATCCATGATGCACAAGGCGACTAGCAAGGCGCCCGAAATCGATCAAGTCCTCGAGGAAGCGCAAAACACTTCGTTCACTGCTCGAATCACCAAGACAAGGGTTTTTGACCCTACAAAGATCAAAGTACCGACCTACGAAGGAAAAACTGATCCCGAAGAATATATCACAGTATTCATAATAGCGATGGGCCTAGCCAACTTCAAAGAAATCGAAAAGATGCTAGCTACTGCCTTCTGTTCGTATACCATCTCAAAGGCCCAGCCCTCCAATTGTTCTCCAGACTTTAGAAGAATTCCATTGCCAACTTTAATCAATTGTCCGCGGCATTCCTGAAGCACTATTCCATATTCGTGGATCGCAGAACTTCCGACACCGATCTGTGGACTTTAACTTAAGATCCGACAGAGACTCTGCGAAACTGCATTGGAAGGTTCAAGACACTAATGTTGAGAATCGAAGGCATAAGCGACAAAGCCGCGTTGCTTGCGCTAAAGAAGTCACTATGGTTTGAATCGGATTTCCGGAGGGAAAGCGCCTTGAACGCGCCGTCATCGATCCAAGACGCATTGCATCGAGCCGCAGACTTCGTAACTAACGAAGAGGAGATGAAAATTTTATCTCAAAAGTATGGAGGTGCAAAGACGATGAGCCGATCCCCTCAAGCTCCTGATCCACCAAACTACAAAAAGAATAACCAAGTGTCGGGATATGTTCATCACGAGGGATCCAACTTCGAAGGCGCCCATAACTATCAAGTAGGAGCAGACCAAGACAATGATCCACGGAACACTTATGACGAAGAAGCCTACTGCGAATACCATCATTACCACGGACACTCAGCCGCGAATTGTCGGAGTTTTGGCGCAAAAATCACGGCAAAACTAATGGCAGGAGAGCTTGGTGACACTATCAACCTCAAAGACTTCGAACAAGAAGATGAAAACGACCAGCCCGATCAGACTGTCCGAACTAGAGATGCGATTAAGAGAGGAAGGCAACCCGACGAGGCAACACAACAAGATTCCCGAAGAAGAATTAACATGATAATGGGAGGATCCCAGTACTGCATAGATACGGTGTCCGTAATCAAGGCAGACGAAGCAGAAGAAAGCCAAGCCAAACCGGTAACCTAAGAACGAGCTATCTAACTTCAATTCGACTCGCTAACATGAACGGCATTCCAATACTAGAATCTCATAACGCAATGCATCTCAAGAAATACTATCACTAGGGTATTTTACATGAACTACGAGGCGGCTTGATCCATGCAAAGGGTACGTAGGCAGCTCATCTTCGGATAGGTTCAGCTGCCCCCTTCCTTAAAAAAAGTGGGGAGTGGGTACATATACTCGTATACTCCCATCTTTATAATAAACTCTATGTTTAATTAAAGAAAAATTTTCAAAGCTAAGGTCTTCAAATCACATCCTTTATGGATTACTAAAGTCTTAACAAAACAGGCATTCCATTCACATCCTTTACGGATAAGTCAAAGTCTTAACTAAACAGACATCCCATCTCACTCTCGTTGCTGCTGGCCACAGCAATGAACTACTACATCTTTGACGGATCTAAACTATCACATCCTTTGCGGATTAAAAGCGATGTATATAAATACATATGTCCATTGTCGGAGCGGATACATTTACGAAAATGCATTCGTAAACCGATATGTTCATCTAAAACCCCAACAAACTAATCATTGATTGCTAAATATATATGTCCATTGTCAGAGCGGATACGTTTATGGAAACGCATCCGTAAACCGAAATGTTCATCTAAAACCCAATAAAACGAATACTTAGTTGCTAAATACATATGTCCATTCTCGGAGCGGATACATTTATGGAAACGTATCCGTAAACCGAAATATTTCATCTAAAATCAAACAAACGAATTGTTGGTCACAACATCTGGAAAACATAGCACTAAATGTATATTGTTAGCGTGAGATACCTAAATATGTTTCGTCTAAACCCAAAAACTGATCGCTGGTCGCAATATCTTAGAAACATAACACTAAACATATATTGTTAGTGTATCACACGTTTCTTAAAATGCTAGTCTTTAATATCTCAAAAACATAGTACTAAACGTATGTCCTTTAGTATGAGATACTTATCGAAACGGACATGTAAGTCAATGGTACATCGTAGGCCCTAAAACCGAAGGCAATAACCAAAACTCAGCAATCACTCGCTCCTTAGCACGCTGGTCTTTAACTTCTTAAAACCCAGTACACACCGCTTCATAGCACACTGGAACTTAGCCACTCTGCGCAGAGGTGCGAGTTACCCTAACACGCTTCGGCTAACTAATCTTAGCTCGTTACGATTATGAGTTTGAAGCAAGGGCATCAAGTACAACACCCGGATCAGAACGACGTGAATACTCTATTCAAAATTTTGCAAGGAGACCTTGGAACTTGGACCTTGAAAATTCTCACAAAGCAACAAGATAGTTTTGGCTCGTCGCCTCGTCATGATAATCTCGGCACAACATCTCGGCAAAACATCTCCTCATGTTTTCCTCGGCAAAACGCCTCGTCATTTTTTCCTCGGCAAAATGCTACGTCATATTTTTCTCGGCAAAATGTCTCGTTAAGTACTCTTACGACAAAACAGCTCGGCGATTTGATCAAAGACACAGCTCGACAAAGAAATGGCTCGGCACGTCATAAACGCCAATTTCAGTTCGGCGTGTTGATCTCAGTAACGAATACTTACACCTCATCACCATCATCATTGAGGCTGACGAGATGGGGGGCTAACTGTTGGGGTCAGGTTACACCCAACTGAGATCAACAGGAAAAATGGCTAAGTATGAATAGGCCCTATCTATTTCACGGGACTCGACACCCTAGCCATTTTACGAGCCTCGACACCCTAGCCGTTCCACGGGACTCGAAACCCTAGCCGTTTCACAGGCCTCGACACCCTATCCGTTTCACGTGACTCGATACCCTAGCCATTTCATGGGCCTCGGCACCCCTAGCCGTTTTACAGGCCTCGGCACCCCTAGCCGTTTCACGGGCCTCGGCACCCCTAGCCGTTTCACGGGCCTTGGCACCCCTAGCCGTTTCACGGGCCTCGGCACCCCTAGTCGTTTCACAGGCCTCGACACCCTAGTCGTTTCACGGGACTCGTAACCCTAGCCATTTTATGGGTCTCGGCACCCCTAGCCGGTTCACAGGCCTCGGCACCCCTAGCCGGTTCACAGGCCTCGGCACCCCTAGCCATTTCACGGGACTCAACACCCTAGCCGTTTCATGGGCCTCGGTACCCCTAGCCATTTCACAGGCATCGGCACCCCTAGCCATTTCACGGGCCTCGACACCCTAGCCGTTTCACGGACCTCAGCACCCCTAGCCGTTTCACGGGCCTCGGCACCCCTAGCCGTGTCACGGGCATCGGCACCCTTAGCCATTTCACAGGCCTCGGCACCCCTAGCCGTTGTTGGGGTCGGATTCCACCTTTTGTAAGATCAACGAGAAAATGGCTAAGTATGAGAATGGGCATAGCCTAATCAGGAAGGAAGGCTCGGTAAACCCAACTCGTAATAATGGGCTCGGTAAAACCCAAGCTGTGGAAGAGGATTCGGGCAACCCGATTCGAAGAAACGGGTTCGGTAACCCTGAACCAAAGAGGACGAGATCGGGCCGAGTCGTAGTATGGGATTCAGCCCGAAGTGGTAAAGAAACCGAGCCCTAAGCCTTGTTCCACCTCGGCAAATGCTGTGTCCGAACTGAAGATATGGGCTCGAAGAGCCCGGTCCATCATAGTAATGAGCCGAGGAGCTCGGTTCAATGGTACACCGAGCTGAGGAGCTCGGGGTTTTGGTTTGGTTGACAAAAAGGCCCACATCTCGACAGGCTAAGGCGAGCGCACAACTCAGCACAACCGAAGACGACGAGCCCAAATCACAATCTGATCAGCAACATGGGCTTCAAATAACAAGTTGGATGGACCGAAGCGAGAAACTGGAGTAAGACCCACAATTTCGAACCGAGCCCTAAGCCTTGTTCCACCTCGGCAAATGCTGTGTCCGAACTGAAGATATGGGCTCGAAGAGCCCGGTCCGTCATAGTAATGAGCCGAGGAGCTCGGTTCAATGGTACACCGAGCTGAGGAGCTCGGGGTTTTGGTTTGGTTGACAAAAAGGCCCACATCTCGACAGGCTAAGGCGAGCGCACAACTCAGCACAACCGAAGACGACGAGCCCAAATCACAATCTGATCAGCAACATGGGCTTCAAATAACAAGTTGGATGGACCGAAGCGAGAAACTGGAGTAAGACCCACAATTTCGAACCGATTTAGAAGAAACCAAAGGAAAAGGAAAAGATAAGCATGAAGAAAGGAAATTCGCGAAGGAAGAGAAAATCTTCCTATTTCATTTAGGATTCATCCTAGCCGACTTATACTTGTATAAATAAGCATGTACTTCCCTTGAGAAAGGGATCCGCAGCTTGACCTAGCTAAACACTTGTACTTTCTCTGCGACAGCTTTAATAAAAATACCATCTTTGAATCTTTGTACTCTTGGTGGTTTAATCTCAGAAGTTTCAGATCCCTTTAAAAATCCTTAACAAATTTAGTTGTGCAGGTTTCGACTCCCACAAGAAACTTCTCTATGGAAATACAAAGAGGCGAGATATTCTCCTTTATCAAACAAAAGCAAAGAAAAAACAAAAGAAACTAAAAGAGTCTTCGGTGATGAATAACTTTGGTGGATGTCAAAGCCTTACAAGCTTGATAATTTTGTGTCTGCCGATGTCTTTATATAGTGTAGGAGTCGAACCCTAGGGTATATTCCAATAGATTTAGTATATATTATAAAAAACGAAATTTCCCCTTTTTCATGAGGCCGATCGATCGATTACCCCTATAGAGATCGATCGATCGCCTTTCATCATCGAAACTGGGCAAATATTCGGATGAGTGATCGATCGATCAGCATGGTGGCGAACGATCGATCGGGCTTCAGTTCTCCTGCTTGCTTCTCCTCGAACCATTATTGACCAGTCTTCAGTAAATCGAGCAAATCTTGAGATTGCATTGTTGGATTTGCACGATATGATAAAGAAATCGAGCTAACACTCCCATATATTTTATGGTAAAATCTGACATTGATCCAACGGTGAGAATGTCTCCATCTGATGTGAAAAATATGATGCTCAGAATATGTCTAATCTCCAAAATACTTGTTTTGCATTTTTTTGGCCCAAATTGCTCCAATTTTCTGTAAAAACTCTAAAAATCACAAAAACACTACAAACTGTCATAAAATACCAAAATTAATTAATTTATAAATCCAATTAAAAACATGGTAAAAACCGATAAAATACAAGGTATATTCGTTACTATTTTATGTATCTTGATATTTCCATAAATTACGTATCTAATTCTCATCCACATGTGTATATATCTTCATGTAACTTTCCGTTCAATAAAAGAAAAAATATAATTAATGCCCCTCTTCTTTTGGATGTCGCTGGCAACAACGACCAGCGATTGTGACCAAATATTGTTTATTTGTATGTCTTAGTGTCCAGTTGCAACAATTCACGATTTAAAATTTGAGTCGCTGAATTTTTCAGCAACGAGATTTTAAAATTTTATACCAGTCGTGTTACAGAGAAACGAACAAAATTAGCGACTCTAAACTAAATTAAATTAAACTAATTAACAAAATAATAAAACTCAAATTAAAATTTAAAATTAAACATACAAATAAAAAATAATTAAAGTTTTAAACTAAATAACTTAAATTAAATTAAATGAAATTTTTTAAAATATATATATATATATGTTAAACTAAATTTAATTTTTCAAAAAATATAATATTATTTATTCATCAATAATGAAAAAAAAATTAAAAACATATTTAAATTAAAAAAAAATAAACTCAATTAAACTAAAAGTAATATTAAATTAAACTATTTAATATATATATATATATATATATTATAAAATTAAATTAAAAAATTAGAAAAATATAATTTGTGTATATCTATTGATCAATAATTTTATAATTTTTCGTTTGATTGCTATTTATATTTAAGAATTGTTTTTAGTAAATTTTAAAAAATTCTTTATTGATGAATAAATATACATAAATTATATTTCTCATTTAAAAAATATATAATCTCATGCATAAATTATAAAATTTTAACGATTAGTCGCGGTGACGGATTGCAAAGCGTAACGAATAACCCAGTGACTAATTGTACGACAGCAAAACAAATAACAGACAACAACATCTGATCTCGTAGTCGTTGGCGACTGTCCAACAAACAGGACCAATGTAGACAACAAATTCTGGCTTTGAGTTTTTTTTTTTTGCTTATCACTAGATCGTTTATATATATATTTCTATGACTATTCACATTGTGGAAGGTGGACCAATTGACAGAAATGAACCCAAACCGATCTCACAAAGACTCACGAGTAATTTGGATAGTATTCACAATTTAACAGTAAAAGAACCACAAACGTAAATATACAATCGTTATAGCATCGTATATTAATCTGTGTGACACTATATTGTATGTAGTGACCATTTCCAATGTATTTTTCTATTTTCTATTCTAAAATAGTGTAAAAAATAGTATTTTTTTATTTTCTTTCCAATATATTTTCTATTTTAGAGGAATACTATTTTTCCTCTATTTTAGAATAAGACAAAATATTTTTCTATTTTTTCTTCCAACTTAGAGCAAAAAATAACATTCTCTATTTTAAAATTGGAAATAGAGATGGGTTGGAGAAAAAATTAGAGGAATGCTATTTTTTTACTCTATTTCAGAGTAGAAAATAAAGATGGGTTAGAGATGTCTTTGAGCAAATTGTCTATCGGACCAAGTACTACTATGGCTTAGAAAAACTTAAATCTGATGATATTTTCTTTCTAGTTTTTTTTTGGCTGGAAAATTGCCTTTCTTGGTTATGATGGATTGTTTTTCAAGTTACCATGTGTTATTTTTTTGATAGGTTTGATTTAATTGGCTTACTATGAAAATGATCAGGAGAGTCATTTGAAAATTAAAGGTTTATATGAATTCGGGTTTTAACAAACTAAAAAAGTTGTTTCTGTTTCACCCGGGATTTATTCTTAAGTTTAAATTATTTTGTGGTATCGTTTCCGTTGTTGCGAGAAGCGTGATCATCCAATTAAAACTACGAATACTCATGGTTTTGAGTCATTAATATATAATTCATGAACTATCTTAGAGAAGCAATTTTGTGAATTTGTAAGAATTTGTGATTATAAGATATTATTTCTTTTATTAAGGCCAAAACGAGTTGAAATTTCATCTTTTCAAATAAAAAGAATTTTATTATGTGTATGTTGTGGACCAAGTATTATGATATGTGAAAACTCGAGTATGAGTAAAACCATTCATATATGTGTGAACGAATGAATATTTTTTTTATATCTGATATTATTCTTGTACAATCGTTTTTCATTATAACTTGATGATTGCGTTTTTACACATTCTAACCCATGTTTTCAACTGTTTTTCGAGTCGTTTCTATGGTTTTAGTATATTTTCAGGGTTGTAACACGTTTGGATGATAAAAGAGACATAAGAAGCCAGGATTAGAGCAAAGTAGCGGAAAAACGCCCAGATCGATCGATCCAAATCTCAAGCCAAAGCATCGTAACTTTTTGGATCGATCATAGAAGACCAGATCGATCGATCCAAATCTCAAGCCAAAGCATCATAACTTTTTGGATCGATCATAGAAGACCAGATAGATCGATCTAGACTGGATCAATCGATCCACATCTAGATCGATCGATCCAATATGCCGAGGCTTTTTGGATCGACTAAAAAAGAACAGGATCGATCGATCTAGGCTGGATCGATCGATCCATAGCCAGATCGATCGATCCAACCTACTCCGGCCAGAAAAAAGAAATTTTCAATTTCCTATTTTCAGAGGGGTTTGCCATATCTTTTCATCCAGAACATTTTTAAGATATATATTCGACTTTGAGCCATTGTTTTAAGGCTAAGCTTTTTATACTCTATAGAAATTTCTGGTTTTCTGCAATTTGTAAGCACCGGAGAGACGAATCTCTAACTCTGCACCCTTGAGAAGTTTTTCTAAACCCCTTTAATTTATCATGAGTTTTTCTTCATCTTATGTTATTTTAATCATCTCCATGTTCGAGTAGTTTTATAGTTAAGTTTAGGGTTTTCAAGGGAGTTTATGAATCATTGAAACAGACATAGATAGGAGTTTATATTGTCTTCACCTATCGTTGTTCTTATTGCTTAGATTGAATTGATCACTGAATCTCTGATTTTAGGCAATCTATTAATCAAAAGTGTTATAGATTGCTTGATAGAACATAGGTGAGCAAATTGTCCTTAGCCAACGAAAGTTGATGTTAAGGCAATTTGTGAACATATCAAACCTGCTCATTAATGCTTGTTTAGAATTCTAAGATCAAACGACGGTTTAGATTCTTAGGTTGCTAGATAAAGTAATTATTACCACGAAAGTGGATTAGTTATACATTAATGTTTGAGTTTGAGACTGTGCTTTATCGTTTCCTGAATAATTGTCTGGTTCATGATCTCTGAATTCCTGCGAATTGTCCTAGATTTAACGCTTGCTTTTAATTGATTTACATCGTTTTACATTGCTATTTAATTTCACTTTTCAACAAACTACCATATCGTCATCTTAGCTTAGTTTTATCCATTATAATTCGTAGCGTTTCACTTGGTTCTCGTGGATTCGATCCCTAAATACTACTTCGTTTGATGTGCACTTGCAGTGATATTTTAGGGTTAAAACTCATTGTATCAAGTTTTTGGCGCCGTTGCCGGGGACTAATTGTATTACCTTCAAATTTTTGTTTGAAGTTTAGACTAAGATTTACTAACTTTCTCTCTTGTGTGTTTCAGGTGTAAGTAAAGAAGAAGCAAAGGAGCTGACAACCTTTTCAACTTCAGCAATCAAGAACTTGCAAGGTTAGAGAGAGAGAACAGGAAGACATCAAATCACAATGGGTGATCAAATCGACAATGAGGCATTTGCCACTGCAGCCGAACTTCAAAGGCTACAGCAGCAGATGCAACAGTTGCAGATGCAACAGTTGCTGCTGCAGCAACAACAACAGCAGCGACCACCTGCAATTGGGGATGCAGACACTCCCCACACTTTTTACCAGAACAGGGCTGCTATCTGTCCACCAGCCATCGCTAGGAATGACTATGAGATCAAGCCTCAGATGATAGGTTTGGTGAAGCAGCACGTGTTCCATGGTCTACCCGCTGAGAATCCGATGGATCACATAGAGAACTTCGAGGAGATTTGCAGCACTACTAAGTCAAATGGGGTACCCGCCGATTATATTATGTGCAAACTCTTCCCTTTCTCTGTGGCTGATAAGGCATCGAGATGACTCAAGTCTCTGCCTCCTGGGTCGATCACCACTTGGGGTGAATGTAGAGCCGCTTTCTTAGATCACTTCTACACTAAATCCAAGACGGCTTCGCTAAGGAACAAGATCACTACCTTCCAACAACATTCAGGAGAGTCTTTCTGCAAAGCTTGGGAGAGGTTCAAGGAGTATCGCAGAGAGTGCCCTCATCATGGATACTCGAATGGGCAGATTCTTAGCATCTTCTATGATGGAGTCGAGTGGGATTACAATAATGCTCTCAACGCTGGTAGCAATGGAGATTTCATGACTCAGAGTAAGGATGGAGCCTACCAACTGATCGAGAACTTGGCTGCAAGTTCCAACAATCGCTGTGCGGAGTATGATAGGTCCAAGCGTGTCAATAGCATCGAGTCTCAGAAAATCGATGAGCTGAATGAGAAGTTGAATCTGCTATTGAAGGCGAGTCAGAATCAGAGAGGTGTGCAGTTTTGCGAGAATGGAGCAGTTCCAGTTTTCTGTCAAGATTTTGTTGAAGAAGGGGCTGAAGAGCTGCAAGAGGTGAACTATGTGAACGGGCAAGGTTTCGTGCAAAACAGGGGTTTCAACCAAAATTACAGAGATCACCCGAATCTGTCATATCGGAGCACGAACGTCGAAAATCCGCAGAATCAAGTCTACCCACAGCAAGTAAACGTTCAGGGTCAATAATTTCAAGGAAAACCATCCGTGCAAAACGCGGGCGTTCCTACTTTTCAGGGGTTTTCAGGACAGACTGGCGTGCAAAATCAGGGCTTCCAGAAGAACTTCTCTCAGGGTTTTCAGGAAACTCAGTTCGTGCAAAATCTGGGGCAGAATAAATTTCAGGGGGGATTTTCACAGAATCAGCCTTTCAACAACTTCCAACCGACTACACAAGCCCCATTCCAAGCCTCTACGGGCTCTGCGAACAACTCTGGTGATGATCTCAAGGTTCTCATGCAGCAGCTCTTGCTCAACCAACAGAAATCTACCAACGAGATCAATGTTAAGGTGGATAACATGTACAGTGATCTCAATGGCAAGTTTGAGTCGCTCTCTGCTCATGTGAAGAAGTTGGATACTCAGGTAGCTCAGACGGCCGAAGCAATCAAGAGACCATAGGGAGTCCTTCTAGGAAAGGCAGAGCAAAGTCCTAGGAACAAGTTCGTAAATGCTATTACGCTCAGAGGTGGAAAGGTGATAGAGCCTGTTGCGCGAAAAGGTAAAAATACCGATGAAGTCATTGACTTGGAAGAGAAGGACGATTCAGAAGCTGAGCTGGTAAGAGAGCCTGCGAGTGACACGACTGCAAAGGAACCACTACCTGCGCGTGTCTATGTTCCAAAAGTTCCATACCTTACTCGCCCCAAGAAGTCGTGAAAGGATTTAGAAGAGGCGAAGTGCAAGGAGATGCTAGATAATCTAACGGTGAAGCTCCCTCTTGCCGATGCAATCCAAATGATACCTGCGATGAAGAGATATGTGAAAGGCTTGGTGACAAGTAAGGTTTCTGGAGAAGATGACTTTGTCAAGGTTTCAAAAGATTGTAGCGCTGTCCTTCAAAACAAGATGCCTAAAAAGCTTGGAGATCCAGGGAGGTTTGTTCTATCCGTACAGATTGGAGCAATGACGTTTACTTGTTCTTTGTGTGATTTAGATTCAAGTGTCAATTTGATGCCATATTCTATGGCTAAGCGACTTGTATTCACGAAGTTCAAGTCAACCAAAATCTCCTTGGTGTTTGCCGATCGTTCTGTGAAGTTATCGGTTGGGATTCTAGAGGACTTACATGTGAAGGTTGGCAATGCTTTTGTTCCTGCAGATTTCGTGGTTCTAGAACTAGAAGAAGAGCCAAAGGATCCCTTCATCTTGGGACAACTTTTCTTATGCACTGCTGGAGTTATCATAGATGTGAGGAATGGACGAATAGATCTCCACCTGGGAGACATTATCATGAAGTTTGAGATGGACAAGCTGCTGAAAAAGCCTATGTTGGATGGGCAGACATTCTCGGTCAATGACTCACTAGAGATCTCTAACGAAGCCACTGAAAAGATTCTAGTTGATGACCTATTGGCGATAGCTTTGACAAGGGCTGAGAGCGAGCATGGATTTTTGAGTGATGAGGCGACTGGATATGCAGAGATATTGAACTCGACCTAGATTTTGGGAAAGATATTCGCCTACATGAGTTTAGACGAGGCTGTCGAGAAGTCTCCAGCAGCAGGGCTAAGGTACACGTTTCTAGGTCCTAACTCTTCTTACCCAGTGATCATCAATGCTGATTTGAATAATGCGGAGACTGCTTTACTTTTATGTGAACTTAGAAAGTATCACATGGCCTTAGACTATTCACTGGATGATATCACAGGCATTTCACCTGATCTTTGCATGCACAAAATCCATCTAGAAGATGAGTCGATGACTTCTATAGAACATCAGAGACGGTTAAACCTGAATCTAAAAGATGTTGTAAATAAGGAGATAATGAAACTTCTAGAAACGGGTATCATATACACTATCTCTGATAGTAAGTGGATGAGCCCGGTCCATGTAGTGCCAAAGAAGGGTGGAGTGGTTGTGGTTAAGAATGATAAGGACGAGTTGATACCAACTAGGACGGTCACCGGGCATCGTATGTGCATAGATTATAGGAAATTGAACTCTGCTACTCGTAAAGATCATTTTCCTTTATCCTTTATTGATCAGATGCTTGAGAGGTTGGCTAACCACGCTTACTATTGTTTCCTAGATGGTTATTCTGGATTCTTTCAGATTCCCATCCATCCAGACGGTCAGGAGAAGACCACATTCACATGTCCCTATGGCACTTATGCTTATCGCAAAATACCATTTGGTTTGTCTAATGCACCAGCCACGTTCCAGAGATGCATGATGTTGATTTTCACTGATATGATTGAGGACATAATGGAAGTTTTTATGGATGATTTTTCTGTTTATGGATCTTCTTTTTCTGTTTGCCTTTCTAATTTATGCAGGGTACTACGACGCTGCAAGGAGAAGCATCTTGTGTTAAACTGGGAGAAGTGTCACTTCATGGTCAGAGATGGGATAGTTTTGGGACACCGAATTTCAGAGAATGGTATCAAGGTAGACAAGGAAAAGATCGAGGTGATGACAAGTCTGTAACCACCTGATTCTGTCAAAGGAATTAGGAGTTTTCTGGGACATGCTGAGTTATATATGAGGTTCATCAAGGATTTCTCCAAGATTGCTAGACCTTTGACTCAGCTTTGTGCAAAGATGTGAAGTTTCACTTTGACAATGCTTGTCTTGAGGCTTTTCTTACAATCAAGGGAGCACTTGTTAGCGCACCAATCGTCCAACCACCAGATTGGGAGCTGCCTTTCAAGGTAATGACAGATGCTAATGATTACGCAGTGGGGGCTATTTTGGGACAAAGGAAGGAAAAGAAGCTTCATGTCATATACTATGTGAGTAGGACTCTTGATGATGCTCAATGCAAGTACGCTGCCACAGAGAAAGAGTTTCTTGCCATAGTGTTTGCTTTTGAGAAGTTCCGGTCATATCTTGTGGGGTCTAAGGTGATTGTACACACCGATCATGCTGCTCTGAGGTACCTTCTCACCAAGAAGGATGCCAAACCTAGATTGCTACGATGGATTCTCCTGCTGTAGGAGTTTGACTTGGAGACTAAAGACAATAAAGGCATTGAGAACGGTGTTACGGATCATTTGTCTAGACTACGTGTAGAGGAATATGTCCCTTTGGATGATTGCCTTCCTGAGGAGCACGTGTATGCCATCAATCTTGGGAACATGGACCATCACACACCTACTCGCCACACCACACTTCCTCAGATTCCTTGGTTTGGTGACATTGCAAACTATTTGGCTGCAGAAAAGGAACCCGAAAATTTTGTTGGGTATAAAAAGAAGAAATTCTTGAGAGACATCAGACACTACTTCTAGGTTGAGCCATACTTGTACAAGCAGTGTTCGGATGGTGTTTTCAGACGATGCATTTCAGAGGAAAAAGTCTCCGGTACTCTCTTTCATTGCCATGGTTCTAATTATGCAGGGCACTTTGCTACTTTCAAGACGGTGTCCAAGGCTCTACAAGCTGGTGGCCAACTATGTTTAGAGATGCTCATGCCTTCGTCTCTAAGTGTGATTCATGTCAAAGGCAAGGGAACATAAGCAAGAGGAACGAGATGCCTCAGAATTTTATCTTTGAGGTTGAGGTGTTCGATATTTGGGGTATTGATCTCATGGGCCCATTCCCATCTTCTTATGGAAATCAATACATCCTTGTCGCAGTAGACTACGTGTCTAAATGAGTTGAAGTGCTGGCTAGTCCAACCAATGATGCCAATGTGGTTTTGAAGATGTTCAAGTCTGTGATCTTTCCACGTTTCGGAGTGTCTCGAGTTGTAATCAGCGATGGTAGATCTCACTTCATCAACAAGGTCTTTGAGGGTCTTTTAAAGAAGCATGGAGTAAAGCATAAGGTAGCCACCCTTACCATCTATAGACGAGTGGACAAGTTGAGATTTCCAACAGAGATATCAAGAGCATTCTGCAGAAGACTGTAAGCACCACAAGGAAAGATTGGGCCGTGAAGCTTGATGATGCTCTTTGGGCGTATAGGACTGCTCACAAGACACATTTGGGAACGACACCATTCCATCTCGTCTATGGAAAGTCTTGTCATCTTCCAGTGGAGCTCGAATACAAGGAAGCTTGGGCCATTAAGTTGTTGAATTTTGACATCAAGCCTACTTCTGAGAGACGTTTGATGCAACTTAACGAGTTAGATGAGATTTGTCATATGGCCTATGAGAATTCAAAGATCTACAAGGAGAGGACTAAGGCTTACCATGACAAGAAGATCAATCCAAGGAACTTTGCTGCAAATGATCAGGTGTTGCTCTTCAATTCTCGCCTGAAACTTTTCCCTGGAAAGCTGCGATCGCGATGGTCTGGTCCATTCACCATCAAGGATGTAAGACCATATGGAGCTGTTGTGTTGATGGACACTGCAGGAGGAGAGTTTGTGGTTAATGGTCAACGCCTAAATCCATATCTCGCCGATACCGAAATTACTGAAGGAGACATTGTTCCTCTCAGTGATCCGCCTCAAGCCTAGACGGCATTCAAGTCAAGCTCGTGACTTCAAACAAGCGCTGGGTGGGAGGTAACCCACCGGTAAGTATACATACTTCGTCTTTCATTTAATTTCCAAATACGGATCGATCGATCCACTCTTCTGCCAAAAATCCGAGAATTTTTAGATCGATCGATCTGAAGAGGATCGATCGATCCAGACCCATATCGATCGATCCAAATCCCAGGTAACTTTTTCGAAATTTCGGTTTATTGCACTTAAACCAAACCGAAAAACACGTTTTTAACTATCCAAATTCGATTTTAAAGATCAAAAAAACATTTTTCTTCTCCTCTTCACCCTCCCATCGCGATTTTTGGGTGATTTTGAGAAAATTTTCACACAACCCCAACTTCTTCAAATCTTAATGGATTCAAGCAATTTTTGGCTCTAAACCACTCGGATTTTCATCCTTTTTCTGATTCTATAACCCTCTCACTCGATCTGCATAGGTACGTACCTCTATCTCCATTTTTCAGTCCAAAATTTATTTTAGAAAAGCTGGAATTCGGGTTTGTCTTTGTTCTTGGAGGATTTCTGTGGCTTGCTATGATCTCCTAGGATAATTTCGACCCTCCCATGATTTGTTTGGATGATTTGTGCAATTGGACTTAAAATTTGGAATTTAGGAGAAATTTTTGAACTTTTTTCTTTGAGAAATTTTTGAATTGGTTTGATTTGTGCTGTGAATGTGGAGCATTATGGTGAATTGATTGTTGTGTTTGTTTGTGATAATGCATAAGGACGAATTTTTGCAAATTTCTTATCGTTTACATGTTTTCGGAAATTTCGATAAATATGGACTCGTTTTATTTTGCAGGAATGGGTAAAACAGGAGGAGCTACTCGGAAAAACCCAACACGAGGTCTAGTACCACCACGGCCACGGCCACAAGTTGATCCAAATGCACAATCTTCAAGGCGCAGAAAGAACAAAGGGGTGGCGACATCTTCGGTCCCTAATGTCGAGCAGGAAGAGTACGAGGAGGACAAAGTGGAGCGAACTACCGCTCTGTGGCCTAGACCGAACAACACTCCCATTCTGGGACCCATAATTCCACAGATTCCTCATATGACAATTGAGGAGATGTAGAGATCGTCCCGTTACATGAACCGACGGTATGGAGATGTCTGGGCAATGCACAATTGCACCTGCTACAACGGATTACTTTGGGTTGAGATGGCGCCCACAAAGTTCATTTGTGAGAGGACTCTACAGAGAATGGGCATAGCAGAAGATGTGAGAGCCATGTTACAGCGGATGGGTTTGGGCACACTTGCGTATCAGAAGTATCTCCTTTACCCGGAGTTGGTTAGATAATTCCTTGCTTCTGCAGAGATCAAGTACGAGGATATCGCGATTAATGTCCCAAGTGAAGGGAAGCTCTCATACTTCTCCAGCGGTCTCCTCTACGAGATTTCTCTCAATGAGCTGGGTAATCTCTATAACTTTGATACTCACAGGGAGAGTTGTAGGTTCCCGGCTGACTTTTCACAGGCTGCTGAGCTGGGAATTTGATTGGATCGGGGCCTTAGACATCACGGGAGGCTAAGCTGTCATTGATCCGGAACCCGGCGATTCGAATGGTTGCTAAGATCATAGGGCACAACTTGTTTGCTAAGGAGAAGGCAGGATCGTTGAGCTTTGACGAGTTGCAGATGTTGTATTACGGGCTTCCTTCATTTGTTCATGACATCTACCATGAGCCACCTCGATTTGGGCTCAACACGAACATCGGAGCAATCTTTACTGCAGTTTTGGTACAGAAGAAGTTTTGGGGGCTCAACACTTTGAGACAGAGGACGGAATCTGTGGGGAGTCTCTTGACTCTTATTTTCAGGTACCATGGGATTGACCTCACTGCGACCAATTGTGTCGACACACTGGATTACTTTGATGAGCGATACTTCAGGCACAACACCATTCTCAAGGCAAGCCTAAAGTATCAATTCCATGATCGAGCTGGCATATCTCATCTATGCCAGCTACCGCTTCCAGATCTCACAGCACTCACATCCAGAGAGAACCTGGAGTTCTTACCTGTACCCAAGTTCCTGTACTCCGCCTCATCTACCGCTGCTGCACCTAGACGCCGGAGTAGCTCCTCGAGAGCCAGTACTTTACAGCCTCACCTGGAGGACGATAGAGTGCCAGACTTTATTGCACATCAGACGTCTCAGGCACAGGCCACGATGAAGCAGCTGCTTCCCGGGTATACTGGTCAGTACGATCTTCCCCCTTTACCTGCAGATGCTACAGATGAGGCTCGTTGGGCCTGGATGGTTGAGTCCCAGAGGACCAACAACTCGATGATGCAGAGAATTTGGGGAGCGCTTTCTCGGCTCACATGCCCGCAGCCACCATCCTGTTTTAGAGCCCCCACCACTAGTCGACCGGCCCCCACTACTGTAATTCCTGATGTTGATGGACACAGGATTTCTGATGAGGATGAGTTTGATGATGGACCACATCTTTCTAGGCGTAGGAGAGCACCAGGAGTGCGAGAGAGTGTCAGCCCAGATGACCACGTTTGATTGCAGTATCTTCTCTATCTCCCTTGCACTTTTTTCCTTTTCCATTTTTCTTTTAGGTATTTTTTGCGTAAGTCGTATCCTTCTTCTGATTTATTTTTCCACCGGAGACGGTGTGAAGTAAGTCTGGGAGAGGGTATTTGCTGGGACTAACGCCATTTCTCTTTGTTTTGTTTCTCTTGATTCATTTTGATGTTTTTATTGAGTCAAAACTCTGTTGGGTATTATGATCTTTCTCTTGATTTTTTGTCTGATTTTTTAGACTTAGTGACCATTATTGCAGAATCCATTCAGATTTTACTAATGAAAAATCCAAAGACTGACCAACTAACTGGAGACACCCACATTTCCAACAAAATCCACTAAACCTGAGCTAATTTATGAGCTCTTCCTTTTACCTCATCAGACGTGATTGATGTTCATAGGGCTTGACTCCTCGTTCGTTGCCTGACAAATGCATCATGTGTGAAACATAATGGTACTCCTCTTCCTTATTCTTAAAAAAATAATAATAAAGAAAGCAGAAAATATGAAAGGATTTCCTCTTGAGTAAAGGGTTAGGAAAATTTCCTGTAATCCCATTATTTTACTTCGAGAAGAATGATCACACAAGGGTTGGAAGCGAGGTTAGAAAAATTTCCCGTGATACCATTATTCGCCTACGCCTTTGAAATTAAAAAAAAGGAATGAAAAGAAAAGATGAGAACAAAGAATAAGTCTGGGGAGAGAAAGAGTACCAAAGATTGTATAGATGGTTGTCATGGAATTGGATGGGAATGAGTCTATAAGGTTCTTGGCATTGAAATCACTGATGAGGCCCAGCAATGAAAGGCTTATGGATGACGTTGTGAAATTGTGGGTTGGATCTGGAAATGTCTGCGGAAAAGTACATAGTGGTTCGATTGAGATTGGTTTTGCAATATGTGGATTATGAGATGAATGGTCATCACAGCGTTTAAAAGATAATGTTAGTTTCCCTGATTTTCAAGCTTCGACTCTATACTCAGTGTTTGCTTGAGGACAAGCAAAACGCTAAGTCTGGGGAAGTTGATGTATTGCGTTTTTACACATTCTAACCCATGTTTTCAACGGTTTTTCGAGTCGTTTCTATGGTTTTAGTGTCTTTTCAGGGTTGGAACATGTTTGGATGATAAAAAAGGCGTAAGAAGCAAGGATTAGATCAAAGTAGCGGAAAAGGGCCCAGATCGATCCAAATCTCGAGCCAAAGCATCGTAACTTTTTGGATCGATCATAGAAGACCAGATCGATCGGTCCAATATGCCGAGACTTTTTGGATCGACTAAAAAAGGACCGGATCGATCGATCCAACCTCTTCCGACCAGAAAAAGGAAATTTTTAATTTCCTATTTTCAGAGGGGTTTACCATATCTTTTCATCCAGAACGTTTTTAAGATATATATTCGACTTTGAGCCATTGTTTTAAGGCTAAGCTTGTCATACTCTTTCTACTCTACAGAAATTTCTTGTTTTCTGCAATTTGTAAGCACCGGGGAGACGAATCTCTAACTCTGCACCCTTGAAAAGTTTTTCTAAACCCCTTTAATTTATCATGAGTTTTTCTTCATCTTCTGTTATTTTAATCATCTCCATGTTCGAGTAGTTCTATAGTTAAGTTTAGCGTTTTCAATGGAGTTTATGAATCATTGAAACATACATAGATAGGAGTTTATATTGTCTTCACCTATCGTTGTTTTTATTGCTTAGATTGAATTGATCACTTAATCTCTAATTTTAGGCTTAATCTATTCATCAAAAGTGTTATAGGTTGCTTGATAGAACATAGGTGAGCAAATTGTCCTTAGCCAACGAAAGCTGATGTTAAGGCAATTTGTTAACATATCAAACCTGCTCATTAATGCTTGTTTAGAATTATAAGATCAAACGACAGTTTAGATTCTTAGGTTGCTAGATAAAGTAATTGATACCACGAAAGTGGATTAGTTATACATTCATGTTTGAGTTTGAGACTGTGCTTTATCGTTTCCTGAATAATTGTCTGGTTCATGATCTCTGAATTCCTGCGAATTACCCTAGATTTAACGCTTGCTTTTAATTGATTTACATCGTTTTACATTGCTATTTAATTTTACTTTTCAACAAACTACCATATCGTCATCTTAGCTTAGTTTCATCCATTATAATTCGTAGCGTTTCACTTAGTTCTCGTGGATTCGATTCATAAATACTATTTCGTTTGCTGTGCACTTACAGTGATATTTTAGGGTTAAAACTCATTGTATCATAATTCTATATATTTTCTTTCTTTATTAGAGTTTGATTAAAAAAAAATTATATTATCAGAATGCTAACACTTGTTATTGATGTCATTATATATGTATGAATGTTCGGATTTCGTATCAAAGAACACAACTCAATAAAATATATTCCATAAGTTTTTTCACTTATAATTCTGTCAATATAAGAAAGACCATATACAATATTGGATGGATGGTATAAATCATAATTTACGAATAGAAGCAGATTATCACAATGATTACACAATTCTTTCAGTATTTGGTGACGACTGAAGATAAATGGGCGTGTTTTGTGCTACTAAGGAAAAGTATATTAATGTTTTTTCTGTTCTCTGCGGCTTAAAATAGATATGGGGAGCTCGGATCCATAGTCCTATGTCTTTTTCGGGATTAAATCCTTTCCAAACAGTTTCGAATTTAAGGGCCCGACTTCTCACTTTTTTGGAAGGACCTGACACGCCACTGACTCAAAAACTATTTGATAAAGTATATTAATGTTATAAAAAGTAGGCTAGTATCAAATCGTCTATTTAGTTTTAGCGTTTCGTGCAAACCAAAAATGTTATTAACATTTTTAACCAAAAGTATATTCTTTGGAACTCAAATCCCAATCATTTTAATACCATTCTAACAATCTACTATATAATTTCTTTTTTTGTTTAAGAATTGCTTGTTGTTGTGGATTTTCATTGGTAGCGGATATCTTCTAGTATAGAGAACAGTTATTAGGGTTATCATAAGAGGGGTCAACTTAGTTAATTGAACAAAATTCAGGGTTTAAAAATAAATAAATAAGCAAACTAAAATTTGAAGGTTTTAAAATGATTTTTATCAAAATATTAGAGTTATAATTTTATAAAATGAAAACAAAAATAAAAAAATAAGAGAGAGAATGGAAGAGGAAGAGCAGCGTTTCAAAGTAGAATATGCAAAAGAATGATTGAAGTGCAGATGACAAAGTTGTCTTTAATTTTGAGCTATCATTCAACTCAACTACCTTTTCTTTCTTCTTCATGTGACTTATTGTATTAGGTAGATTAGATTCATGTGTACGAATATATAGATAAATGGTATATCCAAAGCGATATTTTAAATATAAATTCTTCAAACCAAGTGTTCGTTTTCTTCTTTTGAACTTTTATCTTTGTAAAGTGTGAATGGAGTTAGATGGCGATGTTGCTAGAAATTTTGTTGTTACAAGCTCTAATGTTTTTGTTCTTTTTTCAGTCGAGATATATATACCGTATATCCATAGAAAATTTTTCATGAAAGACAAAGCAAATACAATTCCCTTAATATCATTACAAATTTTTCGATGAGAAAATACTCCGGTTAAGAGAGTATTTAAATCTAAATTCTAAAGCCTCTTTGATTCGAGAATCATGACAATTGAGGATTTGTTTCTAGACAAATCTTAAAAAGATATGTCCAAAAACATGAAAAGGATAACCAGAACATATTCATTTTTTAAAGTTTCTACATATAATATATTAAATACAAAGTAGAGTTATATATAACACTAAGCAGACATATAAACACTCGAAAAATCAATCATATGTTAGGTCTGAATATATCATGAATATTTTGGACTAGAATCGACTCTCACACGAGAGCGGTGATTCTACGGATCAAGATTGGGTAGAGAGATATTGGAGTCTATAGGCAAAAAAAAAACGGTAGCGATATTACAAATGATTCAAAAACCCTATTGATTCAAATATTTTTATCAATTCAAAAGTTGTGTAATGCTGTGAAGAATTAGCTTAGTTTTCAGTTTGGGTCGACAAACACATATTTTAAGATATTGTGTGGTCTGGATTTTTATGTTTCCATTTTCTAAAGAAAAAGCAAACTTCTCTTTTACAGATCTCTTTTCTATTTGCCGTCACTTTGTAAGGCATGATTAGGTGAAACTTCACTAATATTAATCATCTCGACACTTTACCTTTAAACCATATTTTTTTAACACAGCATTAATAATATACGGAAATTGCCAATTGATATTTATGGTTATGACGTATTCATCGGTTGAAAAGACTAATTGCATGGATCATAATTATATTTGTTTCCATGCAATTGAAAATTTGTGACCGGTTACGTAAGGAAGCATTTTAAAAAAAAAGCATTGTCCCCATTTTCTCTGAATTATATACGGTGTTCATATAGTTCACTGTAGATCAAGATTAGTTGGAGCAAAGACGACCCATATGTACAATGAGAATAATTTCTGTTTTTTTTGGTTAAAACAATGAGAATAGTTTTATTTGTTATATTTTCTTACTTACTTTCTATTTCCAAATAATAGGCGCCTAAATCCTAACTAGACCAATAAGAATTCACATAAAATAGGTTAGCGTGGAAAGACATCGGAATACAATTTTGAGGTAAAAATGTCTCATGATTAAAATATTTCAATACAAAAAAAATCTCTTGATGTAAAAGAAAAAAAAAACGCATGTGTGTGTCTCATTTGCATCTACTTGGTTAGCGGGCCACTAAATATGGGCCGATTCTTCATTTATAAAATCCAACAAATCCGCAAATCCGGATAGCTAAAAAAAGTTGGAATAAGTCTTCAACAAGCAATCCAGAAGCAAATGATTCGATCACGGTATTCGTTTTTATTACTATTTACTTCTGTTTAATAAGTACTTATCGTAGAATTTTACTTTTTCACAAAAATATTTGTTTTGTATTTTCAAGGGAGATTTTTTAACAAAATATCAGTTAATCCATATTAATTGCGTTATTAAATTTGTAAGTGTAATAATGAAAAGTATAATAGAAGCATAGACATTTTTTAATATATTTGTGAAAAAAATTTGAATGACAATTATGAGGAAACGAATATAGTATTTGGATTACGAAAACTGAATTTAGTACAAAACAGTTTTATGTATGATTTCGATTTCGATTTAGATTTGGATTTCATTTTTAAATTTAAGATCTACTGTCGATTTCAAAATAGAAGACAAAAAAGTGACCATTTTAACATAATTAAAATTTAATTTAGTTATTTTTCTTGTCAACCACATAGTAAACTAAAAGTAAAATCCCTTTCCTTAGTGAGAGTTTAAATAGTTAACGTCAGCAAATCTAATCCTATATATAAAAACAGGCTAAACACTTTGTCTTTTCAATTTAAATTGCGGAAGATTTTTAAAAGAATGAAAAACTACAAAATTTATCTCGGAGCAGACCAAACTCTCATCTAAAAGATTGGAGAAAACCGGCAAAATTTAGTTTAGTTTTCAAATCGATTTTTTTGTTGTTTGGTTCGAGTCGAATGGATTTTAGTTTCTCCAAACTCAACACTATCGCCCACCCATTTAGGCAATGAAATGGGTCCAAACAAAAAAAAGATAAGAGCCAAAACCAACCCGGTTTAGTTTGATGATATATTATTCCAGTTAAAGTCTGAAACTGACCAATCTCAACAAGACAGAAACAATGGAAGATAATATTAACAAACAAACACACAAAAAAAGTAAGAAAATTACAAAAGAGTTCGTTAACTAATTAGATTTTTTAACCACATTAGTTTGGTAAATCACATCACATGTATACTTCCATCCCTATAAACTTGGAAGATTGACACAGAGGACAAAAGCTAAGCTTGCTCTCACACTCCTTACACAGACACATATGCTTACATGGCAACAACAACATACACACTTTTTTCACTCCACAAGATCTGCACATCATCATTGTATTAGTAGTGTTGTTGTTGTTTCTGCCATTGAAGCAAGAAGCTGTGTCATCCACTTCGCTGTCTCCGCATCCTTCAATGCTGTCTCTTGGTCGAGGCGCGTGAGCTCGCTCCAGATTGTAGTTGAGGGCAGCGATCATGTTCTCATTATACTTTGCACGTTGTTGCCATGCCTCAGCTTCCATTGTCAGCTGTTCCATTCTCACCTCGAGTTCCTTGTTCTTTCGGTTTATGATCTCTAGTTCCTCATCTTTCTCACGGAGTTTCTGGAGAACTCTTTCCTCCATGAGTGACACCGTTTTATGTTGGCTCATCTGGATCTTGTCGAGGATAGCATGCCGTAATTGGTCCCCCTGTCGAAACGAAAAACGAAATCAATTATTCCTCCTCATATGTTTAAATCATCCAAGAACCCACATAATATATGAATCAAGCAGATAAAAGGCAACTATATTTATCAAACAAGATCATTCTCAGACAATGTAGCTTGGATCAGAAATGGATTTCGAATGGCATAAGATTCCAAGCTAAAACTTCTTAAATACATATAGAGTAAGCAAGTCATAAGGACATATCCTATTCAAACAGAACGAGCAACACATCTTCATGGATAGAAAGATATAACTTTAAAGAGAGGCGCGGATATCCAACGAATATCAGATTATTCACCAAACCATGTCTAAAAAAAAACGGAATATAGAAATTATTCATTTAATGAAAAGTCACCTGAATCTTGAGAAATCTATCGATTTCTGCATCCTGCCTCTGTAACTCCCGATCAACATCGTCTCCAACAAGGGACAACAGAGCAGAGCCATCATAGGAAGCAATACGAGCATTGTCAAGGGAGAGACCCAATCCGGTTGATACAGACCGAGCTTGCCAAAAATCAATCGAAGATATCTGAGAATTGTTGTCCAAAAAATCCTGTTCCTTTATTCTCTTCCGTCTTGGTTCAAGACCGTAGCTCCACTCGAAGTCAGCTCCACCACCATCAGTACCATCAATTTGCACAACCGGTGGCCCCGGTGCAAAACCAGCTACATGAACTGATAATTAAAAAGGTAACAATACACAAGAAGAAACCTTTAGATTTCTCAAAGACATCGATACACAAATCAAGACCTAAATCTAAAGTCAAGACTCTATATAAGCAACTAAGATTCCGCACGTAGTTTTGAGAAACTGTGTCCATACAACACGAAGAAACCCAAAATACCAGAAACCATATATATGAGAAAAGAACAGAAGAAACCCAAAATCAATCATGGCGAAAGGGGAAATCAGATGAAATTACAAGGAGGAATATACGGAGGATGCTGAGACTGATCATGGAGATTATTAGCAGAGCTATCAAACCCTAATTCCGGAGAAATCTGGGCGTCAATTCCACAAAAGTCCCTGAAACATGAAAGTAAAATGTTGGGAATTTCGCGAAATTAGGGTTTTATTGTTGGAAAATTTACAGAATTAGGGGTTTTTCTAATCACAGAATCGATCAAGAGAACAAGAGAAGAGATTGTGTTACCTGAAATTCTTGGAGTCGTGAAGGTGATGATCTAAATGTTGAGGAAGAGCCATGGATGTAAATTTGGGGGAAGAGAAGGAAACGGAGAAGGAGACGTAATTGTTGGCTTCTGAAATTGGAAACAAGAGAGAGCTTGGAACACATAAGACTTGTATTTTGCGATCAGCTCCCCGTATTTCTTTAGGTTTTTGTTTTTCGGCCACATCATTTTGTTGGTTTTATTATTTTCTTCGACACAATGGTTATTATGAGATGTGAATTCAAGTTTAATCCCGTTTATTGTCATTTTTATGTTGTACCGGAGTAAACCAAAATTGAGGTTGGTTAAGGGAATAATGAAAAAATTTGTGTAAAAATATAGGCACGTGTAAGAATTTTATTGACACAATAAACTCTCTGTTTTTCTGCTAAATCGAACCGACTAAATTCAACAGAAGATTTTTTTATGTTCGCATGATTTTCTGGGTATTGACATCATTGCATTAATCAAATAAATTCACATATGTTTTACATGTTTTTTTTCTCTGTCAACAGATAAATAAATAAATAAATTCACATAAGTATTTTAATAAAAAAAACAAATAAATAAAATGTGATTCCTCTTGTTCAGTGTGACGGTACAGATAATTATAAAATTTATATATTTCCCACAGACAAATAAGTGAATAACCACTCACAAAGTCACAAGTAAATTAAAAGCCACCGACGGATTGATTCTCTATTTCGGGCACCTTCCACGCGCTGCCCCGACAACCCAAAATGCTGCCCGTTGAGCTGTAAATCACGTTACCCTATACGACATCCTTTTTTGCGTTTTATAAAAGTGTTTTTTCCATCTTCAAACAGTAGTGACGGTGCAATTCTTGGTGATGAGTATATGCTTATTGAGATTCTTGTGTTCGAAGTTGATGCTACAATCGATTCTCTTGTAGAACTTTGGCTGCACTAGCTTCCCCAACACGTAAGCACGTGATCGGACAACGAAACTGAGCTTCATCGGAACCGGTGCAGGAGGTGCCGGTGGCTCAGGGATAACCACGGGAGCTCCTTTCTTCTTCTTGGGTTTGGGAATTGGAGCTGGAGGCGGTGGTGGAACTAAGCTTGAACCACTTCCATATAAAGGAATCTTCTCTCCGGTCACATGCACCACCACCGTTCTCTGACTCTTCCTTGATTGATAAAATTTCTCAATCTACAACACAATCATAATCAAAACCCACAACAAGAAATCTATTAAGATCCCAAATCGAATGTGTCAAGAGACCAAAACACTAAAGATATGAGCTTTCTAGAGTCATTGTCAATATTAGGGGTTTGTGATTTGGTGGGACTTACGGATCCAGAGCCGATTTTGAGCTGAGAGAAACTGAGATCGATGGGAGTTGAAGTTACATGAACACCAAAGAATGTTCCGGTGTTTCGATACAACATTCTCAGTGTCGCGTTCATTGTGATCATGTCTGTTCCTACACCACCAGCATCTTGACCTGCTTGGACCTTGAGTGTCTCGAATGTTATGGTCTGCAATTTTAACCCCAAAACATCAATTATACACAACCCAAATTGGAAGAGATCGAAACGATTTATTTGACTCAAGATTTCAGATCTGACAAACAATGTCGAAGTTAAGATCGGATTTAAGCAAGATTTGGATCTCGATCTGCTATCGATTATGGAAACACAAATCGGGAAGTTGGATCTTATCAAATTGGAGCACGATTTTGAATCTAGGGTTTGTGAAAAAGTTGGAAAACTAACCTTGACAGTGATCTTTGGTTTCTGAGGTTTAGCAGCTCCATAGAGAATCAGAGAGAAGAAACCAAAGAGTATGAAGAATCCAACAATGAAAGCTAAGACATAGCATCGGCGAGGAACACCACTGTCTCTCTCACCATCATCTAACAAACCTTCTTCCTCAATCACCGCACACTCTTTCCACTGTTTCTCTCCGCCGTGTCCTTTCCGCTTCGCTCCGTCGTTAGGGTTGACTTTCCGAGACCCAGGCTTCAGAGAACCGGAGAATCGGCTGGAGGAAGATTCTCGCGAGTGACGGCCCATGGAGGAGTGAGAATGCGGCGGAGATCCCATCGGACTGAGTACCGGAGTTGAGTGAAACGATGTCGCCGTTTTCTCTCCGTCGTGAGAGTCACGAGACGGCGATTGGACGTAATACACCGGACGACGAGGAGATCTGGCCGGAGACGACGCCGCGAGGCTCGTCACCTCGGAGTCGGTTTTGGCGTGCATCTCCGATAAAGTTGGGAAGAGCAAAAAGCTTCTCTCTGAGCACTGAAAATGGAGGGAGAAGGAGAAAAAAGGAAAGTAGCTGTAAACGATGAGTCTCTCAATGTGTGGATTTTGAAGGCTAACCAAACGCGTTCGTCATTATACAATTATGGACTTTAAATTATTAGTCTTTAAACTTAATTAAGTAGCAAGAATAAACATTAATTGATGATTTTTTATTGAAAAAATTCCATAAAAATATTCCTACTAAATTCTGATAAGTTTTTTAATATCCAAATTTTTTTCGAAAATTCTACTAAATCAAAATATATTTATTTTATTCTTCTACTAAACGTGAAAATCATTTTCCGAAAAGACGTAAAAGATCTTTTCTTCTCAGTTTGAAAACATATAGGGTTTTTCGATTTAAGAAGAAAAAAATCGTAGTGTCTATGTCAAAGAAGTCTTTACCGGTAAAAATGTGAAATTCACGGTGCAATTACTCTTAATAATTTCTCTACTATTTTTCAACTGCTTATTTATGTTAGTTACGACTTACGAAAACAATGATATTTTATTTTGATAAACAATATTAATTAAAAAATAATATACAGTGACAATGAAATAAAAAACCGTTAAATAAGTTTCGAGATAAAAATAGATACAACACAAAATATAATATCCCGATTTTTAAATATACAGAGTAATTTAAAAGAATTGATTTGACTATCTATATCATCAAAGTGTACTTATTTTTTCTGTAACTTATCATGAAAAAACTCCAAAGTTAAGCGTATTTGAGCTGGAGTAATTTCATGATGGGTGACCTGTTGGACCCGTTGGAAAGTCATTTCCAATACCGTATGAGTGCGAACAAAACACGGGAAAAAATCATGTGGTGATTTGCAGATTTAGTAAACAAATCTTTCGAATTTTTCAGACTAACGTACCGGTCGTCGGACGAGAATGGGGCCCACAGGCCGAAAGTGGGTGTGGAAGCCACGAACGGTGGCGGTCGGAATGTTACAAAAAACTCATAAACTCTAAAAGCTAAATTTTTGCTGTCTCTTAACAACGAACGATGAAAATTCAATAACTATTTTTGACGAGCGATGAACGACTGACAAAATCATTTTTATGCGATTTTGATATTGGTTTTTTATAGTTCATATCGATTATTTTTCAAAACTCGTTGATAACTAAAGTCTATCTTTTTTCGTTATTCCGTATGAATATTTCGATTCGAACTGGTTAAATTTATTCAACAATGTCTATATCAAAAAAGTTTTTGCCGATAAACTGTGAAATTCACGATATTTAATTTAATAATTTCTGTTCTATTTTTTAACTACTTATTTATGTTAGTCACAAAAACAATGATATTTTATTTTGATAAACAACATTAATTAGAAAATAATATAAGTGTCGGTCATCGTTGAGATGGCAAATCACAAAGACTATCCTCGATTTATTTATTTGGATGATTTATTCTTTGGAATAATTCTATATTTAGTATAGTGAATGGAGTCCTTTGTTTTACTTAAGTCCGTTTTTTAATTAATGACATGTATTTTTATTAAATTAGCATATAAATGGTAAACAACGATGACAATAATTTACTATATATTTTGATCATCTATTTTGATAAATATTGGATGTGTTAGCTAATTTCAAATTAATCATTCGTACTTTGATCTAGAATACGGTTAAACTACGATACAATGGCTAATGTAAATGAATCAAATAAATTCATGTATATGCCAGTGTCATATATATATATATATACTAGATTAGAATCCGCGTGATACGCAGATTTTAATAATAATTTTATTTATATATGATTAAAAACAAAATAAAATACATATTATTGGTAATCGATTAAATTTAATAAAGATAAACTGCACATCTATATACACATACACCAAAACATTTGAGCACATAAACACATCTATAAAGAATAACACATCCTATATATATTAATAGAGGAGATATTCACAAAAAAAATACTAGATGTCAAGCAATTAGCAATTTAAGGAACACATCATTTAATTTTAACCAATCAGAACATTTCAATTAAAAATATATGCCATGGTGAAAATCTCTACATATTCTCATTAATTTTATAACATAAACCCATTAATATATGTTCTACAAATTTAAGTCCAACTAAATATAATATTTTAGACTTGCCATATATATTAACATGTTTTTTATTATTATGAAGATCAATTTAGACGGAAAAAATGAAGATCAATTTTACACTTAAAATATATTGAAATAAATAATATTTGCATATTTTTAATCAATTTTACACATAAAACTATTAAAACTAATGATATTAACATATGTTTGATCAAAAGTATTTAACTTTATTATATTTATGCACAATATATATCATTATGTTTATATATATTATAAATCATATGCTTTGTTATACACGTTTAAATATTAAAAAATTGCAATGGTAGAAATCTCTACATACTCTCATTAATTTTATAACATAAGCCCATTAATACATGTTTTACAAATTTAAATCCAACTAAATATAATATTTTAGACTTGTCATATCTATTTTAATTTTTTAGGATATATTAACAAGTTTTTATTATTATGAATATCAATTTAGACGGAAAAAATGAAGATCAATTTTACACTTAAAAGATATTGAAATAAATAACATTAGTATATTTTTAATCAATTTTACACATAAAAATATTAAAACTATTGGCATTAACATATGTTTGATCAAAAGTATTTAATTTTATTACATTTATGCACAATATATATCATTTTGTAAGTTTATATATATATATATATATATATTATAAATCATATGTTTTGTTATACACGTTTAAATATTAAAAAATTATATATGTTAAAATCGATTCGTCAACCTATTTAATTATTTAATTTCGCGCTTGGCGTGGATCAAAATCTAGTAAATATATTATTATATGACCTACTAAACAATATAATTTTTTTATTAAATAATAATAATAGAGATTATGATATCTATATATATCTTATTATATAAAGATAGATGCATTTTATATAAATTTATGCATGTTCATAACTTTTCCTTTTATTTTGTGGAATCAACTATCATATTAAATTTAAATTTTCTATTTTACGGAAATTTACCATTTATCTAATTATTTTAAACATATTTTTTTATTTCTCTAAAACAAAATCACAAAGTAAAAATATTCTATTATATTGAAATGATTAGCAATGTATGATTTGTGATTAATTATTGAATTTAAATTCAATTTTTTATTTTAGTCAAGTTTACTATTTATGTAATAATTTTAATAAAAATGTCAATATTCTCGACCTGTTATATAAATATTAATGATACATATTTTTTTGCAATTAATAATCAAATTTAAATTAAATTTTTATATCTTTGTCAAGTTTAGTTTTTTTTTTTAAGAATTATTTTTTTACCTTTCATTTCATTTTTAATAAAAAAAAATTTCAAATCATGCATAAAATTTCTTAATACTTTTAAAAATTGGAAATAATATGTCTTTTTGTGCAACATGAAATAATATGTTTTATTTTATTTTTTTGTAGTTTTTGTTACTATTTTTTTAGTTTTCCAATAAATGTCTTGTTTTTTTTTATCTTACTATTTTCAGCTTTAAATTAAAAATTTATATTTTTGTCAAGTTTAGTTTTAATTTTTTAAAAATTTTCTTTTACTTTTTATTTCATTTTTTAATGAAAACTTTTTTCAAATTACGCATAGAACTTCTTAATACTTTTAGAAATTAGAAATAATATGTCTTTTTGTGTAACATAAAATAATATGTTATTTTGTTTAGTTTTTTATTTGCTATTTTCTTTTAATTTTTTAATAATATGTCTTATTTTTTTTTTCTTTTATATTACTATTTTCAGTTAGTTACACAACAATTTGATCTAAGAAATAACTAATTTACAAAAGAAATTTTTTTATGTTTACATTATTTAGATTTGACACGTATCACAATCTAAACTAAAATTAACAAATATCGCGATTTGGTGAGTTATAATTTTGCATATGTATCGCATTTACGTTGAGCACATCCTGTTTTATATGTCGTGTTCACGTTGAGCAATTCTACTTTATATAATAAGATATATTATATATATGTTGCGAGGTTATAATTATGAATTATTAATCATCCCATAATTATCACAAAATAATCATCCCAATTCTTTTGTTCTACCGACAAACAATAAATTATTAGTTTGCCAATGGAAAAAAAAAACTGAAGGACCGCCAAAGAAAACAATAGGATCTGCTAAACAAGATTTTATATTGTACTAAGTTTACAAATTATTCAATGGAGTAAAAAGTTTATAGATTAGTTATCAATTGTTTGGATAAATATCAGTTATCCATTTGCACGGATGACAAGCTCCACACGGAATGTCTCGGACTGTAAGATTGTATCCGTGATCTAGAATTCGGCAAGTTTCTAGAGCAATGAGGCGATAACAGTTTCGCCGGAAAAGTGCCGTTTCCGGTGAACAACGAACTCCTAGTCTGGCAACCGTCTCTTCGGGACAGGAGATGACTTTGGAAGAATTGCAATTTTCCACGATTATTTTTTGTTGGCTTTGTAGTTTCAATTTTAGCCACCCTATCTTTTTGTACTTTTTCACCACATCGTCGGTCTCCAAGCCACGTGTGTCATCTACATATCTGTTTTCGGGTGCCCGTTATAATAGGCTTCCTGCAAGAGAATATTATATATATTAATAAAAAAAATCTTTTCATGTTTATTCTATGTGTTTTTATCTACTTTATATTATGATGTACTTCTCACGTGTCTCTTGTTGGTTTTTTCTTAGACACAAATCTGACCATTCTCGGGATCCATCCCGCCCGACCTCCCTCTCGAGGCTGTCGGGATTTCGACCATAGTGAGTTGATTCACGCTGTTACTTGGTACTTTCACGAGAACTCCTCGCTCTAACTTCGCGTTCCCAGGGTAGCACCGCTCTGTGAGTCCGTGGTAGTGTGGGCACCCTGATGTGGATCTTTTGCATGCATTGGTCCCCGATAGAGGATAGTTTTGCCCCAGAGCAGGGACAAGTCGTCAGCAGGCGCTGACTCTCCGCGGCTAATCACCATTGTAACATTCAGAAAATTGAAGATTTTTGATTTAATTATCCTAAAATTCTATCAAACGAAAAAATGTTTTTGATAGATATTAAAGTTTTTGGACAAAACTATAATTATCAAAGATTAAAAGTTCATGTTGATGATAAATAAAACCATTTAAATAGTCTTCTTAAAGGGTATTAGGGTTTTTAGTTTCAGAATTCGTCACCCTTCGTCTAGGTAACTCGTTTCTGTTTTTCCAGAATATTAAGTCATGTTCCAAAAGACAAAACGTACCCTAAACGGCTTCGATTAAGGTGATCAAGTACTTGTTGCAAAGCTGCTCGAGTCTAGTTTCATAATCAATAAGAACCAATCAATTTAGAGATTTGAGTCGAAAGTTATAGCAGATGCAAGGTGAGTATGTCGTCTGTGAAATTCTGGTTATGCAGTTTTAGATCTATAGTTTTTACTTGACTTTCAAGTCTCGAAAACTATATCCAATGGTTTCCGATTTGAATGATTAGATAGTTGTTATGAAGCTATGAGAGTCTACTTATTTTTCAAGAAGAATCGTGTTATTTTGTGTTTATCTCTGAAAGTCTATAAGGACTGGTCGATTGGAAATTCTGGATCTGCTATCATCGCTCAACAGTTTCTGTGTCCACAAAAAGGATTCGAAAATCCTATCAATAATAGTCCGTTTTGAGTATTTAAATATTCTATACAAAGGTATATGAGTCTAGTTTCTGATTCCAGTTGAATCATATAAATTGGAGATTTGTATAAAAAGTTATGTTGCAATCATCAAGGACAGTGGCTGCTGAAGTTTCAAAACAAGGAGGTGCATGACCTAAGTGTTCGAATTGGTATTTGTGGGCGTTGTAGCATTGTCGGTTCAAGCTCCTTTCGATCCGAAAACCAAATCGCAGGTGAGTTCTAACTCCCTTAGTATTATTATACGTTGGTATAATATTTTAGGAAAAATTAGAATAATAATTTGAATGATAAAATTATGTAATTTTAATCTAATAAATTAATTTAGCCATAAATAATTAAAAAATAATTAAATTATCTGAAAGCATGATATTTAAAAGTATATGTTTATCATGTTTAAGACTAGATCATGATTCTGGTATGATATATGTTTGGTTCTATTAAGACCCGTATTAGCATGCTATTCTAATTTAGTAGCTCTATTGGGCAATCTGTGGCAGCCGGCACTTTCACGGTGTATTCTGTACTTTAGTATTCTGTTAGTGGTATTGGGGTCGACTAGTGCCATGGCGTACTTCATTACCACCTCGGTAGGCGCCAGCATGGCTATCGAGTATATTATGTATATATTCTGTTAGTATCAGATTTGGGTTGACCAATGTTGGGGTTATACCATTCCGCACCGGTATCAGCATGCTATTCTGGTTTAGTAGCTCTATTGAGAAATCTGTGGTAGCCGGCACTTCCACGGATGTATTATGTACGCTAGTATTCTGTTAGTGGTATTGGGGTAGACTAGTGCCGTGGCGTACTTCATTACCACCTCGGTAGGTGCCAGCATGGCTATCGAGTATATTATGTATATATTCTGTTAGTATCTGGTTTGGGTTGACCAATGCTGGGGTCATACCATTCCACTTCTGATATTGCATTGCTAGATACCTGGTCGCTCTGTCATGATGATATCTTTCTGCTCTGATGATTATTTTGTTCTGATGATTATTCTGCTCTGCTGTAAGTTATTATATTCCGTTGATTTATTTATATTCTACTGGTATAATTTGTTGAGTTTAGTTATGTTTCTCTAAATCTGAATATTTGTTTGTTTGTACCAACACGTGAACATCAACTGTGCGGGATCAGACCGTGTTGGTACATGTGTGTTGGGTTTGTAGTCTCACTGAGCAATTTTTCGCTCACATAAGTTCTGATTTCCGTGCAGGTAAGTTTCAGGAATCAAGTGGTTGAGTGATCACCTTTCGTCGGGGGTTTAGAGCGAGAGTCGGTAGTTTTTCCTTTATAATATCAACTTTTGTTTTCTGATTTTGAATTTAAAGATATTTCAGACTTTTTGTATTATGAAATTTTTGATTAATAATTACTTTATTTTAGTAATGTTCTGGAAATTCTTTTGGAATTTTTGGGGCGTTACAGCCATCTACCCTTTTTGACGTAAACATGGTTAGATTTGACATGTCGAATGCCTCTTAGGGTAGCGAGGACTACTTATATGAATACTATCCCTGTACACCCCAGGGCACTGCTGTTTGGCCATGTATCCGTTAGGTAAATCATACGATCTCTTATCCTACCTTTGAGAATCTCTCGTTCTTTTTCCCGGGATATATTCTTTTGGTGGAGCATATGTTCTTCCCCCGCCCCCCTTCTAGTGCCAATTTTTTGGGCATGATTACGGATCCTCTGTACGGAGGTCATGGATCTCATACGATATACCTTGGGGTTTTTGGTATAGCCATGGGATCACCGAATAGGAGTTTTGTCCTCTAGGGGATGAGAGACGCGTTTCTTGCAGATATTTTCTTCGGAAGACAGCCATGCTGACTATCGAGGACATGGTTGTACATGCACAAATAACATGGCCAGGAAGATCTCTGGGAGGACAAAAAGGGGTTTCCCTCCCGAAGACTCTGTGACGCGCAAGTCAGGAATTCAATAGATAATGAGTTTAATCGCGAAGTATGTATGGGTTTCTTTTGGTGTTACGTACGAAGATCATGATCACTATCTGCTGTTTGTGGAGTGGGCGGGGAGAGAAGAAAGAAAAGACTCCTAGGATAAGTGGGGATGGAACTCTCTCCCGAGGAGTAAGATTTTCTAGAAATTTCCGCCCTCGAGAGGAACAAGCGGTCAAAGAGGTTGCACGCCTGCGATATAACACTCTTATATGTGTTGGTCGGTGCACAGGTGATACCTCTATGAGAGGAAGGCTTATCTCGTAGGCTGCGATGCGCTCCGAGATAGCGTATCTCCAAGGTTGCCTGGAGGCAGAGCGGGCTGGGTATATTCCCTCCAATCGGATATCCGGATGCTCAGAGGTCGGTTGGTAGTCTTGTTTAACCATGCGATCAGGTCGGAGGCGTGGGTTCGTTTCGGGAATACCCCCGAGCCTGAGATTAACGATGAACATGAACGGCTCAGCCTTATGTGCGACCTCATGGACAACCTTGCAGAGAGCACTCGGCTGGTAGTGGATCTCCAGAGCGCAGATGACAAGCTCCAGACGGTGACATGGAACTAGAAAATTTCCAGGAGCGTTGAGGCGACAACAGCCTAACTGGAGAAGTGTCATCTCCGGTGAACAACGAGCTCCCAATCTGGCTACCGTCTCCTCGGGGCAGGAGATGACCCTGGAAGAGTGGAAATCTTCCAGGCTTATCTTGTGTTAGCCTTGTAGTTCCAATCTTAGCATCCCTATCTTTTTGTATTTTTTAACCACATCGTCGGTCTCCAAGCCACGTTTGTCATCTCTGTATCTGTTTTCGGGTGCCCGTTATAATAGGTTTCCTGCAAGAGAATATTCTTTATATTAATAAAAGATTTCTTTTTATGTTTATTCTATGTGCCTTTATCTACTTTATACCATGATGTATTTCTCGCGTGTCTCTTGTTGGTTCTTTCTTAGACACATATCTGGCCATTCTCGGGATCCGCCCCGCCCGACATCCCTCTCGGGATGTCGGGAATTTAGACCAGAGTGAGTCGAGTCACGCTGTTACTTGGTACTTTCATGAGAATTTCTCGCTCCAACCTTGCATTCCTAGGGTAGCACCGCTCTGTGAGTACGTGGTAGTGTGGGCACCCTGATGTGCATCTTTTGCAGGCATTGGTTCCTGGTAGGGGATGAGTTTTGCTCCGGAGCAGGGACAAGTCGTCAGCATGAGTTGACTCTCTGCGGCTGATCGCCATTTGCCCTTTTTAACATAAGCATGGTCAGATTCGACATGTCGAATGCCTCTGAGGGTAGCGAGGATTGCTTATATGAAGATTTTCCCTGTACACCCCAAGGCGCTGTCGTTTTGCCATGTGTCTGTTAGGTAGGTCATACGATCTCTTATCCTACCCCCGCGAATCTCTCGTTCTTTTTCCCGGGGTATCCTCTTTTGGTGTAGCGTATGTCCCCCCTCCCCGCCCTCCTTCTAGCGCCAATTTTTTGGCATAATTTTGGATCCTCTGTACGGGGTCATAGATCTCATGTGATAGACGTTGTGGGCTTTCTGGGTATAGCCATGGGAACACCGAATAGGAGTTTTATCCTCTGGGGGATGAGAGACACGCGTTCCTTGCAGATATTGTCTCTGGGAGACGGCCATGCTGACCGTCCAGGACATGGTTGTGCATGCACAAGTAACATGGCCAGGAAGGTCTTCGGAAGGACGAAAAGAGGTTTTCCTCCTGTAGACTCTGTGACGTCCAAGTCAGGTATTCACTAGATAGTGAGTTTAATCGCAAAGTAGGTATGAGTTCCTTTGTTGTCACTTACGAAGATCATGACCACCGTCTGTTGTTTGTGGAGTGAGCGGGGAGAGAAGGAAGAAAGACTCCTAGGAAGATTGGGGCTATAACTCTCTCTCGAGGAGTGAGGTTTTCCACGAATTTCCCGAAGGGGTCTCCTCTAGTATATTTTTTGTTTCTCCTTAGTCTTCCAACTTCTCTGCCTCATGGATCCCCTGGACCTATCGGCGTCTCTTGGTATTTTAGAAAATCTATACTTATATTGGCCTTTAGCTTAATCGAGACCCTATGTCTGGTCATACCGTCCATACTTTTCGTAGGATGGTTGGCACTATTCCCAGAAGGCGGATGGTGAAACTAGTGTCAACCTAACTTATCTATTCTGTCGCAAACTCCCGTGAGCAGACTTAATCTGCTCTGAAACCGAAGGTCTACGCTTTCTATCTGATGTGACAACACTTTATTGGGAAGGTATAAAACTATCCCCAATAAAAATACCGTATAGACCTTCAAAAATTGTTTAATTTCAGAAATCATTTACTCAAACTACTACACGAAAAATACGAAAAATTGTAAAAAGATATATTGGATCCATAAATCATATTAATTAGAGTAAAGTCATACCCGGTTTATATATTTTTAATGGTTTAGAATTATCAAAATAGTAAATATAATTTAGACTGAACTAGAAATTAACGTGATTGGATATCTTGAAATTTTAAAATTTTTAATTTAAAATTTAAGATTTTCAATCCAATTATCCGAATTAAGATCATGAATATATATATTTGAATAAAAAATTTGAGTTTCGGATAATTGAAAATAATTTTGTGATATGATTTTAATATTTTGTATCAAAATCTGAATAAAAATTATTTTAAAGAATATTTACATCTAACTTGTTTTTTCATTGCAAAATATATAAAAATATATATGTTAATCGTCCAGGGTAAATATAGTCCAAAATTTAGGTTACTAACTTACTTATAACACTCTGACTTACAAATTCAGTGTTCTCTATGCACACATAATTTTCTTTTTTTTATAAGGTACGCAAAATTTTGTTAATAAAAAAAATTGAGATGTTTCGATTAATTGAACTAATATTATTAAACAGTCGCAAATTTCATCAAAAGAATATCTTCACCCAAAGAATAGAAAAGTCTGATTTTTTCTTTTTTAATGTTAAGTAACTATAAACTTGGATATAATTAATATTTGTTCTAGGCTAAGAACTTAACCCCAAAAATGGGTTTATTTTAAACAAGTGGAAAGTTTCATGGAAGAAGCAAAGAACAAAGAGATTATTCTATTTCTATGACAGTGGAAGGTGAAGACAACCATGCTCCAGTTGGCGACCCCACCACTTCTTTTTGTCCTTTCCCCCTTTTTTTCCCTATTTTTAAAATATATTATTTGCTCATTATCATGTTTCATTATGCATCATCTAAAAATCAATACAATAATTTAGATAACCACTTAAAATATCATTATCATTAGGCTCACTACACAGCGTATAGTATACCCTATATATAATTCTGGGTCGGTGGCTGTTACCCACCTTAACCAAGTTCCAAATTACCCAAAGAAAGAAAAAAAAACTTCTATTTAGTCTAAACATTTTTAATCGCGATTTTAATTTTTAAACAATACACATTTTCGCTTCTCTCTAAAAAACGAATCTCCGGTGATTCTTTTGCATGATTCCGGTGGTTAATGTGTTTACGGCGCAGCCGCCAAATCCCTTCATTGCTTTGTCTTTTCTTCTTCTTTCTATCTATTGTTTATATCTTGCCGATTAATCGACTATTGTTAAGTCGAAGCATCAGATCTAGATTGGGTTTTTGTCCTCGGTAAAGTTGGAAGTGCTAGTATTAATCGCAACCAGCTTTGACGAGCAAATATCCATATCTGGATCTGAGGAGAAAATTTTATGCTTTTCTGGCTATTGTTAGGTCAAACCATCAGATTTACCGATGGTGGACTGGATCTAGATAAAAAAGTTTCTCTTTGAAAAGCTTTCGGTTCCGATCTGGTTGGTGATGTCTTTAATGTTCGGTCTAGAGACCTCTGTCTTCGAGAGGTTTTGTTGTCTTCCTTTTTTGGACTTTTCACTCTCCTCCTAATACTAAATCTTTGACCTTAGATGAGGATGGAACTTTGTCCTTGGTTTTTTCCTCTTTTGTGTATATATATCAATCTCGTTGAAGTTCTTTGACGTGTGTGTATCTTCTTAAGTTCCACTCTTTTGGAATCGGGACCAGCAAGCCCTAGATCGAAGAGAAAGATGCCGCAGAGATGGGCATATTCTCAAGGAGATGGACCATGATATACCTTTGGAAGATGCGTAGCAACGGACAAAGAACGCTCGTCATCCCTCGCCTGGAAAGGAGTGTGGCCATCCCTACATAAACGCTTCCGAGACAAAGGATTGTCCCAAGGGTCCGAGCCCATGCCCATGCGGGAAGGGATATTCTCTCGGCGAAGGTCTGCCCACGACGGAGGAATGCACCGCTCTCTGAGGACGAGGAAGCATCGTCGACACCCATGATTTTCTGGCCTTTCGACATACTGCAAAGGCATATCAAGAAAATCAAAAGAAAGAGTTTAAGAATATTCAAGAAGAGACGAGGGACAACTGCAAAGGAAGAGTAAAGGAGATCGAAGCAAAATATGAGAAACCTACCGCATCTAGGTGCAATTTATAGACTCAAGGAGAAAGGCCAAACGACATTCAAAACTTCTGGGGCCGCAACGAAAAGCGGAAAGAGTCGGGGACTGAACCTGCAAATATTAATGCCTCAAGCAGTTAACCACGAAGGAATATGTCGTAATGAGGGCAGGTTCAGGCCCATCATTAAATACAAAACACGAAGCGACGCGATGGGTAAACCACCAAACAATATAAAGAGGGCAGTTCCGCTCCCATATGCCGTCCACTATGTACAAATCATCGTCAGCCAAGTGGAAAATCCAGTGGAAATGTTACTAGGCTACATTACACAAAGCAACAAGACGAGGACTCGGGAAGCGCGAGCCACATGTCACCGAAGCAAAGAGATCTCCCTCGGAAAACTCCTGTGGCCAGAACAATCTTTAAGCAGTAGAGTGATGTGTGTCAGATTTTAACCAAAAACACATTTATCTAGCTGCAAGTGCACAACAGACAATTATAGTATTTTAATGTTGAATCCATTGAAGACTGAAAGGCTACACTATAAGTGTATTCGAAAAAATTAAACTAGGACAAAATAAAATGAGTTGTGTTGTTGTCACTGAAATTAAAATGCAAGTAATTAAATAAATGATAAGAAATCAATTAAAATGAGCATTGGGTATCATGAAATTCTCTTAGGTTCATAGATCAATTTATTTAAGTGTTTAGGTAGGTAATTTCAACGGAGTATGATTATAAACTCATATACACTTGATAATATTAAGGTCAATCTAGGTCGGGTCTCCAGAGTTGTGGATAAAGGAAGGATCAAAGAAGATGGACAAAGTCAGTTTTGGGTCATGCCTTCGAGGATATGGGCTGTGGACTTCGTTCATTGGCCCTAACTAGGCCTGTCAATTTGGGCCAAATCCCGCTGGTCCCGTCCCGACCGCTCCGCCGCGGAGCGGGTGTGAGTCAAAAAATTTCATCCCATTTACAAGGGATCTCGCGGGCCGGGGTATTTTAAATGCCAATTTTTGCGGGTAAACCCCGCAGGTTTGCGGGATACCTACAGGCTTTTTAAAAAATTAAAAATATATTAATTTGAAATATTTATCCAACTAATATTATTAAATTATTGAAATATTATATAATATATATAAATTAAGTAACAAAATTTTAGTTTTTCAAAGAAAATTATGTATTTATTTTTAAAAATATTTAAATTTTATTATTAAATTAATTAAAATATGTATAAATTAATATTTTTTGTTTATTTAAAATGTTCACGGTTACCCGCGGGCTCCGAAAAATTAGGCGGGGCGGGTGCGGGTTCAATAATTTTTTCCCGTGGATTTTGCAGGGCGGGTCAAATTTTTTTTAACCCGTCGCAGGGCTGGTCTAGCGGGGCGGGGTTGACCCGCTTGACAGGCCTAGCCCTAACTCTCTCTCGGATGGAAATGAGCTTGGTACAGCACATGGTTTGTTCGTGGGTAAGGTGTCTCGACCATTTCTATTTTTGGTCCGGTCCATGGGTAATGTTTATCGACTGAAATGTTTCTCGGAGTATTTGGGTCGGTGAATATTCAATTTCAGGTGCTGGTTCACGTCTGGTGGCTTCATGGTGAATGATGAATGGTTTTGGTCGAGGCTGGTAAATCTGGATAGGTTTTCTCGAACCAGAAGTAAGTTCCCTCGACCCAAAAATAATTCTTCTCGACCTAAAGGTGAGAAGTCTCGGCCAAAAGTCTGTTGGGACTCTATTGAGGATTCAGGATGTCTCTTCTTGTTGTTGACTGACTTCCTTGTCTCCATATGTACTAGTATAATGTCCATAGCAAGTTGGGTAGCTGGTTGGATGTCCACATCATATCCTACCCCTTGAAAAAGTTTTATTTTCGAAACTGACTTATCTGCATGGAGATAGGACAAGTTAGTATGTGTGTAGTCTTGTGGAATTATAGATTTACCTCCAGAATGAGTTTGGATTGTCTTGCGCTTGTAGTTTGCATTTATTGGTGCTTCCTTAATCAGCAAATAATAGATAACGCCTTGGAAATATGTCTGGTCTAGAATAGGTGGTTTGGTTTGCTTGTTTCCTACTCCATCTTTTGTTGTTGCCGTGAGCTCTAAGCTTGCTCCAAAACTTGTTTTAGGCACATTTGACTAAGAAAGTGCATAATATCTATTTTATGACTTGGTAAGGATGTTTTATCTAGATAGAAACTCACCTTCGTATTAGCTATTGCCTTTTGCTTAACCTACATTGCACGGACTTCAGCTTTGTCCAATGGTGCAATTGTGAATTTTTGGTTGTTGAGGCTAAATGAATAATGGTTTGTCCAACCATTATGTGACACCTTACGATCATACTGCTAAGGTCTACCAAAAAGTAAGTAGCCAGCTTGCATTGGTGCCGCATCACAAGTAATCTAGTCTTGGTATTGGCTGATTGAAAATGGTACTTCCAGTTATCTTGAGACCTTTATTTCTTCATTATCATTGAGCCATGTCAGTTTGTGTGACCTTGGATGTTTGGTTGTCATTAGACCTAGCTTTTTAACTAGAACAGAACTTGCAATGTTAGTGCAAGAACCACTATCTACAATCAAATAACATACATTGTCTTTGATTGTGCACGGGAATGAAATAAGTTTTTCCTTTGTGCTTTCTCTTCCTCAAGTGGTTGTGATGTTAATACTCTTTGAATGACCAGCAATTCTCCATCATCAGGTTGAACAGCGATTTTGTCTTCAGATTCATCTGGTTCGTCTTCATTGAATGAATCATAGCCATTTGGAGTAATGACCATAACTATTTTCTTCAGACATTCTCTAGTAATGTGTCTCCTGTCTTGAAACTTATAACATGTTATCTCATGAGATCTGTGAGTACCAGAAGATTTACCTTGCTCAAAACGTGATTCCTTAGGCTGGTCATGTTGTTTGTTTTTAAAACGTGACTCAAGTATAACTGATTTACCCTTGTCTAAGGTCGGTTGTGCTGGTGGTGGAGTCCATTATGTGGTGGTTCGGCCCCTTTGGACAGTGGATCTCTTCTTCTTGATTTGGCATTTTACTTGTGTTGCTAAATGCAATAGCTCTTCAAGATCATGATAAGGTTGTCTCTCCACCTTTCGTGAGATACATTTTTGTAATCCATCTACGAATTGGGCCATGAGAGACTCCTCTGTCTCATATAATTCCAATATATTCCTTAGGAATTCAAATTCCTCAAAATACTCTTCCACACTCATTTGTCCCTGAAACAAAGTTCTAAAACGTTTTTGCATTTCTCTATGATAGTGTAGTGGCACATACTTTTTTGAAGTAGAACTTCATATATCTCCACTGGGTGACTTGAGGGATGGTGGTGCCTTATCCTCTCAGCTACTTCTCTGTCACACCAAGAGAATGCATGGTCTGTGAAGCTTGTAGATGTTAATGTAAGCTTTCTTGCCTAAGTGTAACTATAATAGTTGAAGATGTATTCCATCATTCTTTCACATTCAAGATATGCTTCAGGATCAAACTTTCCTGCAAAGGTAGGAGTTGTCAGCTTAACATCAGGAGGTTTTTGTCTATCATCCTCCCTTATCCTATTGTGGTTGATAGGATCATGCCTCAAGTTGTATTGTTCTTGCGGTTGGAACGGATCTGGTGTTGGTGGATGATCTGGTGGATCTCCATCTTGGATTGGGATATTGTTTTTGTCCCTTGGAATAGCTGGTTGAGGATTGAGGTTCCTCACAGCAACAAACCGTGGAGGCTGCTCCACTCGGTCAAGCCTTGTGACACATGCATTAACAGCAGTTTGGATCGTTGTCATGTTTGTCTTTCTATATCCGATGTCTTTCCTTAGTGCATTGAGGATTTGCATAATTGCATCTTGCTGGTTTGTCTCAGTCATGGTACCTTACAAAATAAATGAGACTAGATCAAAGTTTAGTTGAAACATAACAAGGAACAGATCGAAACAAGGGCAAGAAATTTGTTTTTATGATTTTTTTAAATATTGAAACGAAAATAAGAGAAAACTAGAAAGAGATACAAATAAAAATAAAAACTTTTCTATGGGTTTTATATAAACTGAAACAAAACAAGCATATTCAAAGCAAGCAAACTAATGGTTTTTTATTTAGTTTTTTTTCAGTAGTTGAAGTAAAATAAAAACAAACTTAAACAAAAAAGAAAGAAAAAGGATTGAAATCACCTGGATATGAGTATTTAAGCTCTGATACCAAATGATATAAGTTTGGAATCCACCAAAGCTTAGAAACTAAAGCTTGTTGTCAGATGGATGAAATTGATGGGTTGAAGATAACTCAGATCTGTTAATGAATATGTGAATGAATCTGTGATAAACCAGGAAACATAGGCTAGTTCTAAGGGCTATTCCTCACAAAGAACTTAGCCTCACACGAAAACCAAGTGATGGAATCCACAAACACGCAAGCGCTCGCAAAGTAACTGAATCAAAGGCACAAAAGCTTTGAAGCAAAACTTAACATTTATTGATCTAAAATTGCGTGAATGAAAAGTACAAAGCAATTGAGCTTATATAGGCTCAAGAATAGAACCTCCAACATACTGAAATACTGAAAAAGAAAAACAATCAATTAAAATAAATGGAGAAGCTTGACAGATTGCTCAAAGTTGATGAGCTAGCCGTTATGCTTTAATGGTGAAGCTTCTTGGATGTTGGCTGCTTGGAATAAGATGATCCTTAAGTTTCTTTGATGATTTGGACATCTAGGATCTTTTGGCGAGGATGGAGGGTCGAGATCATCCAACAAAGATATGCTCTTGAAAGGATAAATGCCAACATGTCCGAAAAAGGAAATTTTCTTCAAAATCTTATCTTTCTTTTCTAGTCTTTGGGTGTGTTTACTTGTTATAAAACCTTCTAGATGGTCTGGAAGCTTCATTATATCTAACAGGATTGATCCAAATTATTTGGGTGGGCCAGTTTCCTTAAATGGAGTCAAATAGAGCTGTTGGGTTGAACTGATGTTGTTGGATGGATCCCGGTCGATCCAAGTCATGTCTCCAGAGGCCTGGATCAAGGAAGAATCTTAGGAGATGGACCGAGTCAGGTTTGGGTCATGTATTCGTTGATTTGGATTGTGGACTTCGTGCATTGGCCTTAAATCTCTCTCGAATGGAATGGAGCTTGGTACAACACATGGTTCGTTCATGGGTAAGGTGTCTCGACCATCTCCAATTTTAGTTCGATTCAGGGGTAATGTTTCTCGACTAAATTTTTTCTTGGAGTATTTGGGTCGGTGAATATTCAATTTTAGGTGCTGGTTCACGTATGGTGGTTTCATGGTGCATGATGAATAGTTTTGGTCGAGGCTGGTTAATCTGGATAGGTTTTCTTGAACCAGAAGTAAGTTCCCTCGACCCAAAGTAATTCTTCTCAACTCAAAGGTGAGAAGTCTCGACCAAAAATCTGTTGGGACTCTATTGAGTGTTATGAATGTCTCTTCTTGTTGTAGCTAATTGGATGTCCTCATTACCATGTGAAACTACTATCCACCTCCGAGAAAAAAGCACCACAGACCGATAACTCCAACACGGATTCCCGGGTATCTCTTGACTGATGAATAGTTACTTAAGTGACGAGCCAGATAAGCCGAACTCAGCGAGAGTACGCCTAGCCAAAGCCGATGACCCACTGGTACGGTCAAGAAAATCCTCCAAGGAAGTATCCCCGTTCAAAATGACCCTAGGGTAAGAACGTTTAACCTTTGTTGTATAAATTCTTTCTCAGGACGGTGAAGCATTACCTATGCTGATAACGAAGAAATCTCACTCTCCCCCTTTTCCCGCGGGTTGCAACCCGGAGAGTTGGAGGCGGTTGTTGGGAGTGATTTTGTACTCTTTAATAGGAAGCCGCCACATCAGCTAAACAGTGGCATATCCTCTACTCCGGTGAAAAGGCTGACACGCCTCTTGATAGAAAGCTGCACTCCGCCCCCTATGAGTAGGCTGGCGATGTACCAACCGCAAATCTAGGAAAATCGTAGACTCGACTAGGGCTAAGGTTCCAAGGTAAATCTTATATAAATAATCCTCTCAAACAAAAGAAGAATGATCAAAACCAACAGGAGAGAGTTTTATCCCCACTCTTCCGAATGGCCTCTTCTATCTTGAAATACTCCTAAAAACATCAAACCGAGACCTCGATCCTTTGGACGAGGCCTCACACTTGAACCTACACTCACCTCGCGATAAATAAACTCTTCCTAGTTGTTGTCTAACTTGGGCGTCGGAGAGTCTTCAAGAGTGTAACCCCTATATTGTCCTCCCGAAGGCCACCCTTGACGGTTCTATATGCGTAGTCACATTCTTTCCAGCCAACTTCATGATGATGCTCCCGGGAGATATCACCCTTAGATGAGGCATATGTCTTCTTCCAGAGGACGGAACTTCTACCCTATGCTCGTCGGATTTTTACGACGATGGCAATAGTTAACGCAGAAGATTGCGAAACAACTTGTCCGGAGGACCCAAAATCCGACCCGAACAATTTCTTAATTTTAAAAGAATTACTATATTCCATTGTTTCTATGTAGAACATGCGTTAGTTTATATATTATATATAAACTGACGCGAATATTATGTTGTTTTACTTATCATAAATAGACCTTAAATCCAAATCCTAAATTATAAACACAAAAAGCTAAACATTAACTCAAACAATAAATTTTAATGCGTTATTCTATAAAGAAGATATAATATAATAAAATGATATTATGTTTTATATAAAATGAAATATATTTACTGATACATATTTGTTTTTGAACTAATTTTTTTTCGTTTAAAAAAATTTAAATCGTAACATATATAGAAAAAAAAATATATGTTTTTGATTGGGATTGTAAGAATCAATCGATGTATATAAAATTATTGAAAAGGAAAATATATATGAGGGAGAAGAAAGAAAAACTTTCTCCAACTAAGAAAAAGAGTGTGAATAAGGTAAACTTGTATTTAATACATAATATATACACAATATTATAGCCAAAAAAGTTTTTTTGTTACTTGTTTAATTTTGAATGGGTATTTGGTTATTACCCAAAAAAGGTATAGGCTGTTTTTTTTTCTGAAGAATATGATTTTTATTTATTTATTCTAAACCATATGACAATCTTATTATGTATTTAATTTATATTTTTTTTATTTATTCCAAAACCATTTGAAGCTAGTAGAATGGTGAAATATGGTTTAGGGTTTGGTTGTTGAATGTCAGCAACTTAAAAAAATTTAGGGGTAATTAGATAGATAAAAAATTTTGAATTTTTTTTTATAAATAATCTCTTGGCAAACTTCGTTAGTAATGATATATATAATATTTTTCATGCGTGATAATTTTTTTTACTGTTGATCACGAAGTACAATGATACAAATAATATATTTGTTGAATTATCGGAAACTCTCGAAAGTTTTTTAGAAATATCTAAATAATTTGGAAACTTCTACAAGTTTTCAAAAAACTAACTAATTTTTTTTCACAAGGTTTTAATTTTTTTGGAAAATTGATGATTATAACATATATTATTTTCAGACAATTTTTCAAGCATAACCAAAATATTTTTGGTAGTACAAATAGGTTTCTAATAACATAACAAATACGTTTTCAATGACTGTTCGTGGAATTGGAGGGTGAAATTGGAGGATGCTGAACTTTTTTGAAAATCCATAAATGCAGAAAAACTTAGTTTTGGTATTTATTGGAGACAGGTCGAACACTTTGGTTGAAAGATGGGGATACAAATACAAAGTTTTTTCATGCTTTGACTAACTAAAGAAGAGCAAGGAATATGATTATAGGACTTTTTAATGATAATGGAAATTGGAAAGAGACGGATGAGGGATTGGAGAGTTTAGCTACAAGTTATTTCGATTCCTTGTTCACGTCAACTCATCCAGAAAATATCTCGGAAAGTCTACAAGTTCTACAACCAATAATCACAGATGATATGAATATTAGGCTGACAAGGGATATAACAGAAGAAGAAGTAAGAAAGACACATTTTATGATGAATCCGGAAAAAGCACCAAGTCCAGATGGTATGACGGCCCTATTTTATCAATGGTTTTGGCCTTCGATAAAAGAGGAATTAGTTAAGATAATCCGTCATTTTTTCAGTTCGCGCTCATTCGATATAAGGTTGAATACCACAAATATTTGCCTAATTTCGAAAACGGATAAGCCCAAACGAATGGGGAATTTAGGCCAATTAATCTTTGTGATGTGGGCTATAAGATTATATAAAAGATTATATGTTTGCGGCTTAAACAAGTTTTACCAAAGGTAATTTCGGAGACACAATCAACCTTTGTGTCAGGGAGGCTAATTACAGACAACATTATGATAGCTCATGAGATGTTTCATGGGTTGCAGACAAATTCAGCTTGTAGGCATAATTAAAAAATTCATTGTTTCGTCAAACACAAGTATTTATAATTTTTTGTAATTTTATAAGGTATTTTTTTTTTTATAAGATACTTGATTTTATAAACAGATTTATAAAGCAGTATTTATAAGATTTGGTAAGTCTTATAAGGTGTTTAAAAAGTTTTATAAGGTTATTTATAAAATTAACTTCATTGTTTCATCAAACAAAAATATTTATAAAATTTTGTAATTTTTATAAGGTATTTAAAAGGTTTCATAAGGTACTTAAAAGGTTTTATAAACAGATTTATAAAACAGTAGTTATAAGATTTTGTAAGTCTTATAAGGTGTTTAAAAGGTTTTATAAGCTTATTTATAAAATTAACTTCATTGTTTCGTCAAACACAAGTATTTATAAACTTTTGTAATTTTTATAAGGTATATAAAAAGTTTTATAAGGTACTTAAAAGATTTTATAAACTAGTAAACCAATTCTATAGAGGGAAGAGACACTGAAGAAATACAACAATTGAGAAACTGTTCCAACATTTTTTTAATCAGATTTCTTCAGACAACCATGAGATCACCATAGTTACGCATGAGGAAGACTTCTCCTGCAAACACTCTAAGTGCTCTCAGAAATTTCTGCATCAACAGAGACAAAACAAGAACAAAAGTATTCGTATGAGAATCGATCAGACTATGTAAACAACAAAGTCAAGCATCACAAAAAATAATAACCAAAAAAACTTGAAGGCATGTACTTCTAATTGCTTAACCCTAATTCTCTAAAAGACGTTATATTCCCGAATTCGGATTCCAACAATTGCTAACAACATCGTCAGACCTAAAACTGAGAATTGCTGAACACCCCAAATTTCATAATTGGTACATAAAAAACAAGTCCTGATTTGGCTTTTTGAAACATACAAAGGAATCAAATTCTACGCTTAATTGAATCAATTCAGGAGAAAGCCATAAAATCATATTCAATATTTGTGTAATACCCAAAAAATTCAATAGAAAGTTAAGAGAAAGCTCTGTTACAGCATCGCCAAACATACAAATCTCCACTTTTCAAGTTGAATCAATCAGTTCTAAGACATTCATCGCGTACGTCGTCAAAAACGAGATCTCAGAGGAGATCTCGACGGGAGATCAGAGACAGCAAAATCGGAGACAGCAAAATCGGAGATGGCGAAATCGGAGACGGCGAAATCGGAGACGGAGAAATCGGAGACGGAAAGATCTGAGATGAAAAGATATGAGACGGAAAGATCTGAGACGGAGAGATCGGATTTGAGAAGAGATCTCGAGTTGAGAGGAGATCTCGAGTTGACGGCGATTTGAGAAGGAGATCTCAAGATCTGAAAAAATCAATACAAAAAATTAGGATAAAATGAGTCAAAAGGTAATTTGGGAATATGAAAAAACGGGAGTGGCACGCTTGTAAAGATTTTTAAACAGTGTTATTTTGAAAAGTAGCACTTGAGAAGTGGCATTTCTCAAAATTTCTTAATCATCTCTATTAATAAAGGTAAAACCTAAAAGTCAAGAATAAAAAGTAGTCTTTATTAAAACGACCCAAAGTATAACCTTCAATCCTGCTTGATTTTGATAATAATATTCTAAGGATGGGAAAGAAAATCGAACCGAACTGAACCAAACCGTAATTAAGTGTTTCAGTTCGGTTTCAGTTTCATCAATAAACCCGTTTAGTTGTCATTTTAAAACTATTTCGATTTGGTTTAAAACAGTAAAACCGTTTGGATTTTTAAAAGAAATTTTATAATATTGTTATTAGTTTTGCTAAGTTTGGTTATGTAGTTATGAAAACTACATTATCACTAAATGGTAACATCATTTACGTGGAATGTGGAATGAAATTTGAAGAATTTTTCTAAAAAAATACCATTTGAGTTAGTGGAATGAGATGTTGTGGAATTGTGGAATATTGTTCATTTGTGGAATTGAGATACATATTCCTCCATTTTTTTATTGTGAGTCGTGACATATTTTGTCCTTTTATTTTTTTTTCTGAGTGCCAACTAACCCTCTTTTCGAATATTTTTTGTCTCAGCTTTTTTAACAGCCGTGCCAACTAACCCTTTTTTCGAATATTTTTTGTCTCATCTCTAAGTCGTTGGATCCAAGCAACATAATTTTTATTCTTTTTTTTACTATTCTCATTTTGAAAAATAGATAGTTTTCCTATAAAAAAAACCATAAAAGCAAATTATATGATTGATTCAGACCATCGTTTGCAGACTCCAATAAAAGAAAAAAGACAAAAAAATATCACAAGATCTGAAAAACTTAACATAATTGGAAGAAAACAAATAGGAAAATAACAAAACAATATCACATGATTCATTTACGGGTTGCCTATATATCATAACTTTCGTTTGCCAAAATACATTCATGTTTTCTTTTTCAAGTTTTCGTTAGAAGATAAAAACTAAAAAACATTGTTCGTTTCATTTCAAAAAAAGAAGTAGACTGCAATTTCAACATCTACGGCAGCAAAAAAGAAGGTTGAGCCTATATGCATATAATATGAGAGGGAACCAAACGATAATTATGGGATGACTATCATTAGTGATTATTAAGATATATTTAAGAATAATGTATTTTTAATTTGTAATATTTTGAGTTTAAATGTTTACTTTTTATTTTCTTTGTTTAATAAATTATTAATATTATAAATGAATACATTTAGAAAGTTCTTATTAATTTTAGGAGATAATTCAATAAAAGATTATTATTTTTGTAAAATTTAATACATTTATAAACACAAATATTTAATTTCGACAAATAAAATGTTTAATTAATATTTTCATAAGTTTAATTAATTTATTTATTTTTAAAAATTCCGTCACATTCCGCTAGATTCAGCTGTTACCATTTAAATTCAAAGTTATTCCGCGAGATTCCGCAAAAAATACCAAAAATTCAGCCATATTCAACAATTCAGCCAGATTCCGCTTGTACTATTTAGACTCAAAGAGACTTTTCCTCTCCTTCCTAATTAGATTTTCACTTTTCACGCCATTTCTTCTATTCTCCTATGTTCATCTTCTCAATTCAAGGTGCACAAGTCTCTCTCTCTCTCCCACTCTCTCCCTCTCTCTATTTGTATTGGTAAAACATCTAAATCATATGTTCGTTTTCGTCGTTATAATTTCTTTGCATGGTTCAAATTCACATGTTCCATATAATAATATTGATGTGGATATATATATATATATATATATATTATTGTAGATGACGGATGCTAATCATGGGGAAAAGAGGAGATAAAGCACTGTTCCTCCTCCTTTGGAAGCAAAAGCGAGCAAGCCATCTAGTCAATGCTCAGATGCATGGAAGCACTTTACCAGACTTGCGGAGGATCGGAATAAGAGTAAGTGTAACTATTGTGGTAAAATAATTGGGTGTAGTGCTTCAAATGGGACCAGTGCAATGAATACCCACCACAATATTTGTAAGGCATTCAAAAGTTTAATTGAAACTGAAGATGAAACAGAAAAAGCTAGTTTTTAACCAAGGTGGAAATGGTACGGGTGGTTTAGTTGTTGTGTCATACTGCCCAATTGCTTGTAAGAGTGCAATAGCGAAGATGATTGTATTGGATGAGTTGCCTTTTGCTTTTGTTGAAAAGATTAGGTTTAAGAACTTTGGCAATAAAGCTATCTCTCAGTTTGATATCCCTTCTCGAAGAACAATCACTAGGGATATTGTCGCGGTGTTTTCTAGAGAAAAAGCTATGTTTATGAGGTTTTTCAGCGAGCATAAACAAAGAGTTTGTCTAGCTACAAATACATGGACTGCGCCAACTACCGGTGTCAGCTATATGGTGGTTGCTGCTCATTTCATTGATGTGACTTGGCATTTGTATAGAAAAGTCATCACTTTTAAGCCTATTTCTAATCATAGAGGAGAGACAATTGGGAATCAATTGGTGAGTTGTTTGGCTGAGTGGGGTATTGAGAAAGTGTTTACAGTGACCGTTGATAATGCTTCTGCAAATGATACTGGTATTAGGTACTTGAAGAATAATGTGGATTTTTCTGGATATGAATCCCTAATATTAGACGGAGAGTTTATGCATGTTAGATGTGTTGCTCACATACTGAATTTTATTGTGAGAGAAGGTTTGGCTCGTATAAATAAGAGTTTTGTTGCTATTAGGAATGCAGTGAAGTATGTGAGATCTTCTGATCAACGATTTCAGTAATTTCATATGCGTTTGGGTCCTTTGGGATTAGACAAGAATGTTACCAGAGGTAGATCGACTCTAGATTGTACAACAAGGTGGAGCTCTACTTATCTAATGTTGGATAATGCTCTTATATATCGATCTACATTTGATAAATTAGCATTTGAAGATTGTCCTTACGATGCTTATTTCCAAGACGAAGATCATAGAGAGAAAAAAGTTGAGCCACCAACATCTGTAGATTGGGATGATGTTACTCGATTGGTTGAGTTCTTGAAGTTATTTTAAGAATCAATGTTGGGATTTTATGCATATTCAAAGGTCACAGCTCACACATTTTTTGATGAGATATGCACTATTGAGGCCAGCTTAACATCTATGGAAAACAGCCAAAATCAAGAAGTGAAGAACATGGTAGCTCCTATGAAAGATAAGTTTGATAAATATTGGGAAGGTCTTGAGAAGATAAACAAAATTCTGATTATTGCTAGTGTTGTAGATCCACGCTGCAAAATTTATTTTGTGACCATTGTTTTTGAGGATAAGTACGGGAAAGGAAGTGTACAATTTGCAAAGTTGAAAGCAGAAGTCTTGGGTTTGTTGGGCAGGTTGTATGAAACATATAGTAGATTTCGTACTAAGAAAAAGTATGGATCTTAAAGTGCATTAGATTCATCTCAAGATAAAAGTGCAGAGCCAATGGTTTCTAATAGTGGTAGTCATGGGTTTCGTGAGACATATTTTCTCGGTATAGTCAGATGCAATCACAAAAGAGAAATGATGACGTTTTAGCCAATGAGTTGGATATATATCTAATGGAAAATGTTGACATTCCAACACCTTCGCCTCTGGGGTGTCCCTAGGATATATTATCATGGTGGAAGACTAATAGCGTTAAGTTTCCAATCTTAGCAGAAATAGCAAAGGATGTGCTAGTGATTCCCGTTTCTAATGTCTCATCTGAATATGTTTTTAGCACTGGAGATCGCATCTTGGATCCATATAGGAGTTCATTAACTCCTTTTATGGTCAAAGGGCTGATTTTAACACAAAATTGGCTTAAATCATTATTTTATTCAGATAGTGGCGTAATAATTAGCCAAATGCTAGTAGAAACAGAGTATATGGTATGTATTGATGATTCTTCTAATTTTAGGGTATTTTTGCCTCTTTGTTAGTTTTAAATTCTTTTCTAGGTCTTGTCGTGACCTTCTTTAGCTAGTTCTTGATGTTTATTTATTTTGTATTTTGTTGAGCAGAGATTCACACAACTTGAACTTGAAGAGGCGAACAATCGTGGCTGATGATGATAATAAGAGTCTTTTTCTAGTTTTCTCCTTCTGCCTACTAGTTTTAATAAGATTAATTTATATTTTTAATGTTTAAGTTTACAATTTATTTGATTTGGATTCTGTTCTTTAATTTTTTATGTTGTTTTATTCATTTTTATTTTAACTTTTTGATAATTTTGATCTACCTTAACAATTTTATCTACAACTTATTTTGTATATATACCTTTTTCTAATATCATGAAATAAACCGAAATAAATCAAAACCAAACCGAACCGAAATACAAACGGTTTCTATATGGTTTGAGCGTTTGTAAAACCAAAAAACTGAACCGTAACCAAACCGAAATATAAAAGGTTTTTATATGGTTTAAGTTTTTGTAAAACTGAAAAACCGAAGAACCCGATCCGTAACTGAATCGAAAACCAAAACGCCCACCCCTAATAATATCCATGTAAAATGAGTGCACATATCCTCTTAGGAGTGCATGGACTAGATACCCTAGAATTTAGGAATATTTTGGGATCTAGATTCACCAAAAATTATAATATCCACGGATATATACATATCGTCTCGATATGGATCCGTAAGAAATTGGTAACAATAATAATATAAAATTAAAAATTAAAATAAATTAATATATTAAATTGTTTAGACAAATTTTAACCAGGTTCGCAAGTAAACAGATCTACGGAATGACGAAGAAAAGTATATCTTTATTAATCAACGAAGTCGCCTTGTAACCGAACAACGTATATGTATCTAAAGCGTTATAAAGAATTTCGTTGGACATCGGAAAAAAGGGGTAGATCTTCGATTGCTATCTCTGGGATGCTGCGAAGATGTAACTCTCAAGTTTTCTGAGTATTTTTGTGATCGTTTGTTGTGATGTCCTTCTTCTCTTTGAGATGTCCTTATTTATAGGCTTCGATAAAACTCTTTTCGGATTAGGATGGGAATTGACGTGTCAATCAGCAAGCTTATCTCCTTAATAATCGGGATTCTTGATATACTTGAATCCTTTATATTTTCGGATTATGAAGTCAAGATGATAACAAACTTCATAATACTTTGGATCACGATGTCGTCAAGATGTTATCTTATTAGCCATATCTATAAATCAATGTCAAATAAATTAACTAACCTGTAAACGACGTCGTAACGATACTAACGACTTGATGACGACGTAATGATAAGTCATTTTCACGTCTTACATGACGTAGATGACATATTGTCAGGTAATATTACCTTATTTTACCTGACATAAACGATGTACCGGCAAGTCTTATGTCCTAACCGGGACTTATCAAGGTTAACCAGGGATAACCGGATAGTGAATTTATTTTTCCCAACAGTTTGCCCTCCACTATTCGATTTCTTATTTAGAATTTGAAGAGTAGTTAATCTGGAGCTTGTTATGGATGTCTCTGTCCAGCGATGTATCTCAATGCCAAAACATGCCGGATTGCATTTTTGCGTTTATGTACGTATGTATTTCAGTTTGTCGTGTGTATATATCTATACACATACGAAGATACTATTTCCATAGTTCTTGATTTGGAGATGTCCATAGTCATGTACAATTGATGACATGTCACGTTGGAAGAGATGTGTTGTCTCCGACCTGCCAAGTATACGAAGAGGAAGTATTTTTTTCTTCAGGTAGTGGCATGTGGGCTGCTAGCGACCACTTCCTTAGTAGCTAATCTTAATAAACAAGCATTTTCTCGTGACCGGAAAGCTTTCGACGAGTTAGGACATGTTCTTATACTTGACAAGTTGCAAGTTCATCTCATGGATGTTCTCGCTTTCTTTCTTTTGTTATTTCTTCTAATGCGTTAACGAGCTTTCCAATTATCATTGGTGAGGTTCAGGGAGGTATAGACTGCATGGGTCAAGCTCAATGGTGAGGTTCCACCGGTTTTCCCAGAGGCTTTCATAGACTTTGGAGAGGGTACTTCCGCTTCCTCTACCTCTACCAAGTAGTAGATGTAGTTGTTTTCTTTTGGGATTATCTTTAGAATTCTCATGGTGATGTTTCTATTTTAAGGATAGACCTCGTAGGTTCTTTCCTGTTATAATTTTGCCATGTTTGTTTTTGGACGTAGCGGTTTTGAAAACCTTACGAAAATGACCTCCTCTATTACATGTTTTTGGGACATCATTTATCGATCATGTTTATAATCGATTAAGCTTGGCATATCTTCGCTTTGACATCACTCCATATTTGGAAGTCATCAAGGTTATTGCCCATTACTTTGTAATGTCGTATTGTTTGGAGGTATTACCTCTAGTTTTTATCTCGTAACGACCATTGTCATAACATATTGAGACTATGCCTCTTTATTTACTTGGTTATGACCGTAATCAACAGCTTTTGAGGTCGTAGCTCGTAATTCATTTGGTAGTGATTATTCTGATCACTTTTTGGGGAGGTTTAACCTCTTAATTTTTCAAGTCGTTATGATTATCACAATCAGTTGGGGATAGTCCTTTCCGATCTTGTCAGGTAATGAAAATTGTTACTTTTTGTTTGGGAGGTTTTACCTCTTGAATTGTTAAGTTGTTATTATTGACACAACATGTTGAGGTAGTGTCTCTTGATTTGTCAGGTAATGACTTTCGTCACAACCTCCCGGAGGATGTACCTCCAAATTTACCAGATAGTGACTCTTGTTATAGCCACCTTTAAGGATGTACCTCATGTTTTATTAGATAATGACTGTCGTCACAACCTCATGAGGACGTACCTCTTCGTTTGTAAGGTATTGACGTTTGTCACGGTAATGACTATCGTCAAAACCTCATGAAGACGTACCTCTTCGTTTGTAAGGTATTGACGTTTGTCACAACCTCATGAGGAGTACCTCTTGGTTTACCAGGTATTGAATTTTGTCATAACCTTATGAGGAGTACCTCTTGGTTTGTCAGGTATTGGCTATCGCCATAACCTGCCGAGGATGTACCTATTATTTTATCAGGTATTGGCTATCGCCATAACCTGCAGAGGGTGTATTTCTTCGTTTGTCAGGTGTTGACTGTCGTCACTACCTGTTGAGGTTGCGCCTTTAAATTAGCGATGACGGTTATGGCAGTCAAATTTACTAATAGCATAACCCACAGTTGCTGCTTGCCATACTTTCGGGAAGTATCCCCCCCCCCCCCAAATTCAATTTGACATTAACCATGGTCATTGTAGATTAAGGTATTGCCTTTTAGTTCTTCATAAATTGTTATGGTCGATGCCTTGTCTAAGGAGGTCTTGCTCCTGAAATTTTTTGACGTGACCATTACTCGAATACTTATACTTAGGATCTCGTAAGATTCATATGTTTAAGCTCTTTTATGATATTTCTTGTTTGTAGACATGTGGCAAACCACTCAAATAAAAAATATGAAAATGCAGCGATGTCTCGTGGATCGCCGAAGAACATAAAAAATCAAAACTTGAAAAATTAAAAACCTCTAAAAATAGTAGGTCGTTAAGTGCAAGGCATTCTAGCTGTTAAGTAGCTTCTTGCCTTTCCTATCATGAAACCTTTAAACTCATGACTCACGTACCTTAGTTATTCAAGGTATGTCATGTCATTATATGTATGATTTGGACCACAGAGATTGTTGGTAACGATGAGTTGGATCTTCTTCCCACTTTGTTTGTGTCTATGCTCTAGAGAGTACTTCCTCCATAGTCTTGCACTGATACTTTGTTAGTTCTGTATAGAAGTTGCCATCTGGAAGTAGACCTCGTTTAAATGCCAGGATGGCAGTAGATGTGACGCAGTTTGGGATGGATATTTTTTCCTTGTTGAAACGTCCTACATAACTGCGTAGCGACTCTTCTTTCTTCTGTACCACCTCATAGAGGTCGCCGGCTATCTTCTCCAGGTTCCTACTACTTGCAAATTGTTCAACAAAACGGTCGGTTAGTGACGCAAAGGAGTCTATCGACGCGTTTGGCAGGTTCGTAAACCACTGGAGGGCTGGTTCTGTGAGACTTAAACCAAATCTATTGCACATGCTAGCTTCCCTATACTCTCTTTCAATTGCGGTTGTGAACATCCGCTTCTTGTATTGTGCTATGTGGTTGTCAGGATCTGTCGTCTAGTCGTACATCTTCATCAAGGGGAATGTGAACTTCTTCGGCATCTCCACAAGCGTGATCTCATCCATGAACGGAGTGTCCGCATAGCATTTTGGAGCACTCTTAGTAATCGGGGGAGCTACTCCTGGAAGTCGCTTAATCATTGCTTCCATTTCTTCCAGATGTTTGAAAACCATCGCTTCTATGCATGGATCGTTTGTTGATCGGTTTCGAGCGTCGACCTTGGTGCCTCTGTTTCGGCGACCAGAGAGGCATTCTCAGCTCTCAAGGAAGCGTTCTCCTCCTCGAGTAACGCTAATCGTTCTTCGTTCTGCTTTATCTGGGCGGTGAGTACCACCAGTTGAACAGCGGGATCTTGAAGGTTGTTGGGGTCAATTTCCATCCCATCGAGATTGACCACCGAAAATGGCTAAGTAAAGATCTTGGGCCTAACCGGCTTCGGTGGTGCAAAACAGCTCGGTAACACAAGCGAGAAGATGGCTCGGCAGCATGTCAAAATAAGTTGGCTCGGTGATATGACACGCCACTGTTAGCTAGGGGACATGACACACCAGTGTTGGCTCGGCAACATGACACCCCAGTATTGGCTCAGCGACATGACACGCCAGTGTTGCCTCGGTAACAAATGGTGGCGAGCCAACATGTTGGCGAACCAGCAAATGGTGACAAGCCAACATATTGGCAAACCACCAAACGGTGACGAGCCAACATGTTGGCAAACCACCAAACGGTGACGAGCCAACATGTTGGCAGACCAGCAAACGGTGACGAGCCAACATGTTGGTGAACCAGCAAACGGTGACGAGCCAACATGTTGGCGAACTAGCAAACGGTTGGCGAACCAGCAAACGGTGACAAGCCAACATGTTGGTAAACCAGTAAACTTTGACGAGCCAGCATATTGGCAGACCAACAAACGGTGACGAGCCACCATATTGGCAAACCACCAAACGGTGACGAGCCAACATGCTGGCGAACCAGCAAATGGTCACGAGCCAACATGTTGGTAAACCAGCAAATGGTGACGAGCCAAAGAACTGACGAATCAAAACCCTTTGCTCGGTATCAAGGAGGAAACTACGAGCCAAAGGCCGAGGTGACGAACCAAACCCTTGGCTCGGCATCAAGGAAGAACCTACGAGCTAAAGGCCGAGGTGATGAACCAAATACTCGGTGGCGCGCTAAGATAACGGTGACGAGCCAAACATCTTGGCGATGAGCCAAACACTTGGTGGCGTGCCAAGATAATGGCGACGAGCCAAACATCTTGGCGACAAGCCAAACACTTGGTGGCGTGCCAAAATATTGGCGACAATCCAAACAAGCTAAATAGATAAAGATAAAGACAAGATAAAGAGGTGACGAGCCGGATCTCTGGTGACCCAGCGAAGCAGAAAGCCCAAAATATTGTTGGGCCGAGGCAACAAGCCACAAAAGTTTGGTGGGCCAAGTTAACAAGTCAAAGTAAGAAGTCCACACCCGAGCCGACTTAGGAAAACCAGAGAAGAAAGAAAATCCCGAAGAATAAAGAAGTTTTCCTTTATCGTTTAGGAAGAGGCCTAACTGATTTATTTTTGTATAAATAGACATGTACGCCTTTGAAAAAGGGAGGAGCAATTTTACCTAGCAAAACACTTGTTACTTTCTCTGCAGACAGCTTTCAAAACAGCTTGAATAAAGACACCATCTTTGGATCTCTGTTCTTATTTTTTTTTCATAGAAGTTTGTCGAATCCCTAAATTTTTCTTACCAAATTTAGTTATGCGAGTTTCGACTCCCACAATTTGGCGCCGTCTGTGGGGACTCTCAAACTTTCTGACACCTAAGAACCACCGAATACGAGATCTGAAACAATGACTACCGACGGAGACCGAAGCGGTGAGGACGCGAACAACACTAGTGTCGATCTTCTTGGAGCGAGAATCAATCCGCCGCCAGCAAACACGGAAGGCACCTCAGAAACACTGACAGAGCTGAAGAACATGATGACCACGTTACTGAAGAAGGCGGAGGAGCAAGACAAGCTGAACAACTCGCTTACGGAGAAAATCGAGACGTTGGCAACAGAGAACCAAGCCAGAAACACACGACTCGGAGGCATGGGTTCAACAATGAACCCACCTGTCAGCGGAATCGCTAGACGACTTGGCTTAAACCAAACGGCCCTAGATTTTTCAACACGACATGACGCACCAAGGGCTTTGGGAGGACTACCACTGCCACATCCAACTAACGAGCAAACACTCGCGGTGACATGATCAAATATCACCGAGCCACCTTAACTGATCCGAGGAGCAAGGGAAGCCAGCGGTGGACATGACCTACGCACCGACGGTGGGTCGGCTGCAACAATCGTTCTCGACGAAGAAGGAGACCACGACACAGAGAATATCGCCAACGAAGGATTCGCACCAACAATAACGGGAGCCCGAACTAGCAAAGGTGACATCAACCTAAACCGAGCCAGGAACTCAGCGGAGGAAGAAGAAAACCTCATGTGGGTCCAATAGGCGCAATACGCTGACGAACCAAGAACGATGAGCCGAGCCCAGAGAGAAGAGTTGGACAAAATCTGAGCCTCCTTGGACCGTGCCACTGCTGAGATGAAAGCCGTCAGATCCCAGGTTCACAAGGCAACCAGTAAAGTCCCGGAGATTGACCGCATACTGAAAGAGGCACACAATACACCGTTTACAGCCCGAATTACCAAGGCAAGGATTTCCGACCCAGGAAATATCAAAGTTCTAGTTTACGAAGGGACAACCAACCCAAAGGAATATATAACGGCATTTATCATAGCAATGGGCCGAGCCAACTTTAGGGAAAAGAAAAGAGACGCCAATTTCTACCTTCTGTTTGTGGAGCACCTAAAAGGCGCAACCCTCCAATGGTTTTCCAGACTCGAGCGAAACTCCATTAATGATTTCCAGCAGCTGTCTGCCGCCTTCCTGAAATATTACTCCATGTTTATGGATCAAGGAGCCTCTGATGCTGATCTCTGGACATTAACTCAACGACCTACGGAGATGCTACGCAGTTTCATGGAAAGATTCAAAGCAGTGATGTCAAAAGTCGAGGGCGTAAGCGACAAGGCCACCATGCTTGCATTAAAGGGCGTTGTGGTATGAATCGGAATTCCGAAAAGAAATTGCTTTGAACGCGCCACTATCAATCCAAGACGCGCTACACCGAGCCTTGGATTTCATAGTCAATGAAGAAGAGATGAAGGTTTTGTCTCAGAAGTATGGAGTAGCCAAAACGACGAACCGTTTCTTCCAAACTCCAAACCAACCGCCTCATAAGAAGAATACTCAAGGAAATGGATATGTCACCACGAGAAACCCAATTTCGGAGGAGCCCACAACTACTAGGTGGGAGCAGGCCGAGGCAAAATACCATGGAATACGTGGATACAAAATCAGAGTTCGTACGGCGAAAAAGCTTATTGCGAGTATCATCACATGCACGGTCACTCAACTGCAAACTGCCGAACCCTGGGAATAAAGCTTGCGGCGAAGCTAGTGGCCGGAGAACTCGGTAATGCTATCAGCCTGAAAGACTTCGAGCTAGAAGATGAGAAGGATTAGCCAAACCAGACAAATCAAAACAGCAATCTTCCAAAGCGAGGAAGGCGAGATGATGAGGCGACGCAGTCAGGTTCTCGAAGAAGAATAAATATGATAATGGGAGGATCACAATATTGTTCCGACATGGTGTCATCAGTCAAAGCATTCCAGCTACGAGCCGATGCAAGTATCAACTGGTCAGCATTCCATCTCGTTCGAAGAAAGGGAAACCACCGGTATTGACCGACCACATAATGACCCCCTCGTGATAGAATTGATCGTAGATGATTGCGACGTCACCCGAGTTCTGATAGACACGGGAAGCTCCGTAGATGTGATTTTTTGGGAAACTCTCAGAAGGATGAACATAGACCTATCCAAAATCAAGGCTGCGCCGAAGCCTTTAACCGGATTCTCAGGAGAAACAACCATGACCCTTGGAACAATAAAAATCCCCGTCCGAGCTGAAGAAGTAACCAAGATAGTGGAGTTTTCGGTTGCACATCATTCTGCGATATACAATGTGATTATGGGTACCCCCTGGATAAACTCCATGTGAGCCGTACCATCGACCTATCACCTCTGCATCAAATTTCTGATCCCCGGAGGAGTCAAAACAACTTGGGAAAACCAAAAAGAGTCCCGCATATGTTTTCTAGCTGAGCACAAACTCAGGAACCCCGTCACAGATACCACTACCAAGCGAAAGAAGATGAAGACTGACAGAAACCCGAGAAGGAGTTGGAAAAACTCTTATAGCAATTACAGATTACGGAGGATCGTGAGAGGAAGAGCAAACCCACCTGTGACCCCATTGTTTCAGTGAACATTGATTGCAATCACCCAGAGCGCTGCGTTGAGATAGGGGCCGAGCTGAAAGATCCAATAAGGGGAGAGCTGATTTCTTTCCTTGAAAAAAACGTAAACACCTTCGCATGGAAAGCAGAAGACATGCCCGGTATCAGCATCAACGTGATATGCCACGAGCTAAATGTGGACCCGACCATCAAACCAGTCAAACATAAAAGACGAAAACTTGGGCCAGAGAGCACAAGCAGTGAATGACGAGGTGAAAAGATTACTACGCGTGGGATCAATAGTCGAAGCAAAGTACCCAGACTGGCTCGCTAACCCTGTAGTGGTTAAGAAGAAAAATGGGAAGTGACATGTATGCGTGGGTTTCACCGACCTGAACAAGGCCTGTCCAAAGGATAGCTTCCCGCTTCCACATATCGATCGATTAGTAGAAGCCACAATGGGCAACAAACTCCTTTCGTTTATAGATGCTTTCTCCGGATACAACTAGATCCTAAGGGACCCGGACGATCAAGAGAAGACAGAATTTATTACGGACCGTGGAACATATTGCTACAAAGTGATGCCATTCGGGCTCAAAAATGCCGGAGCAACTTACCAGCGGTTGGTCAACCGAATGTTCGCCGACCAACTCGGAAAGACGATTGAAGTTTACATAGAAGACATGCTGGTGAAGTATTTGGAAGAAAAGAACCACGTAGTTCATTTAAAAAATGTTTCGAGCACCTAAATCGGCATAACATGAAGCTCAACCCGACCAAGTGCAGATTTGCGGTGACATCCAGAGAGTTCCTTGGGTATCTGGTCACTCACCGTGGAGTTGAAGCCAACCCAAAGCAGATTAATGCGCTTATACAAATGGCGTCACCGAAAACGAAGCGCGAAGTCCAGAGGTTAACAGGTTGGGTCGCCGCACTGAATCGATTCATCTCTCGATCAACCGATAAATGTCTGCCTTTTATACAATACACTGCGTGGCAACAAGAAGTTTGAGTGGACAGAAAAGTCCGAACAGGCATTTCAATAGCTGAGAGAATACCTAGCTAGCCCTCCAGTACTTACGAAACCGGTGGAAGGCGAGCCACTTTTTCTATACACGGCCATTTCCGCAACAGCAGTAAGTGGAGTACTCATCTGAGAAGAGCGTGGTGAGAAGAAACCTATTTTCTATATCAGCCAAACTCTCACCGACGCTGAAACCCGGTATCCGCAAATGGAGAAACTGGCGTTGTCTGTGATAATGTCCGCCCGGAAGCTGAGATCATACTTCCAATGACATTCAATTGTGGTTTTGATACTTTCCCCCTGTGATCCATCCTCCATAGTTCCAGCCAGTCCGGAAGATTGGCGAAGTGGGCAATAGAGCTGAGCGAATACGACATCGAGTATCGAAGCCGAACCTACACAAAATCTCAAGTCCTCGCAGATTTCCTGATAGAACTCCCAGAAGAAGGAATAGAAGAGCCAACTCCGAGTCCAATATGGAAGCTCCACGCAGATGGATCATCATCATAACAAGGATCTGGAGTAGGAATACGGTTAACCTCCCCAACAGGCGAAATCCTCGAACAATCATTCTGCTTGGGCTTTCACGCATCCAATAACAAAGCAGAGTACGAAGCCTTGATCGCAGGAAGGAGACTGGCTCTTGGACTGAAGGTTTCGCATGTCCAGGCCTACTGTGATTCGCAGCTGGTGGTCAACCAAGTCAGCAGCGAGTACACAGCCAGAGATGACCGAATGGAAGCTTATCTGAAGATCGTCAAAGAACTGGCTGCACAGTTCGAAGAGTTCACATTGACACGGATACCACGCGGGGAAAACACTTTGGCAGACGCGCTAGCAGCACTCGCATCCACCTCCGATCCAGACCTGAAAAGGATAATCCCGGTGGAATTCATCAAACATCCAAGCATCAACCTCTCTGACTCCGTGAATGCGATCACCCGCTCCCAAACAGCCAACCAGGCCGAAGATACATCCGGGACGCTGGTGCCACCACTGTAGAAGAAGACAAAAACATGTCACCTTCGGCGGAAGACGAGACAATCGAGATAGAGGAAGAGCCCGAAACAGATCCTCCGGCCGAAGGTGAAGCAGTCGAAATGGAGGAAGACCCATAACTCATGGAAACAGATTACGGATACGAAAAAGAATGGATGGGGGCAATCCGCGTATAAATCATGGACGGCGAGGTACCATAAGATAAGTTGGCTGCTCGAAAACTCAGAGCTCAAGCTACTCGATATGTTCTATTAGACGAAAACATTTTCAAGTGGAGATTCTCAGGACCGCTGATGGCCTGTGTTGAAGGCGCCAAAGCAAGAAAAATCAAGATCAAGCGTCACAGTTACTATTGGCCGACTATGGTGAAGGACTGCGAGAAGTTCTCCACTAGATGTGAAAAATGCCAGCGACATGCCCCGATGATTCACCAACAAACAGAGTTGCTGTCGTCAATCTCAGCACCCTACCCTTTCATGCGCTGGTCAATGAACATAGTCAGACCTATACATAAATCTAAGCAAAAGAGATTTCTGCTAGTTTTGACGGATTACTTCTCCAAATGGGTCGAGGCAAATTCTTACGCCAATATAAAGGACGCCCAAGTCGAGCATTTCGTTTGAAAAAATATCTTATGCCGACATGAAGTTCCATACGAAATCGTGACCGATAACGGCTCCAAGTTTATCTCAACAAGGTTCGAAACTTTCTGCGAAAAATGGAAGATACGGCTTAGCAAGTCTACGCCACATTATCCACAAGGGAATGGACAAGCCGAAGCGCCTGGACGCCAAGAAGGGACGCTGGACAGATGAAATTAAAAGAGTGCTATGGTCACACAGAAAAACTCCGCGACGAGCAACCGGAAAAACACCTTTTGCCCTTGTCTACGGTGCGGAATGTGTCATTCCAGCTGAAGTAGAATTTCCCGGAGTCCGCCGCAGACTTCTTTCAGGGCAAGAGGGGTTGAATCATCTCATCTTACTCGACGAATTGGATTTGGTCAATGAACGACGAGACTAAGCTCTGGTTCGGATTTAAAATTACCAGCATGCGATGGCTAAATATTACAACACAAATGTCAGAAAATCGCAAGTTCAAAGAAGGCGATTTGGTTCTCGCAAAGTTTTTCAGAACCCAGCCGAAACAAATGCTGGCAAACTAGGAGCAAATTGGGAAGGACCTTACAAAAGCACCAAAATAGTCTGACCAGCAGTCTACGAGCTCGCAAACATTTCTGACGTTCCGATACCAAGATCTTGGAACGCAATGCACCTAAAGAGGTAATACCACTGAGACATTTCACATGAACTACGGGACGACTTGATCCCTACAAAGGGTACGTAGGCAGCTCGTCTTCGGATGGGTTCAGCTGTCCCCCTCCTTTTTTAAGAGGGGGGGGGAGTGGGTACGTATACATGTATACTCCCATGTCTCGAAAACACGATCTTCCGCATTGCACTTCTCAAAGACAACGATTTCAATCTTTTTCAAAACAGAAGTTCGTCACTTGGTCTACGCAAATCACAACCTTACATCCTTCACGGGTATTTGATCACCTTGTCTATTACTGTGGGAGTGTAAATCCACGCCAATTAAATTCGTCGAGTCTTTTAGAGAGATCCGAAACTTCTGAGTAAAAACCACTAAAAACACAAGCAGAGATCCAAAGATGGTATTTTAATTAAGCTGCTTCAAAAGCTTTTTGTATGAGAGCAAAAGTACAAAGTTTTGCTTGGTCAATTTTTTCTCTTCTCCTTTTCAGAGGGTTTACATGAGTACATATATCATTCTCAGTTGGCTAGGGCGACTCCTAAAAGGATAAGGAAGATTTCCTCATTTGTCGGGATTTCCTTTTAGCAAAGCCTATCACCGCTGTGGGCTTTGATTCATAGGCTCATTACCTCGGCCCATCCATTTGTTCACTCAGCTCGGCCCAACTTCTTATCCCTGGGCTTCGGCTCGGATGACGGTGATTGATCAGCTCGGGTGGCACCACGGTTCATGGTTCGGGTGACATCATCCAAACGGCTCGGGTGACATCATCCAAACAGCTCGAGTGACATCATACAAATGGCTCGGGTGTTGACAGGTGACTCTCGCCTCGATACCAATCCACTTGCCCTATTACAAGTTGTAACACCCGATCCGTTTGTCTTGTCATGGATCGGGGTACACTGTTGGGGTCAGATTCCACCTCTTGAGAATCAACAGTTAAAAAATGGCTAAGTATGGAGAAACGCTAGCAGCTGTACCCCGAACCGTGAAGTGAAGGAGTTGGATCGGGTGTCCCCGAACCGTGAAGGAAGGAGTTGGATCGGGTTTCCCCCAAACATGAAGAGAAGAGTTGGATCGGGTGTCCCCGAACCGTGAAGGAAAGAGTTGGATCGGATTTCCCCCAACCATGAAGAGAGAGTTGGATTGGGTTTCCCCTAACCGTGAAGTGAAGGAGTTGGATCGGGTGTCCCCGAACCGTGAAGGAAGGAGTTGGATCGGGTTTCCCCCAACCATGAAGAGAAGAGTTGGATCGGGTGTCCCCGAACCGTGAAGGAAGGAGTTGGATCGGGTTTCCCCCAACCATGAAGAGAAGAGTAGGATCGGGTGTCCCCGAACCGTGAAGGAAAGAGTTGGATCGGGTTTCCCCCAACCATGAAGAGAAGAGTTGGATCGGGTTTTCCCTAACCGTGAAGTGAAGGAGTTGGATCGGATGTCCCCGAACCGTGAGAGAAGGACTTGGATCGGGTTTCCCCCAACCATGAAGAGAAGAGTTGGATCGGGTGTCCCCGAACCGTGTAGGAAGGAGTTGGATCGAGTGTCCCCTAACCATGGCAGGGGAAGGTTGCGCGAGAACCCCCGAACCATGGGCAATTGGTTCGGGTACTGTGATCTCAATTGAAGACAAGACGGGTCAGGTTCAAGGACAACCGTCGACACCCGAGGCGTGAACCATGGTGTCACCTGAGCCGTGAACCATGGTGTCACCCGAGCCGTGAACCATGGTGTCACCCGAGCCGTAAAACATGTCGTCACCCGAGCCGTGAACCATGGTGTCACCCGAGCCGTAAACCATGACGTCGCTCGAGCTGTGAGCCATGGTGTCACCCGAGCCGTGAACCATGGTGTCAGCCGAGCCGTAAACCATGGTGTCACTTGAGCCGTGAAACATGGTGTCACTTGAGCCGTGAAACATGGTGTCACCCGAGTCGTGAACCATGGTGTCACTCAAACTGTGAACCATGGTGTCACCCGAGTCGTGAACCATGGTGTCATCAGAGCCATGGTTCAACGATAAGAGATTTGGGCCGAGGCGATGAGCCCTTAAATTTAAGCCCACAAAAGAGATGACAAGGTTAAAGCCCATGAATTAAAGTCCATGGTGGTAGCCGACTTTGCTAAAAGGAAATCTCTAAAAATTAGGAAATCTTCCTTATCTCTTTAGGCATTAACTTAGCCGACTGAAACTTATATATATACTGATGTAAACCCTCTGAAAAGGGGATCCGCAATTTACCTTGCAAAACCCTATACTTTTGCTCTCATACAAAAAGCTTTCTAAGCAGCTTAATAAAATACTATCTTTGGATCTCTGTTCGTGTTTTTTGGGTGTTTTTATTCAGAAATTTCAGATCTCTCTAAAAGACTCGATGAATTCAATTGGTGTGTATTTATACTCCCACACCGACTAAAAACTTGTATATATACTGATGTAAACCCTCAGAAAAAGGGATCCGCGATTTACCTAGCAAAACTCTGTACTTTTGCTCTTATACAAAAAGCTTTCTAAGCAGCTTAATAAAATACCAACTTTGGATCTTTGTTCGTGTTTTTTGGTGGTTTTTACTCATAAATTTCATCCCTCTTAACAAACCCTCGACAAATTCTATTGGTGTGGATTTACACTCCCACATACATGACCCAAACTTCTTCACCCTGGGTCATGACGCCTGATCCGTTTGTCTTGTCAAGGATCGGGGTACTCGACCCAAACTTCTTCACCCTGGGTCGTGACACCCGATCCGTTTGTCTTGTCATGGATCAGGGTGCACGACCCAAACTTCTCCACCCTGGGTCGTGACGCCCGATCCGTTTGTCCTATTATGGATCGGGGTACACGACCCAAACTTCTTCACCTGGGTCATGACACCCGATCCGTTTGTCTTGTCGTGGATCGGGGTACACGACCCAAACTTCTCCACCCTGGGTCGTGACACCCGATCCGTTTGTCTTGTCGTGGATCGGGGTACACGACCCAACTTTCTTCACCATGGGTCGTGACACCCGATATGTTTGTCTTTTCATGGATCGGGGTACACGACCCAAACTTCTTCACCCTGGGTGTAACGCCCGATCCGTTTGTCTTGTCATGGATCGGGGTACACGATCCAAACTTCTTCACCCTGGGTCGTGACACCCGATCCGTTTGTCTTGTCGTGGATCGGGGTACACGACCCAAACTTCTTCACCCTGGGTCGCGATACCCGAGCCATTTATCTTGTCATGGATCGGGGTGTACGACCCAAACATCTTCGCCCTGGGTCATGACGCCCGATCCATTTGTCTTGAACAGTTAACTTCAAGCGGGTGAATATTAACCCCAACAGTTAGCCCCCCAGCTCGTCAGATTTAATATTGAAAGTGTCGAGGTAAAAAACAATCTGAAGTTAACATGCTCCAAACCAAATTTCTCTGTAATACCAAGCCGTTTCTCACTATTACCCCGAACCACTTCTCTTCATGACATCAAACTGTTTTTTACCGATATCGCGATCCATTTTTAGCTATCGCCTTGACCCGTAGTTAAGAGTTTGGACTCAGCTCGGGGAATGCTAGGAAGCTATCTACTTTATCGGGGAGTTTAAACGTTTCCGCCGATTCCCGAGATACGTGACATCGACTTTTTCGCCTATATAACTTGTGATGCTTCTCATTTTTCTTTCACTACTTCATTTCTTTAGGAATTCCTTCGAGCAGGTAACTTCCCTCTTCTTTCTCTCTCTAATTTTCGCTTAAGTTTTTTTTTTTTTGTTCCTCCATCGTTTCTTCCTTTCCGCCGAGCCCCTCAAGTTTCTCGATCTATCTTCAAGCAGCTCCGCCGCTATCCTTAAGTTTTCCGGTATTTCACGTGAAGATTTGGATCTGATCTCAAATTCATTTTGAAGATCCCACCTTGTTCTTCGATTATTAAAAAGCTTTGATCCATTTTGACAAGTTTGTTGATAAATCCGATTCTTTTCCTGAAATCTTGATCCTTTCTTGCGAGCTCCTGGGAATCCCGATCTGTTTTTTCTCCCGTCCAAAAGACCGATCCGTTTTCAACAAAGGATGTCTCGGCTATCTGCTTCTGCGTCACCAGATCTAGAATCTAGATTATTGGTTGTCCCGGACCAATCATTTCCCGAATCTTCATTCCGCCCGATCCAGTCTCTGCTCAAAGTTGCAGCCGAGCAGATTCATCTGGTGCGAACATCCTAAAGGATTTAGATGATTCAACTGGTTCGGCGATAGGACCTTCCCTCCTTGGTAGAAAAAATGGTCCTCTCTGACTCTTCAAGGGCTGACTGCGATGCCGGGGCTCTTGTGGAATTCGAAATCCCCCATCTCCACGATTCTCCGTTCGACGAGATGGCGAACCCTTTTACGGACATCATCGGTTATGAGCCGGCAAAGATTGAACCAGAGGATTGGTTCTACGATCCTGTCTTAGCAAGACAGGAGTTAGAAAGGTTGATGGGACCTAACCAACGAGCCCCCAGGAGGATGAAAGTAAAAAGGAGACCCGATCCGCTGGGTTCAACTCTCTCTACTCCAGATTCATTATTAGCCCTTAGGCAGAGATTCAACATCTCGGAAGAAATCGACTTTGTTCTTCCGTCTCTGGCTGACCGAGCCAATAAACCTCCCCCAGGTCACTTCACCCTTTAAGAGCTTTTTCTACCGCTGCTTGCTATGGCTCCCGATCCCCGAAGTGATTTCGCGATTCCTCTGGAAGCATAATCTGGCTCTTGCCCATATCAACACTAGGGTAGTCAGACATTTGATCGGCATTCTGGTAAGGAGTTATGAGTGCGACGTAGACTTTGGTGTTGAACATTTGAGAAGTCTTCTCGAGTTTTGGTGTCGCAACAGAAGGGAGTTGAAATATTATATATCGGGAAAGGCCAAAAAGAAGATCATAACTGGATTCCCGAGCAAGGATAAGAACTGGGAGAATTACTTCTTTTTTTTTCCCATTACCGAGGTGTCAGTGGGGTCCAGATGTCTCAGCCTAGTCAAAACAAGTTGGGGAGAATTTGGTAGCCGACCCGTGGCTTATTTTCGGGTTACGGCTCGGTTTCCTTTTATATCGATCTTGTTTTAGGTCTACTTACGTTATTTCCTTCTTTTGCAGCTCGACACTTTCAACTCCTGCTGCCTCCCGACCTGTCTGAGATTCACGAAACGCTCTCGGCTCGAAAGTGCAATTGGACAAGGGATTTCAATCTCTAGAGAGTGGAAAGAGCCCGAGCCCTGTTCGACGGTCAATCTGTTTGTTCGTCATCTTCTTACTGCTCAGACGATAAGATGGGACGACCCACCTTCAGGGATAGAGCCGCAGCCAAGGCAAAGGCGGAGGCCGAGGCGAAAGAGAGAGCGAAACAGGCCGAGGCATTAGGTCAACTTCGCCAACAAAACCCTCAGATCTCTGTTACTCTTGCTCCCAAACCGACCTCTTCTAACCATCTCCCCAAACTAAATCTTGACTTAGCTCCCGAGGGGGTTGTATTAGGGCTTCGTCCCATAGAATCACAGCTGGTGCCGCACAAAGGCAAGGGGAAAGCCAAGGATAAGAAAGGACCGAGCCAAAAATGCCAGGCAGAAGATAGAGGTGAAGGGCTTGCCAAAGCGGCAAAGCGGAGGCGTCGCACTGAAGCTCCTCGACCCATCCCCGAGGCAATCCCACTGTCCGCCGTGCCCCTTAACTCCGAAGGGGCTTACAATGATGCTGTGACGTCTGCTGCCATCTTTTCCAAGATCACCTGCCCAGGTGAGCAACTTCCTCTTCCGGACACTTTGCTCAGGGATAAAGCCTACAACGAGGTGTCCCTTCGAGGCGTTAAGGTACTATTTGTCTTTTATTTCCCGAGCTGTTCCATGGTTTTTTGTTTGCTAAAATGCCTTTTCTATTTTCGCACAGTTCATATCCCATCTTAATAGGATGGTTCTCGGATATGAATCCGACGCCCGAAAAGATAGGGAGAGAGTCGAGGACGCCCGGAAAAGGGCTATCGAGCTAGACGGGAAGCTCAAAGATATCGAAGCCAGTCACGCTTCTGAGCGGTAGAAAACTCTCAAGAGAATCAAGGCCTTTGAAGCTGAAGCAGAGGCAAATAAGAAGCACATCAGAGAGGCTGACGAACGGATCCTGAGGCTGGAATCTGGCAGATCAAAACAGGATGCTCACATTGCCAGTTTAACGAGACAGTTGGAAACGGCAAATGAACTGCGAGAGAGCAAGATTGAGCAAGCTGTGCTTGAGGCCAAGCAGGAGATGTCGTCCAAGTTTAAAGATAAATTCTCCCGAGCCAGTAAAATCCTTGACAGGATTGCCGGTGAACCGAAGGAAAATATGCTTGATCTAGCTCAGATCGAAGGTAACCTTCAGTTCATAGATTTTCTCCAAAGCGGCGAGCCGCCGTCACTCGATTCCGAGGCAAAAATTCTTGCTGAGCAAAAGATCGACCTAGACGAAGCCCACGAGATATTTGCTAAGCTCGTGGACGAGGCGACTGGACTTTTGAAGTTGTCCCCTGTTCGTTCTGACATCTTGAAGGAACTTAATTCAGATGAACCCATGGGAACGCCAGGATTTCTCTGGTTCAAACATGGGAACGCCAGGCCTAGCTGAATTCAGTTTGAAGGTGGTCGCTGAGGAACCAACTCCCGAACCGTCTCCACAAAAAGATGAAGAGGTTGTTTCTAAGGAGCCAGCTCCCGAACCATTTCCTAAAAAAGAGGACGAGGCCGCTTTGGAGGAGAAAGTTGAGGAGTTCATCGAGAGGATGCCTGAAGATAACAAAGTGCTGGGAGGTGACATAGCTGAGCAGCTGGCGGAGCCGGAGTTTAAAGGGTGATCACGACCCTTGAGATAACAGAGGATTATGATCCTCTTTTCTTTGTTTGATTACATCTCTTCTTCTTTTTTTTGTTTAACGCCTGGACGGCTTTATCCAAACTGTAGTATTTTTTGAACTTGTTGGTTATAGAAAAACGCCTTTTGTCTTTGATGAATGTGTTCACGAAGAATGGTTAAGTATGCCTTTTTTGTTTGATGACGAGTCTGAATGTTTTGCTTGTATCATCTTTGATAAGATATGCATCTGAGTATGGGCTTCCATAGTCAGTAGCTATGTTTAAGATGAACGATTTGGCTTACAGACGCGTTATCGTAAACTTGCCTGCTATGAAATTAATCATAAAACTGCATAGTTTAGTTTGAACATTTCGGTTTACGGATGCACTATCATAAGTGTATTCGCTCCGATAATGGACATATGCTTGTATAGTTTAGGATGAATATTTCGGTTTACAGATACGTTACCGTAAACATATCCGCTCCGACAATGAACAAAGTATTTGTATAGCGCGCTTTTAATCCTGGGGTGGATGTGACAGTTTTAGATCCGAGATGGATGCAAAAGGTCACTACTGTGGCCAGCAGTAGTGAAGATGTGGCGAGATGCGTATCGTAGCTTAATTCATTTGACTATGTCTGTTTTGTTAAGACTTTATGATTCTTGAAGGATGTTTAGGTAAAACTTATCTTTGAAAGCTTTGCTTTGATAGATCGTAGAATCTATTACAAAGATGGGAGTATACGAGTGTATGTATACGTACCCCCCCCCCCCTCCCCTTTTTAAAGGAGGGGGCAACTGAACCAATCCGAGGATGAGCTGCCTACGTACCCTTTGCAGGGATCAAGTCACCCGTAGTTCATGTAAAGTAGCTTAGTGATAGTACTTTTTGAGATGAATTGCATTCCATGATCTTGGTACTGGAATGTCCGTCATGCTGGCAAGTTTGTAAACATCTGGTTTAACTATCTCCGTGATTTTTTAAGGTCCTTCCCAGTGTGCTCCCAATTTTTCGGTATTTGTTTCTGCTGTATTTTGGAAAACCTTTCGTAAAACTAACTCGCCTTCGTAGAAACGTCTTTCTCGAACATTGGAATTGGAGTACTTTGCTGCCGCGTTCTGATAGTTCTGGATTCTGATCAAGGCTTGATCCCTCTTTTCGTTGATCAAATCAAATTCGTCAAACATCAATAAGTGATTGAGCCATTCCTGTTCTGGTCGTAGTCCGCGGTGAATTCCTGGGAAATGTATCTCCGGTGGATGACACACTCTGTTCCGTACACGAGGGCGAATGGGGTTTCTCCAAAGTACTCCTTCCAGTTCTTCAGCCCAACGTCCCTTTTTCTCATCAAGACGCTTTTTCAGGCCGTCGAGGATTGTTTTGTTGATTGATTCGGCATGTCCGTTCCCTTGTGGATATCTTGGAGTAGACTTGCTGAGCCAGATTTTCCATTTGTTGCAGAAACCTTAAAAATGATTTGAGATGAACTATGATCCATTATCCGTCACGATTTCGTAAGGCACTCCGTGGCGACATATGATGTTCTTCCAGACAAAGGCTTCCACTTGTGCGTCTTTAATGTTAGCATATGAGTCGGCTTCAACCCATTTTGAAAAATAATCTGTTAAAACCAGCAGGAAACGTTTCTGTTTTGAGGGATGCAGCGGCCCAACGATATCCATAGACCATCGCATGAATGGATATGGTGATGAGATTGATGAGAGCATTTCTGTTGGTTGGTGAATCATTGGAGCGTGGCGTTGACATTTCTCGCATTTGGCTGAAAACTCCTTGCAATCTTTGATCATTGTTGGCCAATAATAACCGTGACGTTTGACCTTTATGGCTAGTGCTCTCCCTCCAGAGTGATTGCCACATGAACCGTTGTGAACTTCCTCCATAATCTTCCTTGCGTCCCTTCCTTCCACGCAGTTTAGCAATGGTCTTGAGAATCTCCATTTGAAGACATTTCCATCGAGTAAAACATAACGAGCTGCCTGGACTCGAAGCTTACGAGCTGCCCACTTTTCGGTTGGTAAGACTCCGTCGTATATGTATTCTCTGATTGCGCCGAGCCATTCCTTGTCGCAGCCATATTCTGCTTTGTTGTTGATCTTGTTTTCTTCTTCGTCATTGGGCTGTGGTTCGATGACAGGGTCATTGCTGTTTTCGATTATTGGTGACTCTTCAAGACTGTCTTCTTCCATTTGGGCTGTTTCCGGCTCAGCGGATGGCAGATTAGCCAATTTCTCATGTATTTCATCTACTTCCTCTTATCTGATTGTGAATTTTGTTGCTTGCATAGCGGCTTGTGAGCGAGTTATGGCATTCACTGCCCCGGTCAGATTGATGCTTGGGTGCTGGATGAATTATACCGGGATAATTCTCTTTAGATCTAGATCAGAAGTTGATGCAAGGCTGCAAGTGCGTCGGCTGGGGTGTTCTCCCCTCGTGGCATACGTGTTAAGATGAATTGTTTGAACTGCGCCGCCAATTCTTTGAGGATTTTCAAGTAAGCTTCCATTCGATCATCCTTTGCTGCATATTCGCCGTTAAACTGATTCGCGACCAGTTGGGAATCGCAAAATGCATGGAGTTGCTCGATTTTTAGGCCACTAGCAAGTCTCATCCCGGCAATTAAGGCTTCGTACTCTGCTTCGTTGTTGGATGTGTGGAAACCAAGGTGGAATGATTGTTCCAGCAGTTCGTCAGTTGGAGAAGTTAGTCGTATCCCTACTCCCGAGCCATTTTTGGAGAATGAGCCATCAACGTGAAGTTTCCAGAGCTGTCTTTGCATTTCGTCGTCAATACTTTCTTCAGGTAGTTTGTTAAGAAAATCGGCCAGGATACTCGATGTCATATTCGCTCAGTTCTATTACCCAGTTTGCTAGCCTTCCTGATTGGCTTGGGCGTGCAGAACGGACCTTATCGGGAAAGTGCTTAAGACGACGATCGAGTGAGACTGGAAGTACGGCCTTAGCTTTCTTACCGACATTACAATTGATAGTGTCAATTTTTCCATCTGCGAGTACCTTGTTTCGGTGTCTATAAGAGTTTTGCTGACATAAAATATCGGCTTCTGTTCTCCACGCTCGTCTCGGATCAATATGCCGCTTACTGCTGTGGCAGAAACCGCGGTGTACAGAAAAAGCGGCTCCCCTGCTTCTGGTTTTGTGAGGACTGGAGGCGTGGCCAGGTAAGTCTTCAGTTGTTGGAAAGCCTCCTCGCATTTCTCCGTCCATTTGAACTTCTTGTTCCCACGCAACGTATCGTAGAAAGGCAAGCATTTGTCTGTGGATCGTGAGATGAATCTGTTAAGTGCAGCTACCCTCCCGGTGAGTCTTTGCACTTCCCTTTTCATCTTTGGTGAAGTCATATGGATGAATGCGTCGATTTGCTTTGGGTTAGACTCAATGCCGCGGTGAGTTACTAGGTAACCAAGCAATTCTCCCGAGGTGACCGCGAATCTGCACTTGGTCGGGTTTAACTTCATGTTGTGAAAGTTTAGCTGCGAGAAGCATTCCTTGAGATTAGTGACATGATCCTGTTCTTTTAGCGATTCCACTAGCATGTCATCTATGTAAACCTCCTTTGTCTTTCCGAGTTGGTCAGCGAACATCTTGTTCACCAGACGCTGGTACATTGCTCCGGCATTTTTTAGGCCGAATGGCATCACCTTATAGCAATATATTCCACTATCTGTTATGAAAGCGGTCTTCTCACGATCGTCGGGGTTCATCAATATCTGGTTGTAACCTGAGAAGGCATCCATGAAAGATAGGAGTGTGTTCCCTGCCGTTGCTTCGACTAGGCGATCGATATGCGGAACGGGGAAGCTGTCTTTTGGACAAGCTTTATTCAGATCAGTGAAGTCCACGCATACACGCCATTTTATATTCTTCTTCTTGACCACCACTGGGTTAGCTAGCCAATCCGGGTATCTCACCTCAGTTATTGAACCGACACGCAGGAGTCTTTCCATCTCGTCATTCACTGCTTTAGCTCTGTCTGGCCCAAGCTTTCTCCTTTTCTGCTTTATTGGTTTGAACGTCGGGTCAACGTTCAGTTCGTGGCTCGTTATGCTGATATCGATGCCAGGCATGTCTTCTACTTCCCATGCGAAAGTGTTGATATTTTTCTTCAAGAATGCAATGAGTTCTTATTTGATCTTTTCATCTAACATTGCTCCAATTTCTACGCATCGCTCTGGATGTTTTTTGTCGATGCAAACTGATATGACGGGGTCGCAAGTTGGTTTAGACATTTCTTCTTCGTGATCCACCGCGATCTGTAACTGCTATAACAGTTTGGAAAGCTCTTTCACCGGTTCTCTGTCGGTCTTTATCTTCTTGCACTTTGAACTTGCCGTCGGATCGGTCACCGGGTTTCTGAGCTTTTGTGTGGCGGGGAAGCAGACACGAGACTCTTTTTGGTTTCCTCGAATCGTTTTCACTCCATTTGGTGTAGGGAACTTGAGGCAGAGATGGTAGGTTAAAACGGTGGCGCGCATGGAATTCAACCAGGGGGTACCCACGATGACGTTGTAGATCGCCGGGTGATCAGCTATGGAGAATTCGATGATTTTTGTCACCTCGCCGGCTTGGACAAGTAGTTTGATTGTTCCAGTAGTCATGGTGGTTTCTCCAGAGAATCCAGTCAATGGTTTGGGGGTAGATACCACTTCGGACATATCCACATTCATTCTTCTGAGAGTCTCGAGGAAGATTACGTCCACAGTGCTCCCTGTGTCTACCAATACGCGTGCTACATCGTAGTCATTGATAATTAACTCGATTACGAGAGGGTCATAATGGGGTCTGTCGATTCCGATCGTCTCCCTTTCCTCGAATGATATCACGTCATGTGGAAACTTTGATGGTTTAGACCAGTTGATGCTGAAGTCTGTCCATCGCTGGAATGCTTTGATTGATGATACGGTATCCGAGCAATAGTGAGATCCTCCCATTATGATGCTTATCCTTCTTCTTGATCCGGAAGGCGGCGCTTCGTCATCCCTTCTATCGTGCTTGGTGTGATCTTCTTTTGTCAGGTCAGGCTTGTATGTGTTCGCGTCCATCTCAAAATTCTTGAGGCTGATGTTTCCTCCAAGCTCGCCAGCCGGTAATTTTTTAGCAAGCTTTAAACCCAGAATTCGGCAGTTCGCGGTGGAATGTCCTTGGATGTGATGATGTTCGCAGTAAGCCGTTTCGTCATAGGAACTGTCGCTTTTGGTCCACGTGCTCCATGTACTTCGACCGCGGCCTCGGCCTCTTCCTCTACCATAGCCGGGTGCGTCAATTTGATAGTTATGGGCTCCTCAAAAACCGCCCTCATGCTGCACATAGCCGGAACCTTGACTATTCCTCTTAGTGTTAGAAGGGGTTGAGACTTGGGGAGAGTGGTTCATTGCCTTTGCATTTCCATACTTCTCGATTAGGATCTTCATCTCTTCTTCTTCGGTGATGAAGTTAGCAGCTCGATGCATTGCATCATGTATCGTTGTGGGGGTGTTTAGCGCGATTTCTTTGCAAAAATCGGAGTTGAACCAAAGCGCTCGTTTCAGGGCCAATAAGGCTGCTTTGTCGCTCAGGCCTTATACTTTGGACATGATGGCTTTGAATCTTCCAATGAAACTCTGGAGTGTTTCATTCTGCCCTTGAGCCAGGGTCCAAAGATCGGCGTCGGATGTTCCAGGATCCATGAATATGGAGTAATGCTTCAGGAATGTCGTGGACAGTTGGTTGTAGCTGTTGATGGAGTTCCGCTCGAGCCTGGAAAACCACTGGAGCGTCGGCCCCTTGAGATACTCTACGAAGAGAAGGCACTGTCCGGCGTCTCTTTCATTTTCTTTGAAATTATAGCGTCCCATGGCTATAGCGAAAGCCGTCAAATTCTCCTTCGGATCGGTGTTTCCTTCGTAGATTGGGAATTTCATCTTTCCAGGGTCTGGAATTCTTGTGCTAGTAATCCGTGCAGTGAACGGGGTGTTCTGTGCTTCATCCAGTACACGATCTATCTCCGGCACCTTGCTAGTCACTTTGTGCATCATGGATCAGACAGCTTTTATGTCGGCAGCTGCTCGATCCATATCTGCTCGCATCATTGCCATCTCTTCTTTCTGGGTTCGGACACCTGATCTACGCTCCTCGTTGATACTTGCTTGTTCAGCCCAGAGTATGTTCTCCTCCTCCTCGGTTAGCTCTTGATCTCCTTCAAGGATGGCCTCGCATCTTTCAGCTCGGGTCTGGCCAGCTACTAAGTGTTCGGGGTTATCACGGCTCTCTATGTTTTGCTCCATTCGATTCTCCTCTACCAGATTGATGATTGGGGCATGCTCCTCTTTGATCAGTGTGTTGCTTGCTCCTTGCGTTCCGGAGGCTAGGTTTGCTAAGCTTTGATGGAGTGGCGGCAATCTTCCACGGGTTCTTGACGGGTTGAGCGGGGTTGAGAAATCTAGGGCCGTTGGGTTGAGGTGCCTCCCGACACATCTTGTTGGATCCAGACCTGAGCCTATCCCACGGGTTCGACTCGCCGTCGCCAAAGCCTTCAGCTCGCCCGTCATCGTGTTGTTGAGTTTGTCTTGCTTCTCCACCTTCTTGAGCAGTATCTCTAGGGGTGTCAATGCGGGCATGAAACCCGCGGGATGGGCTTAACCGGTTCCATTATGGGGCGGGTTAGGGCTATATATTTTTATGCCAAAAAAAAAGTGGGCGTTGCGGGTTAGCCCATCACGGACAGCGGATCATTGCGGGCATTACCGCGCGGTCAGCGGGCTTTAACCGCGGCACGTTAAAATAACAAAATCAAATCCTATTAAAATATAATACCTAAAGAAGTCGGCTACTATAAAAATTAATAGAACACTTATATTAACTTTTTTTTTTAAATGATTGAGAATGTTTCTTGTTTCTCGTGATGATGGATTTTACGGTTTTAGAAGGTTATTTTTTTAAATTTATTCAAAGACTATTCATTTTTATGGCAATGATATTTTATCAATATAATATGTTTAATATGCTTTGTTTTATTTAATAAAACATATATATGATCGAATTGTTTGTATTTAAAAATGTGAAAAATTATAATTTTATATGCATAATAAAAGATCCGCGGACATACCGCAAAACCCGCGGTCATAAATTAGGGCGGGTTAGGGTTATCATATTTAGGACTGCGGGTTTATGCGGGCTGGCCCACCTCAACCCGCAAAAAAACCTGACCCGCAGCGGAGCGGGTTAAACGGAGCGGGTTAGCCCGCATTGACACCCCTAAGTATCTCCAGTAAGGCCTTCATCTCCATGAGTGTTGTTGAAGTCTCCCCAGCATCTTTGGATTGGTTCGTCTGATCCTCCATTCCGGCGTTCCTAACATCAATAGCGTCCTGCTCTCCGTCGTTGGCCATCGTCCTTCAGATCGGTTTCGTGGTGGTTCGTTTGAGTAAGAAAATTTCGTCCCCCCCCCCTCCTTCTAGCGCCAAATTGTGGGGGTGTAAATCCACGCCAATTAAATTCATCGAGTCTTTTAGAGAGATCCGAAACTTATGAGTAAAAACCACCAAAAACACAAACAGAGATCCAAAGATGGTCTATTTATTAAGCTGCTTCGAAAGCTTTTTGTATGAGAGCAAAAGTACAGAGGTCAATTTTTTCTCTCCTCCTTTTCAGAGGGTTTACATGAGTATATATATCATTCTCAGTTGGCTAGGGCGACTCCTAGAAGGATAAGGAAGATTTCCTCTTTTGTCGGGATTTCCTTTTAGCAAAGCCTATCACCGCCGTGGGCTTTGATTCATGGGCTCATTACCTCGGCCCATCCATTCGTTCGCTCAGCTCGGCCCTGGGTCGTGACACCCGATCCGTTTGTCTTGTCATGGATCGGGGTGCACGACCCAAACTTATCCACCCTGGGTCGTGACGCCCGATCCGTTTGTCTTGTCATGGATCGGGGTACACGATCCAAACTTCTTTACCCTGGGTCGTTACACCCGATCCGTTTGTCTTGTCGTGGATCGGGGTACACGACCCAAACTTTTTCACCCTGGGTCGTGACACCCGATCCTTTTGTCTTGTCATGGATCGGGGTACACGATCCAAACTTCTTCACCCTGGGTCATGACGCCCGATCCGTTTGTCTTGTCATGGATCGGGGTACACGACCCAAACTTTTTCGCCCTGGGTCGTGACACCCGATCCGTTTGTCTTGTCGTGGATCGGCGTACACAACCCAAACTTCTTCGCCTTGGGTCGTGACACCCGATCCATTTTTCTTGTCATGGATCGGGGTGCACGACCCAAACATCTTCGCCCTGGGTCATGACACCCGATCCGTTTGTCTTGAACAGTTAACTTCAAGCGGGTGAATATCGACCCAAACAGTTACTAGCCACAACAGACGAACTACAACATCCTTTATGGACTCTAAACCATTATTTCTATACGGAATAGGGTTCTCCAACACCCTCTCACAGGTATAGTAGCGCGCTATATAAATTTTAACTGGGTATATCCTGGTCTAATATCCGAAAGGTATATCCTGAACGATATTCTTACAAGTTTACTTTCGAGAGGGACCCGTTAATCGAAAACTCGCAAGTCTTAAAACTCGAAGTAAACTCTTAAACCAATAAATACCTCTTGGTACACTGGTCATTGGCATCTCCAAAATGTGATACTAAACCTACCGGTTAGTATGAGATTTTAAGTCGGAGCACCGCAAACCCTAAGATGACAACAAAATATTCAATGCAAAAACAACCATACATTTCCTAATATGGTGGTTCGCGACATATCATATCAAAGCACAACAAAACATACGCAAACGAGAACAATAAGCAAAAATCCAACCAAGATAAAAAAGTGTCACGCCAACAGACGGCAACTATTACAAACTTAGCAATATACAATAACAAAAAAGTGGATAAAGCCATCCAGGCACCTGTTTCCAAATACTAAACAAAAAAAAGTTCGGTCGAAGAAGCGTTAAGAAAAAGATCAGTTGGGAGGGTCCAGCTCGGCAGTCGATTCCAGCGCGGCAGCCGTTTCATTGGCGAGATTGGCAACTCCGGGCGTGCCGACATTGGAACCTGCAAAATCTGTAACTCCAACCTTCGCTGCAGCATTCTCCATTGGCGCTCCAAAGGAGAGTACCTACAGAGACGGAGGAAACCGGTGAAAGCATCAGATCTTTCTTCAGCTCAGCCTCAATCCACTCAAACTCATCAGTCGCGTCGGCCAAATCAGCCCTCCACCCTGCCAGCTTCGTCACCTTGGAGTCTAGAGCCGGTGCGTCGTCTTTCTGCAGAATCTCGAGTAACTGTAGGTTACTGTCAACCTGGGCTAAATCGAGCTCCTTCTCTTTTGCCGCCTTTAGCTGATCGATCCTCCTCTCAATCTTGGTCAGCCGCTCCTGAAACTTCTCCGACATCTCTCGCCTTGCTGCCTGCTGAGCTTTCTTAAGATTTTACTCATGCAAGGCTTGGGCGGCGGTAAGCTGCCTTTTCAAAGATTCGATTTCGGCAGCCTTCTTTTGTTTGGAGCGGTCCAATCTCCATCTCGGCGACTTTACCTTTGATGAAGGATGCGTCCTTTCGGGCATCTTCGATCTGGCGTCTATCCTTTCTCACATCTTGTTCGAAGGCAGCAACAATCTGGTTAATAGATGCGACGAACTGATCAAAGGAAGAAATATTCAGTACTTAGCCTTTTTACTCAACGAAATATACGATCTCCAAATATACTTTGGTGCTTCGGAGCGACATACCAGTGTACAGGTCACCGTGAGATAGCACATCCAGAGGCGACAGTCTATCTCCTGAGCAGCGAATCTGCGAAAAAAGAGTCGCTGAGGCTGCCCCGTCATTACAGATTGTGGGAGTCTAAATCCACGCCAATTTAATTCGTCACGTTTTCTTAGGGAGATCTAAAACTTCTGAGTAAAAACCACCCAATAAACACAAAGAGATCCAAAGATGTTATTTTATTAAGCTGCTTAGAAAGTGTTTTTGCATGAGAGCAAAAGTACAGGATTTTGCTAGGTAAGTTGCCGATCCCCTTTCTTGAGGGTTTACATAAGTATTTATATGAGCCAGAGTCGGCCAAACCTATTCCTAAGAGATAAGGAAGATTTTCTGTTTCTTCGGGTATTTTCCTTTTTAAGTCGGCTTGGCTTGATGGGCTTCTTATCCCGGTTCGGCCCACTCTCGTTCGTGGGCTAGTTGTGAATTAATCGTTACCTTGGGATAGGCTTGATTTCGTCGAACCCATGTCCTTTGGTTCGGGTGACACCATGTGTAACACCCCCGATCGGCGTCCCATACCACCAACCGCGGATATCACAACCCAACATCCTTGGACGGTCAGTCCTAAGTCTCAAGAATAAATCCAGAGCCTCGAGTCCAACTTTCCTAGGATATTTTCCCATTTATCAAGACCCAAGGCTTGCCAACCCGGATCTAAATAAATGGTTGGTTCGCCCGGACTAGACTTGTATCACATGAAACCCAAGTAATATCAAAATACTTCCATAGATTAATACTTAGGTTTGAAATACATTTCAAGAAAAGTTAACTATCCGGCCGTGAGTTATCAGCTCAAAACGATACAAGTCAAAGACAAATTTTTACAAAGAGGCAAAGCAAACTACCGCTAATGTTCCTAAGTCCCAGCTGTGCCCCCAAGGTCTACCCGCTACGTTCTCCTGCAAAACAAAGTGAGGTCGTAAGTAATCTAAGATTACTTAGTGAGTCCGGGATTCTAACAGTCAAAACATTCCCATCCCAACCCCAAATTACCAATCAGAACACAATCAATCAATCAACACGCAATCATGACAAGGCAAGCACAAACAAGTAATCACTCAATTGATTACTACTACCAAGTCTATATGCAATGCAAGTTCTCTTTCATTCAATACGGCCTTGCGGTTCGTCGCCATTCTCGGTACTTTCACATGGGATGGCCGGCCACAAAGGCCCGCACACCATCCCTGGTTCCTCTTGAACCCTCAATGCATCATCATGCATTACCATGGTTCTCTGGTTGCGACCCAGAGTCACATCCATGGTCCGCGCATGATATCCCATAGCCACCCAGCCGTTACCCGTGACTTTCCCCCGAGAACGTCTACCGCCTCACATTCATTAAGTTATTAATATGCATGCATCTAATGATAACATGCAAATAACTTCTATCACACAACAACCAAGTATTAATCACATCCTGACCATGCTCTTCAAGCCTTAGTCGTGATCCTATACAAGGTAAAACATGCATTCACACATAACAAGTATTAATCACATCCAGGCTAGGTTACGTCACACCACAGCCGTGATCCTATACGAGTTATTCATGCATTCACATCCACAATTCAATCATGCAATCAACAGCATTCACAAATCAAACTTTAACTTAGTAAAAACAATCGATTTACTAAGAACCTCACACAAGCTTGACATAATCACAATTCAACCACAAGCATGGAAAAGTATTCACAACAACCCACGTGTGATCTACTCATCACCACACGTTACCCTAAACTCACAGATTTGGTTTGGAGGTTTCTAGGTTGATCCACACGTCCCGCTTAGCTCTTCGACTGCCTTGCACCACCTGAGGCTTAAAACAAAAAGCTACTTACATAGGGATCAACTAAAACTTAGAAATACCTAACCAAAAACAGGCTTACCGATGCCCTATGCTTGCCCAAATGAATCGTACCTTCAAACCACTACTAAACCCGCGGATTGGAAAAACTCGTCCCACGGGTGGCAATTTCTCGATCCACGGCTACGATTCTCGACCCACGGGTGATACGATCACGACCCAGCAGCACTTTAACTAAGGTTTTGGTGTATCCTATCTGACCAAAGGGTGGGTCTATTTATAGCAAATCCTAACGACAAGGTTCCGGAATTTAAGGAAAATGGTCGGCCATTCACCCTACACGCCGACCCAGCTGTCAACACGCATGCTGCCCACACTGCCGTATGTCACCTTGGTTGGTTCTGACACTGAAACACGTCCCACTACCGCCTGTGTCGTACCGGTATTCAACACATACATACTGCCATGCATGAGACAGACTTTCGAACCAGGAATGATGTGGTTTGAACGGTGGGTCGTCCACGGTACGATCTGTTCGACCCAAGGAACCATCCGTGGTACGATCTGTCTGACCCAAGGTACCATCCGCGGTACGTCGTCTCGACCCAAAATCCATTTCTTCGACCCGAAGTCAGATTCCTTCGACCCAAACTCAATTTTCCTCGACCAAAACTCTAATCCCAACTCCTTAAGACTTTCCTAAGTCTTGCTTCCTTGAGTTTTTAAGATTTCAAAATCTTCCCATCCAAAATCTTCTTACCGCTTATCGGGGTCACTACACGCTCCTCCCCTTATTAGAATTCG
>OVBL01000413.1:0-71035 GCA_900406555.1 Pseudoturritis turrita
GGGTACCTGTTCGTCTGACCACTCAGTCTCTGACCCATATTATCCCTGGTAGCGTGGCCACACTATCCAGGACGGGGATCAGTTACAGGTGGCCTTACCCATTAAGTTACTTAGGCCATTGTTGATTCAGGTCCAAATACTACACAAATGGCGCTAAGATATTTGCCTAAGCTAAAGACACATGGTTTTAAGCGATTCGCTTAACTCGCAGGAGATTATTTTATCCCAATAATTTCCCCCCCCCCTCGTTGCTCGAATCTGAGTAGCGGACTCGGGCAATGGATGAGTCAAATTACTTCCATGTATACTCAAACACCTAAAAAAATATCGAATTGTGATTCTCCATCCTTGTTCCCTGCAATTTCAAACACAAGTATATTGGTCCCAGAAGCCTGGGAGTTATGGAAACCTCCATGGAAGCCGGAGCCTGAGTCCGGAGACCTGAGAGGCACGAGATCCCCTAGGGAGGCCAGAGCCTGAGTCCGGAGACATTAGAGCATGAGAACCCTATTGGAGGCCGGAGCCTAAGTCCGGAGACCTGTGGGCACGAGATCCGCGAAGGCCTCTACCTGAGTCCGAAGACCTCGAAGGGCTCAAGATCCCCCTCGGAGGTCGCGATGACCTAAGTCTGGAGACCTAGCGGGAAGTACGAGAACTTCCACGGAGGTCGCGATGACCTAAGTCCGGAGACCTGGTAGAGAGCATGGGAACTTCCACGGAGGCCAAGGGCCTGAGTCAATCAATCTGCCCCCTCGGAGACTACTGGACGGGATCCAACATTCTGGGGGGTAGTGTCAGAGGAACGAATCTTGCTCCCTAAGTCCTTGTCGCATCGGGGCGGTACCCCGACTAGGGAGCTTTTAGGAGACTAGGTCGCCTTCCTGACAATCTTTGTTCTCCATAAATTTTGGGCACTGGGCCTCTTTTTAGTGGGCTCTTAGGCCTCTTTCTTTTATATAGTTTTTCTCGTAAAAGAAATAATAACGTATATTATTATTTATTTTTTAATTATGTATTAAACAAGAAAGTAAGATGTTGTTCTGTTGTTGGGCTTTGCGGGTTTGGGCCGCTATCTCTATCTTCATTAAATGCTTGGGCGGCGTGGCGATGTGGCTTCCCCATATCTGGTTTCGTGCAGTGGGAGTTTCATCATTTTGGTTTCCTCGCTTCCTGTGTAGAGTCACGAGATGACTGATACGTGGATGATGGATACTGCTTCTTCTTCTTCACGCTTCCATTAGGCGACACTGATTCGTTTTCTCCTCTTGATATATAAATATCAGAGATTTCCTTCCTCTTCTTCCATCCGTAATCATCTCTCTATTCTCCTTATTAGATTTTTGCTTTTCTCTTCATCTTCTCTCTTCTTAGATCATTGTTTCGCTTTCGAAGTTTCCTTTTTCTCTGTCAACTTCCTTCCTTTCCTTTCTGCAACGATGTCTTCAAGTTTGTCTTCTTCTCTTTATGTTCATGTTTCTCCTCTTTCTGCTCCTTCGTAGTCATATGAAGAGAACGTCCCGGTGATTCTTGGAGAGCGTGATTCCCACGCTCCTCGCCACCCACTTAAGTATCCGGATCAGGAGGTCGATCCGGCTTCGCCTCAGAGGGATTACATGATGGTTTATTCGTCGAATTTCCGCACCGGCTTCCGCGGTAATCTGTCATGGTTGATGATGGATTACTGCGAAGTAGTCCGGAGGGACAATTGGACCTCATCGCGTGGGGCCTGATTCGGCATCGATTTCTCTACATAATTGATTGCCAGGGTTTTTGTGCTCAGCCCTTGTCGAGGGAGTCCCACCGATTTACACTGGTTCCCTGCATGGGTCGGGGGAAACCTACTCCCGTCTCCCTGCCAACTCATCTAGTCCCTCCTTTGGGTAGGGATTACTTTCTCTTTCTTCTCCACAGCGGCACAGCTAGCCTTCCTACAGACTGGGCTCCAGCATGTAGTCGGTCTTGAATCATGATGACTTCTTTTGGATATACATCTGCCTTCCTTTGATTTTTCTTGTGCGTATCTCGCTGGCACTCTCCCTTGGGATGGATCTTCCTACGTGGGGTTCTCGGCTGACATGTATCGGCTCTGTAACGGCCTTGTTCGGGAAAACTGACCAAAAAAATGATTTGATCGATCATTGGATTAGTTGGATCGAATAAGTTGGAAAAGTTGGCTGATGGAAATCTGAATGTTTAGGAGTTGAAGGGATTGAGCTGGATGATCGTAGATTTGAGCTGAATTCGAGCTGATAGTTTTGGTCGAGAAAAGGAAAATATCAAGTTAAACTGAGTTGGACAGTTATTTTGTAGTAGAAATCAGACCAAGCGGATTTTTCGGACAGTTGGTCGAGTTCGGACAAGATGGTTACTGGGTTAGCCTGGTCTGTTTTGGACAAGACAGTTACTCGGTGGAACTGTCTGATCCAGGCTGGATTTTATCATAAATTTGCGTAAGTGTTTTTGGCGGGAACATTTATCTGGAAAAGGCAAAAATAAGCCAAAATTATTCTAAGGCAAGGCAAAAATAAGCCAAAATTATTCTAAGACATTTTGGCGGGAAAAGTTATCTGAAAATGGCGAAAATAATCCAGATTATTTTCTAAGGCATTTTGGCGGGAACAGTTATTAAGCCAAACACGCGGATTTGCCTTAGAAAAATTAGCGGGAATAGTTATATGGGTAAAAACGCATGCCAAAGGGCTAAAAACGCGCTAAAACATTTATTCTGCTTAAGAAAACGCACTGTGGGCAGTTGGGTGCGGTTTTCAGGCAGTTACCAAGATTAAACTTGGGTTTCTTCCCATTTTTGTCCCATTCTAAATATTTTCTTTGAGAGAAAACACAGAGAAAACTCAGGGAAAACTTAAGTGGGATTTTCGAAATTATCATAGAGATTCATCGGGTTGGATCATGATAGTTCCTGGATAACTGCGATCGTCGTGAGATCAAGTCTGGCCGGTTGGTTAAGTAGATCATTGCGACAAGGGGTGTCAAACCGAATCAGATCAAGGCTATCGAATCCGATTGGCTAAGGTGAATGCGTGACCGTGGGCTACATGTCTAGGGTCATATTCTTGTATAGATTCACTTAGTCTTGATTGTTTGGGTGATTTTGACTGTTTACTTATCTTTATTCGATTATCTATTGGCTCTATCTCGCTAGTTGGTTTTGTTTATCGAGAGTATAGATCATGCAACACGCTTAGGGGCAGCGATGCTCGCTAGGACTTGTTTGGTGCGGGAAGACTGCTTTATAACTCGGGATAATCAAGCTTGACGAGTATTCTGGATTGATAAGCATGATTGACTTATTGAATGGATTATTTGATTGCGATATCTATTATGTGGCTAAGTGGGATGGATGACTGTACTCACTAAGCAATTATGTTGCTAATGAGACTGGCCCTAAAAGTGGCTGATCGCGAGACAAAGGAAGGAAGGAATGATGGATTGGATCTGGTAGATAGGTTTATTTCAATGTAATAGCTTATTAGCAAACTGATCATTGTATTTGAAACCTCCTGGTTCAATCTAAGTTAATGGTTATGCATGGAAATTTACTAGTCTAATTGTTTAAAAACGCGAAAAAGACTAAGTAAAAGAGACTGAAAATTTGGCTAAGTTTCTGGTTCATAGTGAGGCTTAACCGTGGGTAGAAACCTCGGATTTGGTCATCACAAGTTGGTATTAGAGCGTTAACGGTTCTAGGATAGTATAGCATAAACGGGTAGTGGGTTAATCCATCCTTCCAATGCCAAGTCTCGCGGTAAGGTTTTTGTTAAGTTTTAATCTATGATCTAAGTTAGTGTCACAACTAACTTATGAATCGAATTATGCAGATGGAAAAAAGTACTTGAACTGGATGGCGACATGATGGTGAAACTGGGGAAAACTCAACGAATGGTGCTGCCAGGAATGCGGCTGAGCAAGTGAATATTGAGAATGAAGTGGATGGAGCAGCTGATGCGGCTACTGTGAATGCAGCGAATACTGGGAATGCTGCGAATATTGATGCGGCTCCAGTTGGACTAGAAGCAGTGTTTGGATTGCTGGCTCAAGTGTTGGAAAGGTTGCCGGGTGTTGCACCTTCTCCGGCAGTGCCACCGCAAGTTGTGCCACCATAGGAAGTGGAAGAACCTATTGTTGTAGAAGTGAATCTGGTGGTTAGGATTCCATCTTACCTTAAGGTGATGGATCACATGCTGAGATTGGGAACAAAGTACTTCTCGGGTGGACCTAACCCGATTGAGGCAGATGAGTGGAGGACAAGGCTGGAGAGAAACTTTGAATCTATTCATTGCCCGAATGGTTACAAGAAGAATATTGCGGTCCACTACTTGGAAAGTGATGCACATATCTGGAGAAAAGGAGTTGAAGGACGGTTGGATAACCTACATTATTCTTAAGAAACATTCAATGCGCTGTTCATGACTAAGTATTTTCCACCAGAAGCGTATGACAGGCTTAAGGTAGCTTTCTTGGATTCCAAGACTATAAGGGAATATGAGGTCGAGTTCAACCAGTTGAAGAAGTATGCTGGTCATGAACTTGAGGATGAATTGGTACAAGTCCGTCGATTCATGTGTGGGTTAACACTAGAGCTGAAGAATGGTTGTTGTATTCGCAACTATGCCACAGTTGCTGAACTGGTGGAGAAGGCTCGATTCTGAAAGCTGGTTTTGTAGAGGAAAAGATGTTTAAGGGTGGAGCATTGCAGACTGTGACTCGACCACAGGGTCAGAATATGGGTGGGCAGAACAAGAAAAAGTGGGACATGAATGTTTCTTTGGGCAAGTCATCTGCTAGACGCAGTGTGTGTTCGACTTGGGGAAAGATGCTTGTGGGCGAGTGTAGAGCTGCATCTGGTGCTTGTCATCGCTGTGGTAGCTTGACACAAAATTTCCGTGACTACCCAGAGGAGGATCTAAGGGTGAAGAATCCGGGAAACTATGGTGTAGCTAGAGTGTGCTACAACTACAATGAACCTGAACATTTCAAGAGAGATCGTCTGAGGCTAGGAATTGTGCAGCAACTAACTGGTCAGTTGAAGCGGGGAAATGATGGACTGCCACCGCCAGCTAAGAGGCAAGCCATAATGCCTCGACTGTATAATGTGAGCATGGAGGAGATTGCGGATCTTAGCTTTTTCCGTCCGATCACTGGTAAGTCCTATCACTTACCTTTAAATTCTTGTATTGCTTGTTGCATATTTCTGCTAGGCTCTTAGCATTTTAGGACGAATGTGTAGGGACCTTCAATATGGGTGGTGTGGCAACCCATGTTCTGTTTGACTCCGGAGCAAGTCATTATTTTGTGAGTCCGGACATGAGTGGAAAAGGTGGGTTATGTAAGGAACCTGGGGAGCAGTTTGGTCTAGTGAAAATGGCTGGTGGTCAAGTCATATTTTCACTAAGGATGGTCAGAAGCATCTCTGTTTTGATCGGGGAAGTTGATATGCCAACGGACTTGGTAATCCGCCAAGTTAAGTCCTACGATGTAATTTTGGGAATGGATTTGCTTGGAAAGTTTAAGGCTCAGTTAGACTATCACCAAGGAAGGGTGCGGTTTGAGAGAGGTGATGGAAAGTTTCTGGAGTATCAAGTGGTCAGACTGAGTTCAGGGAGTTTGATTGTCTCGATAATCCAAGCAGAACGGTTGATTGAAAAATGGTGTGAAACTTATTTGGCTATGATCACAACTACGAAAGTTGGGCCAAATGCGGAGCTAAAGGACATTCCAATAGTGCATGAGTTTGAGGACGTGTTCCAGACATTATCAGGGTTACCTCCAGCTTGTAAGATCCGATTACGATTGAACTCGAGTCTGGTACAACTCCGATTTGTAAGGCACCTTATCGGATGGAACCGGAAGAGATGGCCGAGTTAAAGAAGCAGTTAACTGAGTTGATGGATAAGGGATTTATGAGACCAAGCAGTTCACTGTGGGGTGTACCGGTGCTGTTTGTAAAGAAGAAAGATGGGAGTTTCAGACTTTGCATTGACTATCGTGGGTTAAACAGAGTGACCGTGAAGAAAAAGTACCCTCTCCTAAGGATAGACGAGTTGTTGGACCAACTCAGAGGTGCTACTTGGTTCTTTAAGATTGATTTAGCTTCGGGATATCATCAAATTCCGATAGAGGAGTCGAATGTTCGAAAACGGCTTTTTGGACAAGGTATGGGCATTATGAGTTCGTTGTCATGCCCTTCGGACTGACTAATGCGCCTGCTACTTTCATAAAGCTCATGAATGGTGTATTCAAAGACTACTTGGATGAGTTTGTGATCATCTTCATAGATGATATTCTGGTTTACTCGAAGAACCCGGAAGAGCATAAGGTTCATTTGAGGAAAGTCTTGGGTAGACTGAGGGAACATAAACTGTTTGCAAAACTCAACAAGTGTAGTTTTTGACAAAGAGAAATTGGATTGTTGGGTCATGTGGTCTCGGATAAGGGAGTGTCCATTGACCAAAAAAAGATTAAGGCACTCGCGGATTAGCCTAGGCCTAAGAACACAACCGAGATAAGGAGCCTTATGGGATTAGCTGGGTATTACCGTTGGTTTGTTAAGAGTTTTGCGAGCATTGGACAACCAATTACCCGATTGCCTGCAAAGGATGTGCAGTTCGTGTCGACAGCGGATTATGAAGAGATTTTCTCTAAGCTAAAGGAAATTCTTACGAGTACTCCAGTGTTGGCTTTAATGTAACCGAATGAACAATATGTGGTTTATACTGATGTATCAAGAAGGGGACTCAGATGTGTTCTGATGTAGCATGGTAAGGTGATTGCTTATGCATCAAGACAGTTAAGGAAACATGAAGGGAATTATCCGACCCATGATTTAGAAATGGCAGTCGTGGTATTTGCATTGAAGATTTGGCAATCTTACCATTATGGTGGGAAAGTTCAAGTCTTCACGGATCACAAGAGTTTAAAGTATATCTTCACTCAGCCAGAACTAAATCTAAGGCAAAGAAGATGGATGGAACTGGTTGCAGATTATGACTTAGATATTCCTTACCACCCAAGAAAGGCAAATCTGGTAGCTGATGCACTAAGCCGAAGGAGAGCTTGTGTATCTTCTGAGAAAGACGTTGAGTGAATGGTCAGCATGATAAGGACATTACGGTTGAATGTCTTGACTGAAGAACTGGAACCATTGGGTTTGGAAGTAGCGGATCAAGCAGATTTGTTGAGTCAGATTTGTTTAGCTCAAGAAAAGATGAAAATCTTATCAAGGTATCTCAGAACGATAAGACAGAATATCAGACTTCAAACAATGAGACAATTGCGGTAAATGGCCGAGTGTGTATTCCCAAAGTTAAGGAATTGTAAGAAGAAATTCTTAAGGAATCACATCAGTCAAGATTTTTGGTTCATCCAGGGATGACTAAGATATATCGATACTTAAAGGGGTACTACCATTGGGTTGGAATGAAACGAGATGTGGCTAAGTGGGTAGCCGATTGTTTGACCTGTCAGATGGTTAACGCAGAAAACCAAGTGCCGAGTGGGTTGTTACAGACGTTACCCATGCCTGAATGGAAATGGGACATGATCACAATGGACTTTGTGATGGGACTACCAAGATCATCGAACAAGAGCGATGCAGTTTGGGTTATCGTGGACAGATTGACAAAGTCTGCGCACTTCTTACCGATGAAGAAGAATGATGGAGTAGCCAAACTGGAGGAGCTTTACGTAGCTCGGATTGTGAAACTTCATGGAGTTCGGTCAGTACAGTTTCAGATCGTGATCCACATTTTGCATCACAGTTTTGGAAGGAGTTTCAAAAGGCTTTTGGAACTAAGGTTCATATGAGTACAACCTACCATCCGCAAACAAATGGGCAATCAGAGAGTACAATCCTGACCTTGGAAGATATGTTGAGAGCATGTATTATGAACTGGGGTGGCAATTGGGAAAGCTACTTACATTTGGCTGAATTCGCTTATAAAACCAGCTATCAAGCAAGCATTATGATGTCTCCATATGAAGCGTTGTATGGTAGACCTTGTAGAACACCGCTGTGTTGGACCCAAGTGGGGGAACGGAGTATAATGGGACTGGATATAGTGGAGCAAACCACTGAAAAAAATCCAATTTCTAAAGATTAAGTTAAAGGAAGCTCAAGATCGACAAAAGAGTTATGCCGATAAGCGGAGAAAAGACTTAGAATTCAATGTGGGTGACATGGTTTACTTGAAGACAGTCACTTACAAGGGCAAAACTCAGACTACTCAGAATGCGAAGTTAAGTCCAAGGTACATGGGACCGTACCGGATTCTGGAAAGAGTTGGGGCAATAGCTTACAAGCTGGATCTGCCATCTGATATGGACTCATTTCACAATGTGTTCCATGAGTCCTTGTTGCAGAAATGCATTACAGATCGAGAATGTCATTTCCCAACCACCTCCAGATTTCCAAGAAGATCAAACCATTGAATCGGATCGTTGACAGAAAGGAAGACATGGAAAGGAGAAAACATGTTAAGAAAATCCAAGTTGTTTGGGATTGTGATGGAGAAGAAGAGATAACTTGGGAAGTGGAATCAAGGATGAAGATATATTTTTCTAAGTGGTTTGAAAAGCTTAAGGAAGATCAGAACGTTGAGTTGGATTCAAGGACGAATCCAATCTAAGTGGGGGAGAGTTGTAACGCCCGTGTTCGGGAAAACTGACCAAATAATGATTTGATCGATCATTGGGTTAGTTGGATCGAATAAGTTAGGAAAATTGGTTGATGGGAATCCGAATGTTTAAGAGTTGGAAGGGATTGAGCTGTATGATTGTAGATTTGAGCTGAATGGACAGTTTTGGTCGAAAAAAGGGAAAATATCAAGTTAAACTTAGCGGGGCAGTTATTTTTTAGTAGAAATCAGACCAAGCAGATTTTTCGGATAGTTGGTCGAGTTCGGACAAGGTGGTTACTGGGTTAGCCTGGTCTGTTCCGGACAAGACAGTTACTCGGTGGAACTGTCTGATCTACGCTGGATTTTATCATAATTTCGCCTAACTTTTTGGTGGAAGCAATTATCTGAAAAAGGAAAAAATAAGCCAAAATTATTCTAAGACATTTTGGCGGGAAAAGTTATCTAGAAATGGCGAAAATAATCCAGATTATTTTCTAAGGCATTTTGGCGGGAACGGTTGTTAAGCCAAACACACGGATTTGCCTTATAAAAATAAGCGGAAACAGTTATATGGGTAAAAATGCATGCCAAAGGGGTAAAAACGCGCGGAAACAGTTATTCTACTTAAGAAAATGCACAGTGGACAGTTGGGTGTAGTTTTGGGGCAGTTACCAAGATTAAACTTGGGTTTCTTCCCATTTTCATGGGATTTTCCAAAATTATCAGAGATATTAATCGGGTTGGATCACGATCATTGTTGGATAACTGCGATCATCGTGAGATCAAGTCTGAGTGGTTGGTTAAGCAGATCGCGACAAGGGGTGTCAGAACCAAATCGGAAAAAGGCTATCGAATCTGATTAGCTAAGGTGAGTACGTGACCGTGGGGTACATGTCTAGGGTCGTATTCTTGCATATATTCACTTAGTATTGATTGTTTGGGTGATTCCGACTGTTTGCTTATCTTTATTCGATTATCTGTTGGCTCTGTCTCGCTGGTTGATTCTGTTTATCAAGAGTCTAGATCAGGCAACACGCTTAGGGGCAGCGATGCTCGATAGGGCTTGTCTGGTTGCGAGAAAACTGCTTTATAACTCGGGATAATCAAGCTTGACGAGTATTCTGGATTGATAAACATGATTGACTGATTGAATGGACTGTTTGATTGCAGTATCTATTTTGTGGCTAATTGGGACGGGATGACCGTACTCACTAAGCAATTTTGTTGCTTATGCCTTCTTTGTGGATGCAGGTAATGAGACTGGCCGTGAAAGTGGCTGATCACGAGATAAAGGCAGGAAAGAATGGTGGATTGGATCGGGTAGATAGGTTCATTTCAATCTAATAGCATATTAGCAAACTGATCATTGTATTTGAAATCTCCTGATTTAATCTAAGTTAACGTTTATGCATGGAAATTGACTAGTCTAACTGTTTAAAAATGCGAAAAATGACTAAGTAAAACAGACTGGAAATTTGGCTAAGTGTCTGGTTTGTAGTGAGGTTTAATTGCGGCTAGAAACCTCGGGTTGGGTCATCACAGGCGCCCTGCTGTCTTTCGTGACCCGGCTTTCCTCCTCCAGGACGAGCTGGTAAAGAGAAGCTCCCTGGCTACTTCCACGGAGATGCTAATTGTGTGCTCCGGTAACCCTTCACGTCTTTGTCCTCCACCCCCTTGCGTTTATTGTTCTCTTGTATATCGCATTAATATCTTTTTGTTTTTCTTTTTTCACCTGCAGAGTCGGTGAACACCTTGGCGGCCTTCTGGATCGGCCTTCACCTAGTTGAGCATGCTCCTTCGGTCCCAGACATGTCTCGTCCCGGGGCACTGATTCCTGGAACTGTCGTTCCTACTTGCTCCGGGTGCCGGGTCCTGGAGTTGGATAGAAACTTGGCCCGAACTGAAGTCGAGACTCTGAGGCAGAGTCTGGAAGAGAGGGATATCGCTGTCGCGGGTGTTGATGTCCCTGGAAACACTGCTAGGGTTGACAAGACTCCCTCCGGCGCACCGGGGAGCTCAAGGGGGACGAAGCGGGCCCGTTTCTCGAATTCTTCTTAGTTTTAGGTCCCCGTTTCTTCTCCTTTTTTGTTGTTGTTGCTGCGGCCGATTTTTGATTTTGAAGTCTTTTATTTCTACCAGACTTCTTTTGTATTCACTTTCCAATGAATGCAACCCATTTTTATACTTCTTCACTTCGCATTTTACCCCTTTCTTTCCATTTTGCTTCTTGACTTTCCATCTTGATTGTCAGGGTACGACTCCAATTTCCGCCGAGACCATGTTGCTTCCACCCCAAAGTCTTCTTGCTCCTTTCTCCTTTTTCGAGCCGAGTAAACTACACTCATTTGTTCGGGGACTGTTGGGCGTCTAACAAAAGAGGTCTGCCTTCTTCTTGCATGTTCATCAAGGAGAAGTCGACCAACCGTGTCTCCCTGTCTTTGGTTATAGGAAAAATCACATGGTGATGACCCATCTTCTCTTCCTGGACACTTTTATCGAGAATTTTTCCCGACAACCTGCGTCATCACACTCACGGATCCGGTTTCCAGTGACGGTGGTGATGTTCGCATCTGCCCTCCAGTGGGCTCGTCTCGTATGTTCTATAGTTTTTAGGGAATTTTCTAAGGCATTGTGGAAGCGATCCTTCGGGTCATTTGTAGGATGGGTGAAAAGGGTCATAAGGCTCCTCCTCAATGTCCCGCCGACTTCCTTCATGGAATGGAAACCTTCTGTCCCCAACAGTGTGGGACTCATTGGTTTGAATCCGCTGTTTACACGCGAGGAGCTTCCTTCGATTGGGTCCTTCGATAGTGTGCTCCCTTCACAAAGGTTCCTATAATTGCCCAGATATCCCCGAGTATTTTGTAATCCCGCCATCCCACTGGTTGAGTCACCCGAAATTGGCCCCTGGAATGGGCTTTCGGTTATTGGGCCTTCCCATCCATCTCTTTTTGCGGTCATTGCCCCCCCCCCCCACAACATGCCCTTTAGTTATTAGCGGAGTTGGCAGTTCTCGAGCAGGGGTTGCCGGAGATCTTGCGACGGTGCTTGAGGATCTAGTTCCATTTGGCTCCGGGGGACGCTTTCTTGTTCTCGATTCACCCTCGGTCTTGGTAGCGCGTGATGTTCCCACGCGCTGTCCATGGTTACACCTTTGTGAAATTTTGGGGTAGATCTAAGACGTCGGATGAAATTTGGACGTGTTTAACGATTTTAACAAAGCACTTATCCCCCCCTCCCCCCTCATTCTATCGCCAAATTGTTTAGGAGATTTTTAATCCCCTTGAACAACCACTGGGGGGACGAGCTCTTGCGCAATCAACAAACATGTGAAGACCGGGAAAACACGATTGAGGGATATTTTCCGACGGCTCTCTGATACTCAAGTCAGAAAAGAGCAAAAGAGAGAGAAGAAAAAAGACCACGGGGAGTCGTGGAGAACAAGGAAAGAAAGTCAAAAAATGAGAAAGAGAGGAAAAAAGGTGACACCGGACCGAGCAAGAGAAGGTATACGGCATATCAGAACGTATAGTGAGAGAAATTTGTGGTGAGACAGAGTAAAAACAGAGTATTTAGAGAGAAAATGGTCAAAGAACGACCGGAAAAGAGAGAAGTCCGGGAAGAATCCGGAGATAATGGCCCTAAACAGCCGAAAAGAGACTAAGATCTCGAAGGATTGGACCTTAGTCTCGAGAGAAATGGGCTTTGAGTATGATCTTTCTGGGGTGAAAATCGGATCCCTTTCTGAAGTAAATGAAGGGAGTATTTATAGACGTTTACCTCTCCGGGTTTAGATACCGGGTTACGCGTCCTTAGTTGGATCGGGTCTGTGATGTATTGCATTTTTGACGCTTTCTAACCCAAGTTTTCAATGGTTTTTCGAGTCTTTTATGTGTTTTTAGTGTCGTTTCAGGGTCGGAAGCGTTTGGATCGAATCTAAGGCATAAGAAGCAAATAATGGAGCAAATGAGCAGAAAATGACTCAGATCAAACAATCTAAACATGGATCGATCGATCCAAGTCTCAAGCCAAGCCCCGTAACTTTTTGGATCGATCAAAGAAGAGCATATCAATCGATCGATCCACAGCCAGATCGATCGATCCAAGTCTCAAGCCAAAGCACCGTAACTTTTTGGATCGACCAAAGAAGTCCAGATCGATCGTTCTAAGATGGATCGATCGATCCACCAAAATCCTTAACTTTTTGCATCGACCAAAAGAAGCTCAGATCGATCGTGCCATCATCAGATCGATCAATCTAGGCATGGATCGATCGATCCAAACTCCTACGACCAGAAAAAGGAAATTTTCAATTTTCTATTTTCACAGGGTTTTGCCATATCTTTTCATCCAGAACGTTTTTAATATATATATATATCTGAGTTTGAGCCATTGTTGAGGCGAAGCTTTTCATACTCTTTCTACTCTACATAGACTTTTGGTTTTCTGCAATCTGTAAGCACCGAGGAGACGAATCTCTGACTCTGCATCTTTGAGAAGTTTTTCTGAACCCCTTTTGATTTATTTATTATGAGTTTTTCATCATCTCCTTCTTATTTCTCTGCATCCATGTCTGAGTAGTTTTATAGTTAGGTTTAGGGTTTTCAAAAGAGTTTATGAATCATTGAATCAGATATAGATAGGGATTATTCATCTTGTCTTCACCTATCGTTTTTTTTACTGCTTAGATTAAATTGATTACTTAGTCTCTGATTTTAAGTTTAATCTATTCATCAAAAGTGTTATAGGTTTCTTGATAGAACATATGTGAGTAAATTGTCCTTAACCAACGAAAGCTGATGTTAATGCAATTTGTGAACATATCAAACCTGCTCGTTAATGCTTGTTTAGAATTCTAAGATCAAACGACAGTTTAGATTCTTAGGTTGCTAGATACAGTAAATGATGCCACGAAAGTGGATTGGTTAAACATTCATGTTTGAGTTTGAGACTGCGCTTTATCGTTCCCTGAATAATTGTCTGGTTCATGATCTCTGAATTCCTGCGAATTGCCCTAGACTTAACGCTTGCCTTATTTAATTTTCACATCGTTTAATTGCTATTTCATTTTATCATTGCTACCAACAATCATCATATTGCCATCTTAACTTAATTTCACTCATATAGATTCGTAGCGTTTCACTTGGTTCTCGTGGATTCGATCCCTAAATACTACTTCGTTTGCTGTACACTTACAGTGATATTTTAGGGTTAAAACTCATTGTATCAGTCTGGATTCTTGGACTTGACTTGGTACGATGCACTCGAGTGTTTTTCACCTAACACTTTTGTCTTCTCGTGCCAGCTGGCCGACAATACGGTTCTGAGATGCTGAGCCTGGCCTTTTCCGTACGGGTGACATCGTCTAGTGATGCGGGTCTGGCGTCGGGGTGCTCCTCAGAATCAATCCTTCGTTGTTTAATCATTCTTCGAGCGGGGACCACTTGCTTTTATCTTAACACACATAAGGTGAAAGTTGTTTTACCCTTTGACCGAAGACTTAGCTTAAATATTTGAAATAATTTGAGTTTCGGCCTAAGGAGGAAGTTTCATACCTGACCCGAGTTCCTGATCAGGAACTCGGGCTCCGTGTGCTGCTTTCAGGTGCTGATGGGGGTACATGTTCGCCTGACCATTCAGTTTCTGACCCATATCATCTCTGGTAGCGTGGCCACACTACCCGGGACGGAGATCAGTTACAGGTGGCCTTACCCATTAAGTTACTTTGACCATTGTTGATTCAGGCTCAAATACCTCTAGGGCTCAATCTAGTAGACTAACTACACAAATGACGGTAAGAGATTCGCCTAAGCTAAAGACACGTGACATTAAGCGATTCGCTTAACTCGAAGGGAATGATTTCATCCCCAAAAATTGTATTGAACTAATTAAAATCAAATAAAATTGAAATAAAGGAAAAATTTGAGAAATACTATTTTATGATACCATTTTTCAAAAGTGCTAGTATTTGTTTAAATTTTCAAAAATACTATTTTTATAAACGTCAAGGTTTTTTATAAAAAAACTCAAATTCATAAGAGTTTATAAAACATATTTATAAGAGTTTTATAAGTTTAATATGATTTATAAGGAAGATTATAAAGTTTTATAGGGTTTTATGAAGTTTATAAGGTTTATAACATGTTTTAAAAACCATTATAAACATGTTTTATAAAGCTTTATAAAATTATTTTTTTATAAACATTTATAAAAGTGGTATTTTTGAAAATGGACAACAAGCAATGATATTTTTGAAAGGATAATTCTCAAAAATACCACTAAAATATTTTTTGTTCCAAAAATACCATCATTAAGTTTTTTTTCAAAAATACCACTAAAAGTTTTCTTTTTCCAAAAATACGACAAAATTAAAATTAAACTTTAAACCCTCAAAACTAAACTTTAAAACCTAAAAACTAAACCCTAAACCCTAAAAACTAAACTCAAAATACTAAACCCAAACCCAAAAATTTAAATTATAAACCCTTAAAAATCATTTTTAGTGTTTGTAGTATTTTTAGAAAAACAAAAATGTTAGTGGTATTTTCGAAAAAAAATTTAATGATGGTATGTTTGGAACAAAAATATATTTTAGTGGTATTTTAAAGAATTACTCTTTTTGAAAATTAGTTTCATAAAAGTTGTATTTTTAAAATTCTCCCTAAAATAAATATAAATATAATTTATTGAAAATAATGATATTAAACTAATTAAAATTAAATTAAATAAAAATTAAATTAAATTAAATTTAAACTAAATAAAATTTTTTAAAATAAATGTAATTTATTAAAAAATATAAATTAAAAAAAAAATTCAAAGTTAATCTAAACAAATTAAAATTAAAATAAACATAATTATAATTTTATTGGGATGATTTTACACCACCCAGTAAGGAGCTGCCACTTCAGCAGTAGAGTAAGAGTGCAACCCTTTTCCAGGATAGAGCAGACCTACTCCCGGAAAACAGCCGAAGGCGCTTCTGACAGACTAGGCCGGCCACATGACTCTACCTATAGCCGCTTGAAAAAAGCGTTCGCAATCATACTTAAGAGACGGATGATGCGACTAAACAAATGGCTTAGGCCGAGGTAAGGACCTTGAACCTCATAAAAGGGGGACGGATAAAAATGAGGGAGAGGATCCGACTTGTGAACATTTTCCCGCGAGAATCACTCATAACTCAATACTTAGGAAGAGAGTTCTATGTAACATCTCAGAACCAAACCAAGGAAATCACCGAGGAGTTATACATGGTGTAATAACCCTTTCAAGGGTTAAAAATAATTAATTTATTTTTATCAAATTTTGGATAAATCAAGTCGATGGAAAGACTAAGGGTCTAAGATAAGTATATTCAGTCGAGAAAAATATGGTATGGTCGAGTAAAGATTTTACGTTGGCCAAAGAAATGATTCTGGATTGAGTTAATCGTATTACGTGAACCAAATGGTCGAAGCAAGCTTAATTAAACCGGGAATGTATCCCGTGACTTAAGTGAATGAATTTGGTCAAAGAAAAATCAAGGCAAGATTGAGAGAAGAAGAATGTGGGTCGAAAGAGAATTTAGCCGAATCAGGGAAAAATGCGGTTTCGGTACGAGACAGGTGTTTATGTTTGGGAAACAGATCTAATTCGAGTAATGAATGAGGTGTAGTTCGGGACAGCACGTGTGACGGAGAAAGAAGACAAGAAATAACATATTTCTTGTATGAAGAGAACAAGGAAACGTATGTAATTGGCCACTATTTTCTTTTTCTATGCTCATATATAGAGGTAGATTCATGATCCTCATCTATTTTATTCACATTTCTATATTTTTTATATTGTTATGAATCTATCTATATATATAAAGTTAGTTTTTCTCTCTTATGGTGATGACACCTTATCATCCACATGTATGACACATCATATTTTTGTTTATATTTATAAAAAGAATTTGAAAATTATTTCTTATATTTCTCATATTAATTATACATTTGTTTAACATATTGAGTTATAAAAAGAATTTGAAAAATTATTTCTTATATTCTAAATTAAATTATAAAACTGAAAAATATATTAATATAGTTAATTGGGTTCATTTGTCCCAATTTGTTTTAAAATATAACTATAGAAAGGGAAGAAAATACAAGTTCTATAGTATCACGTAGATGCTAAAAGATATATCATGTGATATAGTTAATATTTACATTAAAATAGAGTACAAAATATTTTTGGAAGAAGTAAGATTTGAAATTTGAAAGTCGATCTGTGACAAAAACAGATACACTTTTTTTTTTAATTTACAAACAACGTTTTCTATTGGTTTAATTTTAGAAAATTTTTGAAAAATATCACTTTTAAAATGCCACTTTTCAAAAATGCCACCTTTCAAAAAAAAAAATTTAAATGCCACTAAAATTATTTCATTTATTCAAAATATCATTTATGTTTGGGTTAGCTATTTTATGTTAAGTTTAGTTTTTAGGATTAAGGGTTTGTTAGGAGTCAAACCCCTTTTTAAGATTTAGTGTTTTAGGGTTTCGGGTTTAAAATCTTTAATAAGTGGCATTTTAAAAAATGGACAACTCATGGTGACATTTTTAAAAATTGGCACACCAAAAGTGGTATTTTTGAAATTCTCCCTTAATTTTAAAAGGCTAGAAAAATTTCAATTTAAACAATAATCTAACATTATGAAAGTTATTGATTAAAATCCATAATAAAAATATATATAGTTTTAAAAAATAACGAAAACTTACAAGTAAATAGTTAAATCTACATCCACATAAAAAGTGTAATATATTTAAAATAAGATTAAAATATTTATAAATAAAACAAAAAAAATTAATGTTTTAATGAAAAAATATTTGTACTTTAAAATATCATAACTTAATAAAAATACATAGATAAAAAAAAATATATATATATATATTATTTTTACAAAAAAAAAATTATACTATATATGTAATTAATTAAATGAAAAGAAATGTAATTTAATCACTATATATTATACTAGATATATCAAAATTTTGTCATTAAATGTAATAAAAAATTTAAACAAAAACTCGCGCGATGCGCGAGTTATATTATAGTATATATATATATATATATAAAGTTAGCTTTTTCACTTCTCATGAAGACATCTCATCATCCAAATCATTGTCACATCATATTTTTATTTAGAGTTTATTATTTACAAATAAAAACTTTGATGCACATATTAATTATACATTTGTTTAGCATATTGAATTATGAAAGGAATTTGAAAAGGTCATATTTCATATTTTAAATTAAATTATAAATCTGAAAATTTATATTAACATAGTTAATTAAAATAATAATAGGTTTATTTTTCACAAACAGAAATTTAAATGTAACTATTTGGTAAAACAAATAAAAGTTCTATACTATTACCTAAATAGGTAATATCATTTTTCAAACCGCTAAAAAATATAAAAAGAAAATGATTTATTTTCACATCATTCAAGTAAATCTATAAATTTTGTTTTATGTTCTTATATTTTATGAAATTAAGACAAATAATTATCTAAAATTTCTTAGTCCAACTATAATTTTTACTTGGTGCTCTTTTTCTTAAAAAGTTTGTTATTTGGTTCGACCATATTTTGATTTTATCATTTCATTTATCTCGATTTAACAACAAAAAATATAAGTGAATTCGTCAGATTTAGTTTTAGTATTCTTGAATTTATTTTTATATATTTTTGTTCATTTATCAATAATTTGTGAAAATCTAATAAAATAATAAATTAACTATATATAAGAAACACAAAACATGTAAAAGATAAAAAATACATAAAAATATATTATTTTTCAAAGATAAAAAAATATAAAATACGCAAGAGGATGATAAAGAAGACAAAAATGATAAGTAATCATACTATTGAAAAATAATTGATAATGTTTATTCATATTAATCGGTTATTTAGATAATATGATTTATCTAATACCAAATATATGTAGATAATAAAGTTTCAGACAAACATATTTATTTTCAAATAGTAATCATTGATATCGAAGTGATTGAGAATCAATTCATATTTTCATGCAGTATAAATAAAATAAACAATTAATTTTATTTCAACTCAAATATTATTTTGTATCTACAAAGAATTGGTTGTTTTGTCACACATAAACACTAAAATACTAGATAAATCAAAATTTTCATCACAAAATTTTACTAAAAACCTAAAACAAAAATTCGTGCATCGCGCGAGCAATATTCTAGTATATATATAAAGTTAATTTTTCTCTCTTCTGGTGATGACACCTCATCATCTACATGTATGCCACATCTAAATTAAATTATAAAACTGAAAATCTATATGAATATAGTTAATTAAAATTAAATTATAAAATTGAAAGTATATATGATATAGTTAATTAAAATAATAATACGTTTAATTCTTTCGGTTGTACTAATATATTTCACACTTCACATATATATATATATATATATATATATATATATCTAAATAAATTAAGTTATATCACAAATATTATAAGATTTTAATATATGAAATAAATAGAAGGAAATGGACTTAATATTTTAATAATAGAATATTAGTACTTTTAAATTTGATAACTTAATAAAATTATATACATACAAAAATATATTATAGATTAATAAATAATTGAAAGGAAAAGCAAAGTAAAGATAAGATAGAAGTTGAGGAGTTTCACGGTATCCTCCAAAATAATAAGCTACTAAATAAGTCAAAAATTATTTTACTAAATTTAATAAAATTGTATACAAGAACTCGCTTAGCGCGCGAATTATATTATAGTTATCACATAAAAAAAAATATATATATATATATATTTATATGGAGTACATATAATACTTAATATGTGATGTAAGAGAATCTGGAAAATAAAGAAAGAAAGAAATGAAGCAAATGATATATAATAAGCTTCCTCGTTTCTTTACGTGATGAAGTTGTATTGCCATAGTAATAATCTTTCACTCTTTGTACAATATCTATCTATAGTGGGGAAGAGGTCAATAAAACAAATATCACATTTTAAAGGGATAAGGATAAGTGGCAATGGGGTAAGGATAAAATACTCATGGATGAAATAAATAATAAAATATTATGATGGATAATCATAAAATTTTCAACAAAAAAAACCAAACCTATGTTTTTTTTTTTTTGCGTAGGAATAGAGTGAGATATATACAGTATGTGAGAGCGATAAAATAGAAAGTGACAAGAAAGAATGATAATGGCACATGTGATTAGTAGAATTTGTCTAACGCACCTGTAAAATATGAAAAAGTGTTTTTTAGCAGAATTTCTCAAAAATATATTGTATAGATGAAGAAATGTTTCAAAGAAAAAGAGTAGTGCTAGCCGCATGCGATTTTTCTCTCTAGAGCACAGATCGATGAAATCATCTGTTCGGTGGCCGGCGACTCTGATAGCGTCGGCACCGGTCCCTTTGCTTCTCCTTAGTTTTCCTTTTGTTTTGCTTCGGTTATCTCTTGTCTTCTGCGGCTTATTGGTTTCTCAGGTCGGGGTTTTCTGCTGATGGTGGAGATTTCGGTTTCGGCTACACCTTGTATGTGGTTCTGGCTCGTGGAAGAGGTTTTCGCCTGATCATGAGGTAGATGGGGGGGGCGTCGGTTGTCTCTCGCTGGAGTCACTTTCATTTTTGTCCTCCTTCGCCTCATCCGGTTTCGAGATCTGTCCAGATCTGGGATATCGTCGGTGGTTTTCTTCTTTGTCGCTGTCAACCAAGGGTCGGATCTTCTTCAGAGGTGGGCAGAGGGTGGTTTCGGTCTCTGTGTTTGTGCTCTGGCCTCCATCTCTTTCGTGCTCGTGGTCTGGCTCCGTTACTTCTATCCGTCGTGGAGTATGGTTCCTTGATTTGGGCATGCCCTTCTTTTTGTGTCGGTCTGGTCTGGTCTCGTCTATGTCCTTGCTGAAGGTATCGACTTGTTCGTGCTCTCCAACTAGATGTTTATGTATTTCCGGATTCAGACCCGTAGGATTCGTTTGTGTGGATAGTTTTTGTTTGTTTTGATGGATGGCTAGTACTAATCCGTTATTTAGGAGTTTAGGTTGTCTTTGCTAACATTCGGAGTGTGTGTGCGTAGTTGTTTTGATTAGGGTGGGTAATTTTCGATTAGCCTTTGTTTCTTGTCTTTAGATCTTTTCCAGTACCTCCTTCCACCGCCTTTTAACTTAGTCAATAATTATTTTTCACCTTAGGTCTTCCATAGTCATTTCTTGTAAGGCTAATCTCGTGCGGGAATGCAAAGATCTAGATTTAGACTCTTTAGGGTGAAGATTAAGTGGGTAGGAGTTAAGATTCATGACCGTGGTTAATTGTTCGGGCTTCTCGTCGTATTTGGGTCTTTGCTTCGCGGATTCTCTCTTTCCTGGCGATGACTTGTGAGCTCCGTAGTTCCGCGTCTACTGCTCTTTTTGCGCTTTCCGAATGGTTTTGCGAGTGTCTCTCCTATGTTCCTTTCAATGGTAACTCGTTTTTCTAGACATTTATGTTGTGTTTTTGGGCAATAACTATGGCTCCCCTGTGGCGGGATTGTGGCTCCCATGTGGTAGGATTGTAGCTCTTTCTATGTATTTCAAACTCAAGCTTTTAATAATTAACCGATGGAAAAAAAAAAAAATGAAGAAATGTTTAAATAGTTCTTTCGACTAATTTTTCATTTATTTAAGTGATTTCAGATACTGGCTTTGAGTGAACATAGTGCGAGATGGGACGGAACAAGGATGAAACGAACGAAATAGTAATAATTATATATATATATATATATATATCTCTTTTTTTGTTACTATTCCGGTCTATCCTGCATTTGTTGTCCCGTTTCATACCGCCTCCACTCGAATTCATTGTGTCAAAATTGTTAAAGACAATCTCGAGCAGCAATTAGATACTGTTTAGTAGGGCTAGAATTATTATCCGGGATCCGGTATACAATCCGGTATCCATTCCTATCCGCTCTGAAAATCTGGATATCTGGACATGCCGGATCCAGATAAGGATAGTAAAATATAGGATCCGTGAAAAACGGATCCGGATCCGGATAACAAAAAAAAATTGGAGGCGGATATCCGGATCCGAGATTCATAATGCTAATTTTAGTCTCTTGAATTCTGGGCATAAAACCCATTTATACACTAAACATAAAACCCAATACAAAATGTTAGTCTCCTAAACATAAAACCCATTTATAATAAGACCCAATGTCGAGACTCAATAAAAAATAAAAATAAAAAAATTAACACCAAAGACCATTTAATTGATCAAAATATCTCTTATCTTTTCAGACTTCTGCTCACAAACTTTTTTCACCGACAATTTTTAAAACCCTAGATACAAAAAATTGCAAATTGACATCTTTCACCTGTGAGTCTTTGCTCTATTTGGCCGTGGTTTCGTCTATGTCGTGGCCCCTCTCTAGTGCTTGAAGGTAAATTTATCATTATATGTCATACAAGTTTCGTTTCTATCCGTCGATTTGCTTTGTTTCTGGTTTGTTATGTCTTTTAAGAGTTAAGAGTATGCTTATAGTGGATTTGTTTTATCTGTGTAGATGGAATCTATAAACGATACTACAAAATCCACAACCAATTGTGGTACTATGGATGAAAGCTCTAAACTTGGTACGCATGAAAAACTCAAGAGACTGAGTCTTCAACAAATTCTCAGGTAAATCAGAAAAAGTCTCTGGCATGGTTGGATTTTATCAAGTCTGAAGATCCTGATTATTCTAGGTGTATCCATTGTTCTCAATTGATTAAGTGTAGAACTAAGGATGGTCCCACAACTAGTGCAATGTTAAAACACCAGAAGACATGCAAAATGATACGTCCAAAAGTATCTGATGGAGAAATAGATGGTAAAAAGATGAAGTAGTCAACTTTATATCATCATAATCAAATAGATGGGAGTGCAGGGAGTCAAGTACCGTCTTTCTTGGCTTTTAGTCAACCTGGGACTCGTAAGGCATTAGTAGGAATGATTATTATGGATGAGTTGCCTTTTAGATTTGTTGAACATAAGGGATTTAGACGATTCATGAGCATTGCTCTACCTCGTTTTGAAATCCCTTGTCGTAAATCAGTGGCTAAAGATTGTTTGGAGATTTTTGAGGATGAAAAGAGCAAACTGAGAATGTTTTTCAGGGACTATAAAAGTAGTTTTCTCTAACTACAGACTGCTGGACATCCATACAAAATATGAGCTACATGTGCCTAACTGCTCACTATATTGATGAGAATTGGAAGCTGCACAAAAGAATAATCAATTTCTGCATTGTTGAGAATCATGCTGGTGAAACAATTCGTAAAATGGTTGAAAAGTGCTTGGTTTTTTGGGGAATCAGTAAAGTTTTTACCATCACAGTAGACAATGCAAGTTCTAACGATCTTGCATTAAAGTACTTAAAAAGAAAGTTGAGTTCATGGGGAACAACTATCTTGAATGGGGAATTTCTTCATATGCGATGTGGTGCCCACATTTTGGGTTTGATTGTGAGAGACGGTCTTGGGGAGGTGCATGGTGCAGTGTTAAGGATTCGATCAGCTGTTAGGTATGTTCGATCTTCTTCTAGTAGGCTAAAAAGATTTAAAGACTGTTTAGAGCATCAAAAGGTTGAATCAAAGGCTGTCTTTGCTTAAATGTTGAAACAAGATGGAATTCAACCTTTTTGATGTTATAATCTGATGTGGCTCTAAAGAAAGGGTTTGATATGCTTGAGCTAGAAAATGAAAAGTATGTCTCAGAACTTACCAGAATCTGTGAAGTTGTTCCAAGTGAAAGTGATTGGTCTTATGCTAGTGCATTATCTCCTATCTTACAATATTTTTATGATGCTATTGTGAATATCTCTTGGTCTAGATATGTTACTGGGAATACATATATGAAAGAGATATTCGGAGTCGGTTGGATGATAATAAAGATGGACACAATGGGGGATGAACACAAGAAAGCCAGATGTCACGGCCCATTTTAGGCCCACGGCCCATTTTAGGCCCAAACAAAATTAGCCCATAAATCTAGAGTTGGTGGGAATGGGTTGGTGGAAATGGGTTGGTGAAGTTGGTGGAAATGGGTTGGTGAAGTTGGTGGGGAGAGTTGGTGAAGTTGGTGGTGAGAATTGGTGAGAGTTAATCTCCACCGTTAGATCGGTTTAATCTCCACCGTCCGTTTGGGATGTAAAAGTGTATATAAGGGGGTGAGATCCTCATTTGTAAATCATCCAACAATTTATAAAACACAAACATTTCTCTAAACATTTCTCTCTCTAGAGTTCGTGGGTTTATCTCTCTAAGGGTCAAAGTCCGAGTTTGAGTAAGGCTGACTTAGCAACCGCGAGGGGCGGAAAGGTGCTAAGGCCGCACGTATCGATTCGGAAGGAATCAGTCCGTGACAAGTGGTATCAGAGCGAAGTTCGACCGGGGCTAGAGAGAAGTCTATCCGACAGAATGGCTAAGGGAAGCAAAGATGTGAGCGCTTCGTCCGACACCCATGACGAACGTGGAAGAGAAACCGCAGCCAGCCAAGCAGGAAGCAAGCGGGAAAAGAGTGTTTCCCGTGATGCTTTGGGAGTGGCCGTTGGTGAAATGACTGATAAGCTTGAAATAATCGAGCACACAGTCTCCGAACTGGAGAATCATGTGTTCGATGGGCTGGAGGAAGTCAAGCGGAACGGCGCCGATCTAGACACTCGGTTCGTTCGATTGGAGGAACTAGTGACCGAATCCATCCGGGCCTTGCAAGACAACATCGAGGGGATGAAGGCAAGATTTGTCGCGGTGGAGGAGGATATGGCGCTATGCAAACGGGCGAGCGCAAATGGAGGAACCGTTGCTGCGGCAGTAGGCGGTCGGGTTGATTTTCCGAGACCGTCGCGGTTCAACGGGGTAAGGGATGCTAAGGAAGTTGAGAATTTCCTTTGGCAGATGGAGCAATACTTCGACAATCTCAATCTTGGGGATGAGACTGCGAAGATTAAAGCCGCGACGTCATACTTGACGGACACGGCGATGCTGTGGTGGCGGAGAAAACATGCAGACATCGAGCGGGAAACTTGCCGGATCGAGACTTGGGAGGAGTTCAAGAAGGAACTTAAGCGGCAGTTCTACCCGGAGAATGTTGTGTATGAAGCCCGCAAGAAGTTAAGGGAACTTCGACAAAAAGGTACAATTTGCGACTATGTTAAAGAGTTTACCACTCTTATGCTGCAAATTCCTAACATGTCCAATGAGGATCTCGTCTTCTACTTCACCGACGGGCTGCAAAACTGGGCAAAGCAAGAGCTGCAGCGAAGGGGAGTTCAGTCCATCGATGAAGCTATTGCGGTGGCTGAGTCGTTGACTGACTTTCGTACCCAAGGTCCCTCTGAGTCCTTCAAGAGAAAGGAGAAGATCGTGACCAAAGGTGGGGGAGAAAGACGAGATAGTGGCCGTCCATCCAACTCAAGGCGTTATGAGAAGGGATCAGGACGAGAGGAGTTTGAGGCAAAGAAGAAGACGTTTGTCCCAAAAGGTGGGTGCTTTGTGTGCAAGGGGCCACACCCAATGAGGGAATGTCCGAAGATGGGGTCGTTGTCCGCGATAATGGAGAATCACGAAGGTGAGACCCAAGAGGTGGAGCCGGGCAAGATGGGGTCGTTACAACTCCTTAACGCTCTTAAGGCCGGTCCATCATCTAAACCAATGAGCAAGGGGCTCATGTACGTGGAGGCTCGTGTTAACGGGAAGTCAACCCGAGTTATGGTGGACACGGGGGCCACTCATAACTTCATGGCTGAAGATGAAGCCGTGAGACTTGGGATAAAGTGGACCAAGAGGGAAGGTTGGATGAAGACGGTGAACGCAAAAGCCCAACCCGTCAATGGGGTAGCGCGAGGGATTGAGATGCGACTAGGTAGTTGGAGCGGACCAGTAAACTTCTCGGTCATACCCATGGACGATTTCAAAGTGGTGTTAGGAGAAGTCCGAGGGGATAAGGCAACTCTCGGCAATGCAGTTCACTAAAGGGGTGAAGAAGGGTGAACCGACGATTCTGGCCGTGATGAAGGTGGAAGACGAGTTTGGGAGAGCTGAGCCAATTCCACCGGCTATTGAAACAGTCCTTGAGGAGAACAAGGACGTGATGCCAGCAAAGTTACCGGAAAAGTTACCCCCAAGGAGGGAGGTGGATCATCGGATCGAGTTGGAACTAGGAGCCAAACCGCCAGCAATGGCGCCTTACCGAATGGCTCCATCCGAGCTTGAGGAGTTACGGAAACAACTCGATGAACTCTTATCCACGGGGAAACTAAGGCCATCCAAAGCACCTTATGGCGCACCGGTTTTGTTCCAAAAGAAGCATGATGGGTCATTGCGAATGTGTGTGGACTACCGGGCACTTAATAAGGTAACGATCAAAAACCGCTATCCTATCCCTTTGATCGCGGATCTATTTGATCGGCTTGGAGGAGCAAAGGTGTACACAAAAATGGACTTGCAAAAGGGATATTATCAAGTCCGGATCGCAGAGGGAGATGAGCCAAAAACAGCGTGCATTACGCAGTATGGGTCGTTTGAATGGTTGGTTATGCCGTTCGGCCTCACAAATGCCCCAGCCACGTTTTGCACCCTTATGAACCAGATCTTTCAGCCATATTTAGATCGGTTCGTGGTGGCTTACTTAGACGATATCGTCGTCTATAGCAACTCGATGGAGGAACATGTGGAGCACTTGCGGGAAGTTTTTCGAGTTCTCCGCGAAAACGAGTTGTTTGTGAAGAAGGAAAAGTGCACTTTTGCCACCGAGGAAGTTCAATTCTTGGGCCACATCATTGGGCACGGGAAGCTCAAGATGGATGACTCCAAGGTGAAGGCGATTATGGAGTGGGAAGCTCCGACTAAGGTAACAGAGTTACGCTCTTTCCTTGGACTGGTGAACTATTATCGACGGTTCATCGAGAGATATTCAAAGAAGGCGGCATCGCTAACGGACCTTCTTAAGAAGGGGAAGCCATGGGATTGGTCCGAGCATTTCTGGGAGGCCTTTGAGAAGCTGAAAATTGCGGTGAGTCAAGAACCTGTCCTTGTCTTACCAAATTTCAGTTTGCCATTCGAGATACACATCGATGCATCCGACTTTGCTATCGGGGGAGTCTTGATGCAAGAGGGGCATCCGATCGCGTTCGAGAGCCGCAAGCTCAATGATACCGAGAGGCGGTACACGGTGCAAGAAAAAGAAATGACAGCTGTGGTCCATTGTTTGCGGGTATGGAGACACTATCTTCTGGGATCACACTTCACGATCAAGATGGATAACGTGGCGACAAGCTACTTCCAAACCCAGAAGAAGTTGTCCCCAAAACAAGCGCGATGGTAAGACTTCCTGGCCGAGTTCGATTACACATTGGAGTATAAGCCGGGGAAGGCGAATGTTGTAGCCGATGCGCTAAGCCGAAAGGCGGAGCTAGCAGCCATAAGCCAAGTTGAGGGAAACATTTTGGCTCGGATTCGAGAAGGGCTCGAGCGCGATCCTGTTGCTAAGGAGTTGATGAAGTTAGCAGAAGAGGGTAAGGCACATCGATTTTGGGTCGACAATGGCATGCTTTATTCAAAGGGTCGATGACTCTATGTTCCGAAGTGGGAGAGTCTCCGCCGAGACATCATAAGAGAATACCACGATACTCGGTGGGCAGGCCATCCAGGACAGAAGAGGACGTTGGCCCTAGTTGAAGCGGGGTATTTTTGGCCACGGATGAGGGATGCCGTGGAGCTCTATGTTAAGACATGTCTTGTGTGCCAACAAGACAAGACGGAGAACAAGCAATCCGCGGGTCTATTGGAGACATTGCCGATACCTGAGCGGCCATGGGACTCGATCTCGCTTGATTTTATCAGCGCGTTACCAAAGTCAGAAGGGTTTGGATCCATCATGGTGATTGTGGATCGATTCTCTAAGTATGGGACGTTTGTGGCTTGCGATCGGGACTGTACCGCGGAGGAGGCAGCGCGGGTGTTCTTCAAGAACGTGGTGAAGCTTTGGGGATTACCTCGGAACATCGTGAGTGATCGGGATCCTCGCTTCACTGGGCGATTGTGGACGGAGTTATTTAAGATGCTTGGGACGGACCTGAGTTTCTCAACGAGCTTTCACCCACAAACAGATGGGCAGACGGAAAGGGTGAATGCCTTGCTTGAGTGTTACCTCCGACACTTCGTAGGTGCAAACCAAAGAGATTGGGCTAAGTTGATGGATATTGCCCAGTTCTCGTACAACTTGCAACGAAGCGAATCGACGGGACGGAGTCCGTTCGAACTCGCAACGGGGCAGCAACCTTTGACCCCGCACACGTTGGCTACGCCTGGGACAGAGGGAAGAAGTCCAGGGGCGTTCATAATGGCCAAGCAATGGGAGGAACACGCCGACTTTGCCCGGGTATGATTGGAGAAGTCCCGTAAACGAATGAAGAAGTGGGCGGATGCGAAGAGACGGCCTTCAGAATACTCTGTGGGTGACTTAGTCTTTGTGAAGCTCATTCCCCAACAATTCAAAGCATTCCGGAGTCTACACAAAGGCTTAATCCGAAGATACAAAGGACCGTTCGAGATTGTGGCGAAGGTGGGAAAGGTGTCCTACCGATTGGACTTACCGGATACTCTTAAGATTCATCCGGTCTTCCATGTGAGTATGCTTAAGCCATATCATGGCGACGCAGAGGATCAAGACCGAGGCGTTTCAACCCGGGCACCGCCTATCATGACCAAGTCTTACGATAAAGAGATCGAAAAGGTACTGGCATCCAAGGAAGTGCGGAAACGAGGAGTTCCACGTCAAAATCACTTCCTCATCAAGTGGAAGGGACAACCAGAGGCAGAGGCAACGTGGGAACCAGAACAAGACTTGTGGCAATTCCGGGAAGACCTCAAGGCGTATACGGCGACGAGGGCGTCACCGAATTAGGTGGGGGAGGATGTCACGGCCCATTTTAGGCCCACGGCCCATTTTAGGCCCAAACGAAATTAGCCCATAAATCTAGAGTTGGTGGGAATGGGTTGGTGGAAATGGGTTGGTGAAGTTGGTGGAAATGGGTTGGTGAAGTTGGTGGGGAGAGTTGGTGAAGTTGGTGGTGAGAGTTGGTGAGAGTTAATCTCCACCGTTAGATCGGTTTAATCTCCACCGTCCGTTTGGGATGTAAAAGTGTATATAAGGGGGTGAGATCCTCATTTGTAAATCATCCAACAATTTATAAAACACAAACATTTCTCTAAACATTTCTCTCTCTAGAGTTCGTGGGTTTATCTCTCTAAGGGTCAAAGTCCGAGTTTGAGTAAGGCTGACTTAGCAACCGCGAGGGGCGGAAAGGTGCTAAGGCCGCACGTATCGATTCGGAAGGAATCAGTCCGTGACACATGGCTCAGAAGATGAAACTCAAGTTTTATAAGTATTGGGGAAACTTTAATAATACAAACATGATGATCTATGTTGCTGCAGTTCTTGATTCTCGATACAAAATGAGATGGATGAAGTGGATGATTCAAGGAACTTATCCTACATATGAGGCTAATTGTTTGATTGACAAGATTACAAAAACTTTGGAAAAATTATTTGAATATTATACATCTTTGCAGTCACATGATTCACCACCCTCAAAGAGAAAGGAACTTAAGTGTCAGATTCTAAGGACAAAGAAAAGAGACATTCACTGATGGATGAAATGTTTGATGATGCTGAGGGAAGTGAAGATGCTGAAGTTGTAAAATCAGAGCTAGATTGTTACACAGATGATATTCATGAGGACCGAAAGAATCAAAGTTTTAACATATTATATTGGTGGAGGACAACGGGTTCTAAGTATAAGGTTTTATCACTAATGGCAAGAGACTTGTTGGCTATACCTGTGTCAATTGTTGCATCAGAATATGCATTTAGTGCAGGTGATCGAGTACTAGATCGTTTCCGTAGTTCTTTGACACCAAGAACCGCTGAACCTCTTATTTGCACTCAAGATTGGTATCGTGACGGTGATGAAGATTTAAACGCAGAAGAATTGGTTGCCGAACTTGAAAATATCGAAGAATGTATTTATGCTTTGTTTTATATTTTCTAGTTTTTGAAAATTTTATAGTTTTTCAAGTACTAATGATTGTTATCTTTTACAGAAGTGAAGTCTTTCAGTATGCAACCATGATCAGTGAGTTGAATGGAGTGTATGAATTATTTATGAGGTAAATGAAATTTATTTACAATCCCTTGCTCATTAGTGTTTTATCTTCATCTGTTTACAGTGTCCAAATATTAAAAGCATAAGAAATTGTTTTGGTTTCATGTTCTTATTTACAATAGCTTTTGGAAGTATTATTGTGTGAACTCTTAAGTGAACTTATGGAAGTATTATTGATTAAAAACTCATATTTTATAATATTTTCTATTTCAGATTACGATGGAAGAATATGAAGATTAATGGTACATGTACGTGAAGAACATCACTTGTATCTTTTGAATCTTTTGCTACTTAATCAAACTTTTTCTATTTATGTTGATGTATTAAACAATGTTTAAATGTTGTCTTGTATATTCGTTTTATCATATTTTGTGTGAAAAAGAGACATTTACGACTTTAAGATTTTTGTTATCTTATAACCCGGATCGAGTCTGGATATCCGCGGATATCCGGTTTTTTCATGGATAATAAAAATCCGGATATCTGAGGTCTTCGGATCCGGATCCGGATCAGGATACCCTAAATTTTCTGGATATTCGGATCCGTCCCAGGCCTACTGTTTAGTGTTTACTAATAATAACTAATGTTATGACAGCTTCCATGTGTAATGTAACTAGAAAAGAGACTAAAAGAGATATCCGGTCAACTGAAACAATTTATCTGTCTTTTAGATAGTAAATATAAAGATTGATATCAAGATTGACCATCTATCTATCTTTTCTAATTTTGTCTCTCTTTTTTTGGGTCTGAAACTGACTTTGTCTCATGGAAAATACTGTGGAAGGGTAAAAAGATTAATTTTTAATGTTAATGTTAATCTCCTTATCCTTGGACAGTAAATTCTAGCGACAAAATTAGAAAAGGCAGATAATATGGTCAATCTTTAAATTTTCCAGGCTTCAATAAAATGGTCATTCCACCTCAAACTTTCCGACAATCGGCTCTCTCTTCGATACATACATATATACAAATTGTCCTATTCTTCTGTTCTACTTTATTGCCCTGAGACTCTCTTTCTGCACTAATTAGTACTTTAACCATTCATCTCCCATTCTTGATCAGCCCTATCTCAATCTTGGCTTTCTCAACTTCTCAATCAAGATAATCTTCAAAGACTCGGATCTTTTCAAGATTCAAATTCACAGAGATCTCTCGATTATAGTCTCACTCTAGTTTCCAAGATGGGAAACGGGAATCATCAGTCCAACGAGAACGTAAGATTCTTGATTCACCTATTCAATGGAAGATGGTTCATGGTGTTCGCTTCGTTCCTCATCATGGCTTGTGCCGGAGCCACCTATCTCTTCGGGACTTACTCTAAAGATATCAAATCCACACTCGGTTACGACCAGACAACGTTAAACCTGATGGGTTTCTTCAAAGATCTCGGAGCAAACGTCGGTGTCATGTCGGGACTCATCGCTGAGGTCACACCGACCTGGTTTGTCCTCACCATCGGCTCGGCGATGAACTTCGTCGGTTACTTCATGATCTGGCTCAGCGTCACAGGCAAAGTCGCGAGACCAAAGGTTTGGCAAATGTGTCTTTACATTTGCATCGGAGCCAATTCTCAAAACTTTGCAAACACAGGAGCTTTGGTTACTTCTGTCAAGAATTTCCCTGAAAGCAGAGGAGTTATGCTTGGTTTGCTTAAGGGTTATGTTGGTCTAAGTGGAGCCATCATGACGCAGCTTTACTTAGCGATCTATGGACACGATTCCAAGTCTTTGATTCTGTTGATCGCATGGTTACCTGCTGTTGTTTCGCTTGTGTTTGTGTATTTGATAAGAGAGAAGAAGGTTGTGAGGCAGAGGAATGAGCTCAATGTGTTTTACCAATTCCTTTATATCTCCATTTTCTTGGCTTTGTTCCTCATGGCTATGAACATTGCTGAGAAGCAAGTTCATTACTCGAAAGCCGCTCTTGTGGCAAGCGCTTCAATCTGCTGTGTTTTGCTCTTTGTGCCTCTTACGGTTGCGGTTAAGCAAGAGATTGAAGTGTGGAACATGATGAATTTTCCGATCGAAGAGCCGAGCGAGGTCAAGGTTGAGAAACCGAAGAAAGTACTTGATCTTGATATTGTTCAAGACAAAACCGCCAAGGAGGATCTAGAAGAGAAGGAGTCGAAATCTTGTTTCTTAACGGTTTTTTCTCCACCTTCAAGAGGGGAAGATTACACAATACTCCAAGCATTGTTCAGCATCGACATGATTATCCTATTTGTTGCGACTTTCTGCGGTTTAGGATCGAGCTTGACAGCTGTAGACAACCTAGGACAAATAGGGGAATCCCTCGGATACCCGAACCACACTGTTAGCTCCTTTGTGTCTCTAGTCAGCATATGGAACTACTTCGGTCGAGTGTTCTCGGGTTTTGTCTCTGAATACTTGCTCGCCAAGTACAAATTGCCACGACCGCTCATGATGACATTAGTCCTCTTATTAAGTTGTGCGGGCCACCTTCTCATCGCATTCCCGGTACCAGGCTCGGTATACATAGCCTCGATTCTAATGGGATTCTCTTTCGGTGCACAACTTCCTTTGCTCTTTGCCATCATCTCGGAACTTTTCGGGCTCAAGTACTACTCTACATTGTTCAATTGTGGACAGCTTGCCAGCCCGCTCGGGTCTTACATCTTGAATGTTCGTGTCACGGGAATGCTTTACGATAGAGAGGCTATGAAGCAGTTAAAGGCTCAAGGGTTAACCCGAAAAGATGTAAAGGACTTGACTTGCCTAGGAAGCCAATGTTACAAGTTGCCATTTGTGATTTTGGCTGCAGTGACGTTCTTTGGAGCGCTTGTGGCTTTGGGTCTGGCGATAAGGACGAGAGAGTTTTACAAAGGTGATATTTACAAGAAGTTTAGGGAGAGTCCTGAATCTGAGTCTGAATTGGTCTCTGATTCAAGGAAGTCTTGATGAAGATAAGCTGTTGAATTTGTTGGTAATTTTTATCAAACAAATTAAATTTCTCTTGAAGATGAATAAAAAAATGATAGAAGAGTTCTCTTTTTTTTAAAAAAAATCTGCTTAAACTTGGTTTTATTTTTCTTTAATTAAACCCAAGTTGTTAGAAGCGCTTTTGTCACGTTATAGTGACTTTTTATGGTCGATATAAAATACTAAAAAGGGTCGTATTAATCATGTGATAATCTCATAACATTCCAAAACGAACGTTAACGTTTAGGAGTTACAAATGTTACATCGCAAGAGCTGTCACATATACTTTTTATCCAAAAAAAAAAAAAAAAAGAGCTGTCATATTCGCAATTGCGTCCGTCTCAGTCTCACCAACTGTGGATAACGCACGCCGGTTAGTTATTGATATACATTTGTGCCCTTTTTTGAGATATTTTAAGAGACTTTTTGGTCCTATTTTTAACATCATTTTAGTCGATTCGAATCCAAGTTCTTGTATAAAAAATTTGGACATTCGTCTCTTTGTCAAGAAAAGTTGTCAATCTGTGATTCCGGCGCAAAGCAGTTTTGTATTTCCATTCACATAAACCAAAATTTGCGGATGAATTTTAGTGAAAAAATGCACTTGCAAAATGAAATTTTAGATACTTTTTTTTTTATCATGTCACACATGATCGCACAAGGGCTGATGACAGCAGCACCAAAAAATTTGGTAATCGAAATGCGTTTCTATATTTTTTCCAGGTTTAGAAAGATTTTCAAAAATTTCTTTGTATTTATTTGTAATTCGTTTTTTGGTAGTATTTCAAATGACCGAAATATATCTAATCGAATGGGATTGTACAAATAAAAAATCATATTTTTACCTTTAATGAAATTTTAAATGGTGTTCGAGTCGAAATTGGTCTCTTATTCAAGAAAGTTGTGACGAGGATAAGCCGTTGAATTTATTGGTAACTTTTATTAAACAAATTAGATTTGTCATCTTGAAGATGAATAAAAAAAATGATAGTAGAGTTCACTTTAAAAACAAAAATCTAAATTTGAGAGGTTAGAATTGCTCAAAATGAAAGTTGAGATTTGAAATTATATTTTTAATCTTAACGAAATTTGAAAAAACAAATTAACAATTTAAAAATTATAAAACAAATAAAAAATCATATTTTCAAAAAAAAAAAAATTTGATGTTGTCAAATATATATTTGTTCGAGTCGGATTTCGGTCCTCCGTACAAGGGTCGTAGATCTCATGCATTACACCTGATATGTTTTTTTGGAAATAGTCTCGATGTCATTGGGTATGATTTCCGTCCTCTAGGGGGGAAGGGAGACATATCGTTCCATCGTATAAATCAGTAGTACCATGCCTTAGGATCGGACGGATGGGACGTGGGATCTGCACACGAAACATGGTTAGGAAAGTTTTCGGGAGGACAAAACGGGTTTTTCCTCCGGAAGACTCTACGACGCCCAAATCAGGTCATCGCACAAAAGCGGTTTTAATCGGGAGACGAGTAGGGGTTTAGTTTGATTCCATGTTCGAGCATCATGAGTATCATCTGCTATTTCGAGTGAGAATAGAGAATACAAAGAAGCCTCTAGAGAGATTGAGGTTGGAACTCTCTCTCTCGTCAGAGATAGCATGGATATGTATCATGAAGAAGATCCCTCTTACGGCTCTTAGTAGTTCACTTTCTCTTCGTCGTTTTCGCTCTTGCTTCTCTTCTCTCCCGTATATCGTGACCTTTTCTCTTTTGGTGGGGAGACCTCTCGAGCCGGATCCCCAGGAGCCTCCCCTTTTTTTATTTCGTCTCTACATGGTATTTATATGAGGAGATATCTGTACCTTTGCTTCTCTCTTGGTCCATGTCTTTCAGGTGAGGTCATATCGCTCATCTTTTTCTTCGTAGTGGTTGGCTCTGTTCGGGGTGGCGGCATGTAAGATATGTGTTTAACCTGCCAATCGCATCTCCGGGACAGGCCTATTATCCATTTTTACATGGAAACATGGCTAGATTGTACCGTTGGACGAATCGTCCACTCTACAATTGCTGATGTGGCATCTTTTCAGTGGTCAGTGCAAAACCACCGCTACAATACTTTTAGATTTTATAAAATTTAAAAAATTTAAAATATTATCAAATTAATCTTTAATAAAAGATAATATAAAAACGAAATACAAAATAATAATAAAAAAGAAGTAACAAACAAAGAAATTGATAATATTATTTTTTTCAAATTCGACATTTTCGAGTTTATAAAATCTAAATCTAAATCGTAGTAGGTGCGGGTACAGTTGCGAAAGTTTGCGGAAGCGGCGGTTGCGGTTTCAAGCGTTTATCGAGCGATTTATACGATTAATATAACGGCTGAAAACGAGTGCGTTTGTGAAATATTTATGACTAGCTGACCATGATTGCGGTTTAACATAAAACTACCAAAATACATCCAGTATAATATATATAAAATATATGTATATATGATCATAATAAAAAATTAAAATTCTAATCATAAAAATCATAAAATAACTAAATACAAATATTTTTAAAGAGTTTATGAATTTTAACTTTTATACACACATTCATATGCTTATGTTTTTTATTCACTTCGGTAAAGACCAATTACCAAAATTTATTTATTGTTGTGTTTTTAACGAAAATCGAATATGCTAGTTTTGTGGAAAGATATATTCGTCTGAAAAATGTATTGTCTACTTGTGTTATGTGATATACTGAGTGCTAGTAACTTTTAATCAACAAAAAATATTGGCTATAATAACACAAAAATATATTAATTATTTATATTAATTAAAAGATATATTTAATGAAAAAAATAGAAACTATGTCGTGTGACACCATGTTGAAGGGAGTTGATCCTCGGCGTGACACTGTGTCGAAAGGAGTTGATCCTTGACGTATCTCGACGTTTGTGTAAAAAAATTAAGTGGAAAGATGAGAGAAAATAGAGTATTTCAGGGGAGGAGTGACACTGTGTCGAAGGAAAAAGAATGGAGTGACACCGTGTCGAAGGGAGTTGATCTTCGACGTATCTGGACGTTTTGGTAAGAAATTTAAGTGGAAAGAGAAGAGAAAATAAAGTATTTCAGGGAGGAAGGGTTAAGTGTAGCCCGAAATATGACATGAAGGTGACGGAAATATGACCGTGAGAGACCGGAAAGAGAGACTTAATCTCAAGAAGACAAAGAAAGAAGTGTTTAGAAAGAATAGTATTTTTAGAAAACTTAGGAAAGAATTAAAAATATATGCCCTTCTCTCGGCTGAGAGAAGAGTATTTATAGAGTTGTGCCTTCCCGTGCTAGAATACTGGATCACGCGTCTTCGGCCGGGTCGAATCTGGATCTCTTGGTTTGGACATGTACGAAGCATTCGAGTGTTTTTTACCTACCACCATTATCTTTATATGCCAACTGCCCGACAACTTAGTCTCGAACCTCAGGCTGATGTCATCGCCGTACGAGGAACAATGGATAATGTGGGGGGGGGGGGGGGGTCAGTCATCTGGAGTTCCCTCAGAATCACCTTTGTTTGCTTTAATCGTTTTGTGGAGTAGAGGCTGGCTATTTTACCTATCACCTGCGCCAGGTAAATAATATTAACCGTTTGAGCAAAGACCAATTTGAATATTTGGATTCGCGCTATGGAAAAAAGGAAATTCATACTTTACTTGGGTTTCCAATACAAAAACTTGGGCTTAGTGTCCAACTCCCCGTCTGCTTCACTACATGTACGTCTGACAAGTCAATCTTCAGCCCGATTCGTCTTTCGCGGTGTGGCCACGCCCTTCGGAACTAGGGGTGAAGACAGGTGGTTTAACCCATCAAATTACTTGGACCATTATAGATCAGACTCAAATACCTCTAGGGCCATCCCAATAGACTAACTACACAAATGACGTTAAGAGATTCGCCTAACCTAATTACACACTAAGAGATTTGCCTAAGCTAAATTTATCCCAAACAATATATATAAAACCTGTTTATTGATTACAATTTTAATTTAGAAGAAATAGTCCAAAATAGTACATTTTCTGACTTTAATGTCAAACGGGGTACACTCGTAGGGAAAATTGTAGAACTAGTACACTTTTTTGGAAATACCAGCGCTACCCCTTAAGATCAGCAGAGTTAACGCGGACCGGTGGCATACTGTCTGCATGTTGACATTGGCAACGCAAGTAAATGTAGACTACGCAGAATACAAGTAGAGAGAGAAAAGAGTATGTGCAGTCTCTGCTTTTACTCGCAGAAGAAAACAAAGCATTCTCAGTCTCTGCCGTTGGAAGCAGAGTATACGCAAACACTATTTATATTCTACTTGTATTATGCAAAAATTTGGTATACACTGCTGTGCTTTTTTACAGTTAGGGTTTCGCAGACCAAACCACCTAACGGTAGACCAAAACCAGACTGGTATCAGACTTTAGGATAATTCATTACAAAAAGAGCTGAACATTGACTCCTTCCAATTAGCTTTGCACTTATGTTTCTTCATAATAAAACATAAACTCCCGACAAAAAAAAACAAACAAACATAAACTCATAAACAGTTTTATTAGAAGTGATCAGAGTTGTAATCTTGAAGGGGTGGAAGAAACAACACAAAGGCGTCTCGTCCTCATCCATGAAGCGCTATGCGAGCGTGTTGTTAGGGAAACGGGCCGAAAGTGAGTGAGTATTGGTTAGGCCCAACCATGAAGTAGACATATCCATGTCCATTCGCTTCATCCTCAATGAACTTCACCGTGGCAAGGAAATGCATGGTTGGCGCGAGGTAGGTCAAGTAGTCCATATATCCTCCAACTCCTTCAAGTGCTTGAACCCTTCTTGTGTCCACTCCTCAAAATCGCAGGTGCCTTGAAAAGAATGGTGACTGATTCTTGTTGAAGTGCTCGTGGTTGTGAAATAATACCAGCGCTACCCCTTAAGGTCACCAACGGCAGAAGACAATCACCAGTGCATTAACCGGTATAAGCCGAAACCAGAAAACTCGAGAAATTCGGTGAAAACCGAGTGGGTAGGGTATGAAAACCGAGTGGGTAGGGTTTTGCAGACTGACTGAATATCACCAACGGCAGACCGAATGCAGATCGCAATCAGAGAATTCATTTGTAGAGAGTTTTTGTTGATGTATATTTGTATATACTTCCACTTTCTTTATACATTATTTCATTAATTTCTAACTGTTTTCAAAGTACAACTTATGTTAAAAAGAAAAACTCCAAAGTGAAAACCGAGTGGTTAGGGTATCGCAGACTGAATGAATGTCACCAACGGCAGACCGAATGCAGATTGATATAGGATTTGTAGGGATTTTTTGTTGTTGTATGTTTGTATATACTTCCACTACCTTTATACATTATTTCTTACTGGTTTCAACGTAAAACTTATGTTAAAAAGAACAACTCAGACAAAAAAATCGTTATCATATGTTTCTTCGTGTATCTTTGTTCAACACGACACTATGTGAAACATTTCCTTGGTATTTACCATGGTTATCAATTTTTCTTCCATTCTGTGTTTTCAATGTAAATAAGCTTTTAAACACTTAGATTGAAGATCACTTTGGAGTTAAACAAATGTTAATCGAAGTTTTTGAAGAGTTTTGAGTGGTTTAGGGTTTCGCAGACTGTATGCCGATGTAGCGCAGCATTTTTGAAGAGTTTCAACTAAAAGAAAAAGGCGGCGCTGACTTAACTGTACGACAAAAGGGGGCGCCGTCTTAATTAGGTAATATTAGTTTAAAAATATTTCCACAATATATATTCGGGCCTCAAAGCAGTTGTTTCAGGCCCATGAAGCCCAGAAAGCTTGGAAAACACAACATTGACTCTTCTTCTACTTTCCCTCGGCAACCCTAGAGCAGAGGAGCCTATCTTCAATTTTGTCAATCTCTTTCTTCATTTTCTTCATTTCTCCGATCTCTTCATTTTTCCGATATTTCTCCTTCGAATATATCATGTATATGAATGATTACGAGATGGATTTTCCTGCCATTATTTTTTCCAAAGGAAACGAGCCAGATCCAAATACCAGAATAAACTACAGTTCGAAGTTCAATCATCTTTCACTGGTGGAAAGTGTAGTGGGTGAGGAAGTGTGGGATTATGTCCGCAAGTCACAGCTAGGAGTTATTTGTAAGTTTGAGAAGTTGGGTTTCGGATGGAGTGCGAAATTAGTGCATCGCCATCTTATTTTCAAACAATTGGAGTGTGAAAGCCCATTTGAGTTGTGGTTTTTGATCGCGGGGCAGCCAGCACGGTTCTCGCTCTTCGAGTTTGAAGAGATCACTGGTCTTAACTGTAATGAAATTACGCAGTTGGATGGGTTGGAATCTTCTGAAGCTAATCACCAAACCTGGAATCGCTTTCGGGGTCTTCTCAAAATACGCCGTCCTAGCCCTTGTATTGAGGACATAGTGAAATTGTGTATGAAGCATGGTGGAGATATAAGCAAATCTTGGTCCAGGGAAGATAAAATTAGGCTTAGTTACCTAGCTATTATGTCTAACGGTCTGTTGGGTGTTGATCGGCGTACAGAAATTCCCCTTAACCTAGCTAGGTTGGTGATAGATTTGGCAACTTTCGAAGGGTATCCCTGGGGGAGGGTTGCTTACAAAGATCTTGTTGAGCAGGTTAAGTTAGTAACTAAAGAGAAGATATGGCAAGACTCTTATGTTTTGAAGGGGTTCGTGCAAGTTCTACAGGTCTGGGCGTATGCTTATGTGCCCAAAGTGGGAGAAAATTTGGGAACACCTATAGCTTTTGAAAGTACACATCTGCTAAGATACAAGGGAAAAGTTGGCAGACCCGATATGGAGAAGATCTTCTCGAGTGAAGAGGTATGTATATCTTTGGCATAGTTTGTAAAAATGTAGAGTTTTGGCAGAGTAAGCCATAGTGGCAGCGTCTGCAAAAGGACTCTGCCACAAGTTTACATATTCCCATCGCTAGACTTCTGGCAGAGTTACGCTGACTTCTGGCTGACTTCTGGCTGACATTTATGTAACCATATGTTGTTTTGTAGGTGGTTGTAACTACTATGTGTGAGAGATCCCGGGCAGAAATCTATCCACGTTGGAAAGGTAACGACGTAATAGATGTCAAGCTTGATAATCTCATCAAATACATTCTCTCTGGCCAGCCGTTGTCGGACATCAAATGGAGGGTCTCAAAAGCGCCGCCAGTCCCAGAAAACCGCACTGGAAAAAAAGGAAAGTTGATAATGAAGGAAAGAGAGAAAAAGGGAAAAAGAGGAAGGGAATTGAAGAGCGAGATGGGAAAAAGAGGAAGAGGAAGCGGAAGGGAATTGAAGAAGAAGAAGAAGAAGAAGAAGATGACGGACGGTATGTCATGAAACCGAAGTTCTCTGTAGCTAAAATCCCATCTACTGGTTCAACAGATTTCGTCGACATCATTGAATTTGTCCTGGATAAACAGCAAACCAAGTTTGACGCAGTTGTAGCTAGAATTGAAAACGCCAGACTTGAGCAGCAACGAACCAGCATGGAACAACATACTGTTTTGGGTGAACCTTAAACAAGTTGGCATAGGTCGTTGCAAAGCTGATGGAGAGGATGACTTGTTTCGAGCAAGATACTCGCTTCTCTAACAACAAACTAAAACCTGACAATCGCATGGTATGTCCAACTCAGCAATTGTTGAAATAAAAGCACTGGCATGATCTACGATATCATGCTCTATCAGATGTGGTAAAACAATAGAGGGGCAAGGCATACTCTGCTTGCCTAGGTTGTATCATTCATTTATGTGAGACATGTAATTGTTACGGCAGACTAATAATGGCATTCAATTCTATTCATCATTGGCATCCCTTAATATCCTATACGGCAGAGTATGCCCTTAAGGTGTAAGAGGTTGAAACTGAGTTCATGTAACAGTCATTACTTTGAAATTTTGCAGAATGACGAAGAAGAGACGATGATGGATAACAAAGGAGATGGCAAAGACAACGAAGGAGAAGGAATCAAGGTTGTTGCCTCTGGCTCCTTTTCAAATGAGAAAGTAAGAGATGGCAAAGAAAAAGTAACTGATAATGGCATCGAGGCAGAGGATGCCAAACAAGAACAAGTAGGAGATGATGCAAAAATAGATTGCAGTGAAAAGGCAGATGGCATCGAGGCAAAGGATGCCAAACAAGAACATCTTCAAGATATGTTCCATGGGGAAAAAATATACAAATGTGAAAAGGCAGAGGATGCCAAAGAAGAACATCTTCAAGATGATGGTAGAGTTGGAGATGTTGAAAAACGTGATGGGAGTGAAAAGGCAGAGGATGCCAAAGAAGAACATCTTCAAGATGATGGTAGAGTTGGAGATGTTGAAAAAAGTGATGGGAGTGAAAAGGCAGAGGATGCCAAAGAAGAACATCTTCAAGATGATGGTAGAGTTGGAGATGTTGAAAAAAGTGATGGGAGTGAAAAGGCAGAGGATGCCAAAGAAGAACATCTTCAAGATGATGGTAGAGTTGGAGATGTTGAAAAAATTGATGGGAGTGAAAAGGCAGAAGATGCCAAAGAAGAAAAAAGAGATAATGATCCCAAAGCATGCCTTCAGGTAGAGGATGCCACTCCCGCATATGAAAGCAATGTCTGCATTAAGGATGCCGCTGCAGCAGATGAAACTAATGTATGCATTAAGGATCCCATTACGGCATTGATAACCAACGTCTGCATGGAGACAGTTGCTTCGACTGCTGAAGATGGTAAAGGCTCAGTGATTGACACTGAAATCATTGAAGAAAGAGGAAGGGGAAGAGGAAGAGGAAGAGGGAGAGGAAAAGGAAACTCCCAACCAGTTAATATCATTGAACCATCAGTGGATTCAGTCCATCCAACTACATCTCAAATCGAAATATACGAAAGCTCCAGAAATCTTCGCCAGACCAACAAGCTAACAACAAGGAGGAGTGAAAGGTTAAGCAAATCGACTACGCTTCCTGTTGTACCTAGCAACAACGCAAAACCAGTGGCCCAGAAATCTGCTTATGAAATTGTATTTGGAGATGTTGACAAAACACTGGTGGACAAGATGAACGTATTCAGAGCCGATGAGTAAGTACACACAGCATATAAGATCATCTATTTTATCTTGCAGTCTAACTTGAATGTTGATTTTCTTCGATAGAACAAATATTTATCCATTTGGAGGGAAAACAACGGCCCGTGAATTCTTCAACTTACTTTTGAAGCCTAGGGAATGGTTACACGATATGGTATACATTCTTCCTCGTCAATAGTGGATCTGGCAAAAGTGTTTATTTCATGTTTAGCTGGCAGACCATTGTTGTTGTGTGTCTAGTAGACTCTGCTTTGGTGCCTAACATTTGTCCTTTTTTTATTATCAACACCTTGACGCAGCACTGAACTTGTATAGACTAAGGCTAAAGAGAAATCCTAGTTCTTTCAAGAGTCCGCGGATTGCTATATTGGATGCAGCATTTCAAATGCTTTGGAAGAATCGGTACAAGGACTGGCGTAAGCTTGAAAGATGGCCTGGTGGTACTTACGAGAATGTACACGGTATTCTTCCAGCTTATGTCGCAACAAATTTGGCCTGGGGCAAAGACGTTGATACGTTATACTTCGTTCTACACGTGAGCTCGAATCATTGGGTTGGGACGGTCATATCATTGGTTGACCGGGTTGTCTACATATATGATTCCTTAAATACTCCAGAATCAGATATTGTGGCAGCGGCGAGGGCTTTTGCTGAAATGGTTCCTGCCGCAATTCATATGTTCTTTCCTCAAGACTACGATCAAACAGCTTTTACAATCACAATTGTAAAAGACGTTCCCAAAACGCGTCCACTAGTAGGTGATTGTGGAGTATACGCACTCAAATACATTGAGTGTCACATGTTTGGATTGCCGCTATCAGCAAGAGAACTGTGTAATGCCAAAATGATGACCTGGAGGACGAAGCTCGCTGCGGAGGTGTTGGATGAGACATCTTCGTATACCGATCAACGCATGTGTGATGAGTCAATTATTACAAGTATCTACGATCCCTACGATGTTCATATTTAATTGCATGGTTAGTAAATATATGTATATAGTAAATAGGGAGATTTGTTCTAGTAAATATTACATTAACCAAACTCTGCGGCGTACAATCAGAATTTAAGTTTTTCCTTCCTTAGTAAAAGAGAACTTATTCTGCTTATTCTTCGTTTACACGCATCATCATAAACTACGCTGATAGATTGTAAACCGAGAATACGCAGCACCTGCTCATACTCTGCATCTGCTTTGCTTACACTCAGCATAAACATGGGCAGAATAAGTTCTCTTCTACTAAGGATGAAAAACATAAACTCTGCGGCGTACAAGCAGAATTTAAGTTTTTCCTTCCTTAGTAGAAGAGAACTTATTCTGCTTATTCTTCGTTTACACGCATCATCATAAACTACGCTGATAGATTGTAAACCGAGAATACGCAGCACTTGCTCATACTCTGCATCTGCTTTGCTTACACTCAGCATAAACATGGGCAGAATAAGTTCTCTTCTACTAAGGATGAAAAACATAAACTCTGCGGCGTACAAGCAGAATTTAAGTTTTTCCTTCCTTAGTAGAAGAGAACTTATTCTGCCCATGTTTGTGCTGAGTGTAAGCAAAGCAGATGCAGAGTTTCATTGAAGTTGGAATATCTAGCGTCATCACTCTTGTCATTAATTTTAAGTGGATTTCCTCAACCACTCTTGTATTTATGAAGTGGGTCCACTCTTTTATTTCGTAACTCGGTCCACTCTTGTATTTCGTAACTCAGTCCACTCTTGTATTTATGACGTGGGTTATCTTCAACACTTCTTCTTTATTTGCAGAGTACATATAGCCGACTTTTAATGGAGCCATCTGTAGCCTCTGTCTTCAATCCGATGAACGATAATGAATCTTCCGCGAGTTCAACAATTGTATTTGAACGATCCGGATTGAAGATTCCTTCAGTTTTACTAATGAACCATAACCCGAGATGTTTTCAGCAATCCACGGAGTTCATAACTAAGGTAAAGGTGTTGCATGTTTTTCAAGAGTTTTCCATTGCTGTTCCTTATGTATCTATAATTTATTTTATGCAGCTTAACGAGAAGTACCGGCGAGCAATCAAGACTCACGAGAAAATCTTGAAGAAACAGGCTAAACTTCACAAGAAACAGAAGAGAATTGAGAAGATAATAAAACGGCTCGAGGCCCATCCTTCAGAATGGGAACAGCTTGGATTTGACAAAATATCCCCTATCCCGGAAATTATCCGCCAGGTATTTCACAATGATCAAGACGAATAAGAACATGTACCAGTTTTTGCTCGAATTTTTTTGTAATAAATTTAGAAAAGGAATATGAAGAATAATCCCATTTTCCAGCAGAGAAGTTGATGTTTATTATAAATGCAGAGTTGATGTCAAAAAAAAAAAAATTATAAATGCAGAGAAGAAGAAGTAGTAAACGCAGAATCTGCAGAAACATACATGGTACGTATATAAACATAAGTTCAAAATCTGCCTAAAATATGCTCCAAACCTAGGTCCTCTGCTTCGCATACTTTTTCGGTACTCTGCTTCTATATTTGAGTCTATTTGTACTTTGCACCCAAATCTGGCCGTAGTTTGCATCCAAAACGAGATGTAGGTTACTCTGCACCAACCGTAGTTTGCATCCAAAAGGAGATGTAGTTTGAAAGTTTTGAATACACACAAAAATACAAGTCGAAGAAAAAAGTACAAACAACAAATCCAAGAAAAGATAAACAACATCAAATAAACTAAATGTTGTTGAAATTTTAAGAAAAGTAAAATAATTTGGATAACAAGAGTTCTACATAACTTTAGTCCTCCATAAACGAAAGACCAAGTTTTAACCAATCAATACGAGAAACTGTAATTCCTCTCAGCTCCTCCTCAGCAATCATTTCTTTCTCTGCTAACTGCTGCCGCCTAGCATCCATAACCACTTGTTCTTCATGCATCATCTTCTCCAACATAGAGCGTTTACCGGCAATTCTTTCCAATTAGAGTTTGACGCGGTGAGCTTCGTCCTTCGCTCTCATTTGAGATCGCACGAGCAGAAGAATTGCCCTCAGGCGATCCTTTCCTTCCTTTTCCGCCTCCATAACTGCATCATTCCGCTTCTCTTCTGCTTCCAACTCCAGGTCTGACATTGGTGCTTTTCTTTTCTTCGAATGATCTGCGGCCATGATGTCTTGAATATGTGCCTGTAAAAGAGTAAAATGCAGAGAATGTGTTGAGGGTTCTTCTTTCTTTTATAGACGAGAGGGATAAAGCAAAACCACGTACGTCAGTTTTTGTCGCTTAGCTGTCATTTCAACGGTCCACCTTCCCATCATTTCAGCGGTCCACCTTCCCATCATTTAACCCGTTATTTCGTAGAGTATATGCAGAGAAGGTGCCTAAGCAGAGTACTATTAAATTTATTGCAGAATATAAACAGAGTAGTCGCAATCACTGCCATTCCTTACTTAACGTGTTCTATCATGTATGATGGACACGTCGCGTATGTCGTATTGTAGTAGAACAATTAATAATGTACCTTGTTTCTCGTGTTCAATAATGCGATGATCGACACGTGGCCCTTGGAATGGAGCAGCATCATCTCAGAGGCGTCCAGTAATAGCTGCAGAGAATGACTAATTAGGGCTTCCATACCGATACGGTTTCCCTTCAACGAGTATAAAAGATCTCTTCTTTATTTGGGTGTAAAAACTAAGATAATTTATCCTTTCCTCCATCAGTCTCAAACAAACAAAACAAAGATAATCCAAAAGCTACAGAACGCAAGCGTATCTTTTATTCTTCTTTTCTACCCATCAGTCTCACCAATCTTCTTTGAATCCGATGTCTGCCTTTTCCTCATCTTCTTCTTCCTCTGGCGGGAGCGAACCCAACAGTGTGATTCCTGCTCTGCCAAGGAATTCGGATTGGTTCAAATATTCAGAGGTACAAGATGTGCCCGGGATTCCTCCGGTAGGCTATATCACCGTCTATTGGTCTTCCTTTCGGGCAGGTTTCCGCCATCGCCTGTCTTTTTTGATGATGGAGTTTTGTAAAGAACTTTAGATTGCACCCAGCCAGTTTAATGCCCGCTCATGGGGGTTGATAAACGCCCTCCAAATACTGTTGGACTTATCTGGAATCACTGTTTCCAGTGCTATGATTTTTGGGGCTTCTGAGGTTAGGAGTATAGACCCCTGATCTAATAGATATGAACTTGTTCTTCGTGACGGTTGCAGATCTCCAGTTGAACTTCCCCTCCAAATTGAGGGTGGTGATGATGACAAGACTCACTACTTCTTTGTTCGTCATTCCGGTCCTGGCGGACTTCCCCGCTTGTGGTCTGATTCAGGTAATTTCCATCTTACAAAAAATTCATTAGACTCTGGCGAATTGATCAAGCTAACTCTTTTAACATACGTTTTCTCTCTGTTGCGCTTCATCAGTTCTAACAAAGCAGAACCGTCGCACATATCCCGATTTTCCTAATGCCCTTTTTTTGATTCCACTCCCTTACCGGCGCCCTGAGTTTCTTCTCTCCGACGCTGCAGTTGACGGGAGTTCTCTTCGGGCGGATATCGACGAAGCAGAGGTCCGTCCAGGTAGCCTGGATCGCCTTAGGCTTACTTGGCAAAACGTGTATCCGTCTCGCATCACTAATGTTCATTGTCCTCGTTGTGAGGAGTTGGAGTTGGAGGGAGAAGCCCTACGTCCTAAAATATGTGGTTTGGAGACTCGGCTTCGGAATGTGGAGAGGGCTGTGGATTCGGTTAGGCTTGTGGCAACAACTTTGACCCAGCAGTCAAGGTTCTTGGATCGTATAAGTCGCGAGTTTGGATCGGCCGACGTTGGCTGCGATGTTCCTGGGAGTTCTAGAGGGATGAAGCGCGACCGTTCCCCGGACACTTCGTAGAATATCACCTGTTTTTTATCTATTTAGTTTTGTAATTGTCACATTTATCTATTTAGTTTTGCTATTGATCTTTCGTTGGTTGCTATTGATCTGCCATTGGTTTGCTATTGATCTGCCATTGGTTTGCGACTAAATAATGATGACGTGGCGAGATATGCCAAATGGATAGAAATGTTATTAACACTACACCTATACATTGTCCTTTGATTCTTCTGTTATATAACAAATGCGTGCTTTTTTACCGTTTATTTTTGGCAGTATCAGCACGTATTTGCCACGAGATTGATAATGTTTAAAAATTCAAAGATATTTAAATTTTCAATTTTCCCCCTAAACCGTAGAATTCAAATAGACTTTTCCCAGCCTCTTCTGTAAAATGCTAAGTAAAAGCAAACTCACCACATAAATCTGCAGTTTATGCAGCATATTTTTACTGCAAGTTAAATCAAATATAACATCTACTGCAACTCAACTTTGATACTAGATGCTACCATTCGGACCCATCAGCTGATAGAGCGTCCAGCAAAATGGGCCCCAGAAAGGAGTACGCAGATTAAAAATAGATGTCTGCGATTATCGACAAGTCCTAGACAGAGTAAGAGCAGTATATGAAGTTTGCTCGTACTCTGCTGTCTTGAAGTTTGAATGTTATACTATAATTTTCTACTAATTCAATAAGTTTATTTGGTTGCTGCTAAAAACTTATTTATAAAAGTAGTTCTACGTCGAATCAAAAGTAATTGGCGCAACCCGATCTTGCCATTGATGGCTGCAGAGTATGGCCGTATACGAGTGCATGATGTGATGTGAGTTGATATTGTTTTGACTCTTAACATTTTTAATAGAACCGTGAAAAGTAAGTTTCATTTTTACTATATATTCACAATCGTAAATGTTTTTGAGACAATAAAAATACTAGTGGTTTTTTGAAAGTTTAATATAAGGTTAGGATAAATGCAGAGACAAAGCAGTACTACGCGTAGAGAATTAGCAGCATCTGTTCGTACTCTGCAGTAGGGAAGTTTGAAATATTTTCCTATAACTTATCTAAAATATTATTTCGGAATAACGGTAATTATACGTTATTGTTTGTTTTACCAATTAAATGCAGAGTAAGTAAATGCATGACACTGGGCATTCTAACAAACGGTTGTTAATGTTATGGTACATTCAGCTATGATCTGCTTAAAATGTGCCGTAATCTGCTTTACACCATATTTGCATAACATTTGCAGTGAACATAAAAGAATACGCAAAATAAAAATAGAGGTCTGTTCTTCTTCTTCTGTCGTAGGCAGAGTAAGAGCAAAGTAAATACTAACATTATTTAATAAGCAGATTATAAATAGAGAAAGAGCAGAGAAAGAGCAGAGAAAGCGCAGAGAAAGCGCAGTATATTAGTTTCTCGTACTCTGCTGTGGTGAAGTTTGAAATATTATACTATAACTTTTCGAAATATCTCCAATGACCAATTCAATAAGTTTATTGAGTTGCGTCTAAAAAGTTATTTTTAAAAGTAGTACTACGTCGAATCAAAAGTTATTGTCGTATCAATTAAAGAAGTCCGCTCTTCCTCTGCTAGAGTGTCCATCAATATGGGCCCCATAATAAAGAATCGTAGAAACTAGCAAATAAGTCCCCTTTTACCAATTAAATGCAGAGTAAGTTAATGCATGACACTGTGCATTCTAACAATTACGGCAATGCCTTGTTTCTCGTATTGCATCATGCGATTATCGACACGTGGCTCTTTAACATTTTTTGGAACCGTAAAAAGTCAGTTTTGATTATTTACCGTTCTTCAATCCAATCGTTTCTTCAAAACTTCTCAGGCTCCAACACTTTTCTCCAAACATTTCAGGCTCAAAACTTTTCTTCCAAACTTTTCTCTAAAACTTACAGTCTAAAGAAATGGCTCATTTAGATATGGTTCTAGACTTGTCACTCATGAAGAATGGTGGAAGAATCTTGGTTCAAGTCGTAAGAGAATTTGGAGAGCACTATGCACGCTTTCAACCTGAAAGACACTTGCTTCTCGCTGATTATCACGCCGTAAGAAATGCATGCTTTGATGTCCTTATGTGGTCTCTTAGGAATACATGATTTTGTTTCATTTTTAGAGGAATAGATACAATCCCTGGTTTTATGGTTTAGGGTGTTTGGATCTCTGCAACCATTCGAAATCATCTGTTGTCAAAGTTTGAAGACGTGGGTGAAGGGGAATGGTATTTGATTAGGGATTTTGAAGTGACGACGAGGTCGGGTCAGTGGAAACTAACACACCATGAGTTCCATATCTTCTTCCATGAAGAATCGATCATTAAAAAGGTAGCACGAATCTGTGGTAATCATATGGTATCGTTATCTCCATTTCGCAGAGTTCTAAACGGCTCATTGCATAAGAAGATTAGTGTTGGTAAGTATTGATGGAATATTAGTTGTTTGATTTTCCATTTCACGTCAGATTTCTTAATCTATATTCATGTTGCTATATAACACAGTTGATTTGCTTGGTGCTATTGTGAAAGTCAAGAAATTAGAAATTTATTAAGACTTCACAGATGACGTTTACGTGGTCCCTGGTCACAAAGTTCTACACTTCACATTGAGGAATTTCAGGTAAGTTAATTATGTTTATAGTTTAGGATATCTTTTGAGAACGAAGTACTATAAATTCGTCTTTGTGAGCTGCAGCGGCGAAAATATCAACTGTATTGCGAAGGGAACATTTGCTGATGAATTTGAGTACTTCTGGCGACTTCAGCCAATTGGGAAGGTCATATTCTGCGTGCTACGAAATTGGAATATGGACTATTTTGGAGGTAGTGTTACTACTTCATTCATCCATAGAGAACTATTGCAACATATATGAGTAGGTGACTCTTTGGAATTGCAGGTGAGATACGTGTCTCGGCTCTCTACCCATTCTCTGAACTCCTCATAAATCCAGCAATTCCTGCCGTTGAAGAAGCAATCCAGCAACTAAGGATTGTTAAGACCGGTGGCTTCTCAATGGTTGAAGATGCATACATTGATGACCATATTCGTTGTACCAAAACTACCTAGAATAAACCTCGTCAACTGTGTTGTTTAATGTTATTGCACTCGATCTTTTGAGACTCGGAGTAACACTTTTGTATGTCTCGTTATAATAGTTCAGTAATTTATGTATACTTTATTTTGTTTTGTTAGACCTTTGTGGATGAAAACAAGTTGAGAAGATGCAGTTTATGCGCAGTGTAAGCGATGTAGATGCAGCCTAAATGCAGAGTCCGCCCATCATCTGCTTTTAGATGCAGAGTACAAGCAGATACTGCGCCTTTTACGCAGATCATAGCTGAATGTACCATAACATTAACAACCGTTTGTTAGAATGCCCAGTGTCATGCATTTACTTACTCTGCATTTAATTGGTAAAACAAACAATAACGTATAATTACCGTTATTCCGAAATAATATTTTAGATAAGTTATAGGAAAATATTTCAAACTTCCCTACTGCAGAGTATGAACAGACGCTGCTAATTCTCTACGCATAGTACTGCTTTGTCTCTGCATTTATCCTAACCTTATATTAAACTTCCCAAAAACCAATATTATTTTTATTGTCTCAAAAACATTTACGATTGTGAATACGTAATCATTACGTATATAATAAATTAAGAATATATAGTAAAAATGAAACTTACTTTTCACGGTTCCATTAAAAATGTTAAGAGTCAAAGCAATATCAACTCACATCACATCATGCACTCGTATACGGCCATACTCTGCAGCCATCAATGGCAAGATCGGGTTGCGCCAATAACTTTTGATTCGACGTAGAACTACTTTTATAAATAAGTTTTTAGCAGCAACCCAATAAACTTATTGAATTAGTAGAAAAGTTATAGTATAATATTTCAAACTTCACCACAGCAGAGTACGAGCAAACTAATATATTGCGCTTTCTCTATTTATAATATGCTTATTAAATAATGTTAATATTTACTTTGCTCTTACTCTGCCTACGACAGAAGAAGAAGAACAGACCTCTATTTTTATTCTGCGTATTCTTTTATGGGGCCCATTTTGCTGGACGCTCTATCAGCAGAGGAAGAAGAAACTAATAAATGATGGGTCCGACTGGTAGCATGTAGTATCAAAGTTGAGAAGATGCAGTTTATGCGCAGTGTTGTATAGCAAATGAGTCTTCAGAAGATACTAAAGCAAACATAGAAAAGATACTAAAGAACACACAGGTGAGACAGCTCATTTCTTTGCCTCCACCACCTCACTCTGATCCCATGGCATACTTCTCCGTCCAGCTTCGCGCAGTTGACTCGAACCTGGATTTGTCAGTCTTGTAAATATGGGCTACCTCCGGCAGAAAAGGATCATCTAGGATTGGGTCAGTCATCAGCGCGCAAATTGACATCAAAACCTAATTCCATAACAAAAATCCATCCCATTAACACACATGTTTGGCTGAAGTATTTTTTTCGACAAAACTTTGTTAAATCTGAAAAAAATTCCAAACCTGGGACATGGTTAAAGCAGGAGACCATTTTTCCCTCAAGATATCATAGTCAATCGCTCCTTTTGCGTTGATGTTTGGGTGGTAAATCTTTGTTTTGAAAGCCACCTGCATGCAAAGACAAAGAGAATATCAATTAAAAGCAAGATGAAAAGCAAGATGAAAAGCAAGATGAAAAGCAAGATGATCAAGAGTGAAGTTTCATCCTGCAACAAATAACAATTAACTGAAAAAGTAAAAAGCAAACCATTGGCGCCTTTATCGGATAATCCAGAGGAAAATGGATGGTAAGCAAGAAAATCCCTCTGGCATAGGGACTGTCGAAGGGTCCATTGATAGCTGCTTCCCATTCATAAACACAATCACCAATGGGACCTAAAACATATAAGACTCAACTCAGATATTTAATCTAAATAATACTACATCCGTATAGTTCTTATTATCATCCGTAAATAATACTACCTCAAACTGCATAAAAGACTTGGGAGTTCTAGATTTTATACCTGCCCTGATGAACTGTGTAGGAACATCCTTCTGGATCCGATTAAGTTCCATTTTAATTCGCCTTACACTATAACCCATGGTCACAAACTTGGTAAGAGAGACGAAGATGATGAATGTTGCGTCTTTGGTAAACAAATAGATGTAGAGACAAACAGACACGACTTTCTCCTATATGAACACGAAGTGTTACTCTAGGGTTTTGGCAGACTAGGGAATATGTTTTCAACTACTGCAATAAACACATGTTCATTGATGTATACTTTTTAAATGAGTTGTCATTCATCTCCTCATGTGTAAAAAAATGACTTGTCCTTTATTCTTATGGGTGTTCGCGCTATTTATTGCGCGGCAAATTTACGCGCTTTCTCTGCCATTTCTTATTAAATTGAGTTGTCTTTTCCAAGGCAGAGTATCTTAAGTTATGATAGTTGACCGGTTGCATAGTAATCATCCCTGTAAATTGAGTTTTATTTTCCAAGAAAATTTAAAGGAAGATCGACCCCTTTCATATCTTTTCTTATCTATAAAAATATAGTAGATTATTTACGAACAGAGTGCCTGTTAATTATTTTCAAAATCCAAATACCGCATCACATCGTAGGTTAACATGCAAATACCAGAGCTCCCTTCGGACATTATCTCAGTCATTGCACGAAAACTTGGCCGCCTCACCTTGTGGAGAGTCGGACACATCCTCCGAATAGGGCGGATCGATAGAGATGTAGTGTACAGTGATGAAGTCCTCAAGGAACTTAATATCCATGATCTATGTGAAGACACAGATAAAATTCTCCTAGACGGGGCGAATCGCAGCTTTTTTGTAAGATGCTTAAATGCCGGAAACCCAACTGCTATTTATTATGAGGCTGCAAGACTCGTGACCACAGAACAAGACATCAGCGCAGCCATGGAGCTTTTGGACCGACTTGTCCCTTTCAGTGCTAACACAACTTATCTCTGTGGAATGCTGTGTGTATGTGCTGGACGTACAAAAAAGGCTGCACAACTTCTCAAATTATGTGTCGACGTACACGCTGAAGGTGATTTTGATAAACTCACCAGGCTTGGGGAGGAGGTTCTGGATGCGGTTGTAGCTTTCTATCCACCCATGAACCATTCTTTTGCATCAACATGGCAATACCCTGACTGTCCAGATTTGCCTTTTCCAAATTGTGCCACTGAGCACGAATATCAACCTGGATGCGAAAACTGCTACATGTATTGGTTCGCAAGACTTTGCCGCATTATATAGGAGATTTGAACTATTTCTTCTAATTTTATTTGTTTATGTATTTATAAATCCTTGAAAAGTTATGATTCTGTAATTCAAGATGTGGATTTTAATTGAATAACATGTTTTACCCTCGGATTTGTTGAGCATATATATTTTTTGAATGAAACTAAAAGTAAAATCTATAGTAGCTATTTTATGATACCCACATCAAACTAAAAGACTAACATAAAATAACGGAGCACCATAAATAAGGACAAATAAATAAAGTTATAAACCAAGATTTGTTTCCTTGTTTAAATAAACTTGAAGCCAGAGTGAAGCCAGAGTGAAGCCAGAGTAAAGCCAGAGTCAAGCCAGAGTCAAGAAAATGGGCATATTTTTCGATTGTGTCCTGCATTATGGCATTTTGAGCACCTGTGATGAATTTTTGGGCTACTCTGGAAAAGACTCTTTTTCATCTGTGGGGGTGGAGTACTCTGCCAAAGTTTAGCTTTCTTATTTGGTGTTTGAGTAGTCGGAGAATTATGAGATCGTTTCCTTCTCACCTTTGGGGATGGAGTAGTGGGTGAAATATTATCGCTGAATGGAGTACTCTGCATCGTTTTCTTCGTAACGGATGGAGTCCTCTGCTTCGTTTGATTCGTTGTGGATTGAGTCCTCTGCTTCGTTTTTTGCTTTGTGGATGGAGTACTCTGCGAAGGTTCTGTTTTTTTCTTTTTCCATTGATTACGCTTGAACCGCTTAGCCTTTTCAATAGCAGAAAGGTATCTCTTTGCCTTCGGTCTACCGGAAGGTACTCTTATGACTGGTGGCAGACATTGTTCACTAATTACGTGTGGTGGTAGAATCAAATCTTCGTCTATAGGTTTTATAGATTCTGAGTACATTGAATACAAGTAGCCCTTTGTGAAATGATCATCCACCAGGGTAGCTTCATCAGTTTTCCAACTTAATGCTGCTTTAATCGCGTGCTCGCAGGGAATCTTCTCGACATCATATTGTTTACAAGTACAAAGTCTCTACAATCATAAATTTCATAAATTTTAAAAAGGAATCGAACTCATAGCAGATAAACAAGGCAAACGTTTCGTGAGACTGACAGACTTGCTCATGATACGTTTCTTGAAACTGGCAGTGATAAATAGCAAAAAAAACTTACATACCTTCTGTAGATCAACCACATAATCATAATCTCCACCTGTAATATGGCTACAAATTGAATCAGTATGATGAACATTTAAAATTTCCAAGCTACCGTGTCTTTCATGCAGTAACTTTTCAACGTTTGGGGGAAAATTTGTTTTTAATGAGGCAGCTTTGTCTCGCCTTTCCACAAACCACCTTGACAACAACTTTCTAATAGCCTCCACGAAATGTTTAACAGGAAATGATCTGTCTTCCTTAAGCGCGGCATTAATGGATTCTACAATGTTGCTCGTCATTATACCAAATCTATCTCCTGGAAAATGTGCACAAGCCCATAATCGAAATTCCGCCTCTTCCAAGTAAACTGCTAATTCACTATTCTGACGATGAATCACACCAAATAATTTTTCAAAATCTACCAGTCGATATGCATATGCAGCACGACACACCAAACTGAGCATTGCGTTCTTTTTGAACTTTAAGATGAGGTTATTTTTGAGGTGATAGTAACATACTCCCCTATCAGCTGCGGGGAAAACCTTCTCAATGGCCTTTGCGATTGATGGATGATGGTCATAAATAATGGCCAAATTTTTATCATCAAGTATCACACAACGCAATGTGTAAAAAACCATTCCCATGAAGCATCATACTCTGAGTCTACAATCCCAAAAGCTATAGGAAATATACTCGAATCTGCATCTTGACCTACAGCTACCAGCATAACACCTCTGTACTTTCCAGTTAGATGTGCTCCATCTACCACAACAACCCTCCTCAAGAACTCAAATCCTTTGATGGAAGCACCAAAAGCAATGAACAAATACTTAAACCTTTGTTGAGCATCACGTTCAAGCTTTGTAATCGTACCTGGATTGGCCTGCTCTATTTGGTATAGATAGGAAGGTAAGTCCTGGTAACCCCTCTCAAAAGTGCCTCTGACCAGCTCTCGTGCATATGCCAACGCTTTATGCGCCTTCGTATAGTCTATGTCAAGACAATGTAGTGACTTAATACAGTTCATTACATGCTTAGGCGTGATTCCTTTAAGATCATTACTGTGGGAGTATAAATCCATGCCAATTGAATTCGTTATGTCTTTTAGGGAGATCTGAAACTTCTGAGTAAAACCACCAAAACACACAAACGAAGATCCAAAGATGGTTTTCTTTATTGAGCTGTTTAGAAAGTTTTTTCGTATAAGAGCAAAAGTACAGAGTTCTGCTAGGTCAATTGCGGATCCCCTTTTCTGAGGGTTTACATGAGTATATATACAATGTTAAGTCGGCTAAGTTAATGTCTAAAGAGATGAGGAAGATTTCCTATTTCTTCGGGATTTCCTTTTAGCAAAGCCTGTTGTCGTCATGGGCTTCGATTCGTGGGCTGTCTTTCTCACCCCTTTTGTGGGCTTGAATTCGTGGGCTTGTTGTCTCGGCCCAATCTTTTACCATGGTTCACGGCTCGGGCGACATACTATGGGTCGCAGCCCCTGATCCGTCCGTCGTACCGTGGACTGATACTCGTCCCAGATTCTTCGTCGTGGGTCGTGACCCTCGATCCGTCTGTTGCATCGTGGATCGGGGTTTGGAACCAAACTTCCCTTCGCGGATCAGGGTACACCTTTTCACGGCTAGGGGGAGCCCGATCCACATACTCCACGATCAGGGGACCCGGTCCTTCTGCGTGGTCATGGATCGGGGCACATAACTCATCCTTCTCACAGATCGGGGTACCCGATCCCTTGCTTTGTCACGGATCGGGGTACACCTTTCATGGTTAGGGGACCCGATCCATCTGCTTCATGACCGAGGACCCGATCCACCTTCTTCACGGTTAGGGGACCCGATCCAACTGCTTCATGGCTAAGGACCCGATCCACCTACTTCACGGTTAGGGGGACCCGATCCATCTGCTTGGTCATGGATCGGGGCACATAACTCATCCTTCTCATGGATCGGGGTACCCAATCCCTTGCTTTGTCACAGATCGGGGTACACCTTTCATGGTTAGGGGACCCGATCCATCTGCTTCATGACCCGATCCACCTTCTTCACGGTTAGGGGACCCGATCCAACTGCTTCATGGCTAAGGACCCGATCCACCTACTTCACGGTTAGGGGGACCCGATCCATCTGCTTGGTCATGGATCGGGGCACATAACTCATCCTTCTCACGGATCGGGGTACCCGATCCCTTGCTTTGTCACAGATCGGGGTACACCTTTTATGGTTAGGGGGACCCGATCCACCTGCTTCATGGCTAGGGACCCCGATCCAACTCCATCACAGTTAGGGGTTCAACAGCTAGTGTTTTTTTATACTTAGCCATTTTTTCAATCGTTGATTCTCAGTAGATGGAATCTGACCCCAACAGTTAGCCCCCAGCTTGGCAGTATCGGTAATGTTAGTGCCGAGCTGTAAGTGGTTGAGTGAGATCAACGATTCTCGTGGTCGTCCCGAACTGTCCTTTTTGATGACGATCCCGAACCATTATCCATGGATAACCCCGAATCATTTCTTCGTAGCATTGCTGATTCAGTTCTGGGTTCCGTTTCCTTGATACCTTTATCGGGGAGTGCAAGCATTTTTGCTGGTTCCCGAGGCGCATGACGTCACCATTTGCCTATATAATTCGCGATACCTCTCATTTGTTCTCCACTTCATTTCTCCGAAAATTCCTTCAAAGCAGGTAACCTCTCTCTTTTTTCTCTCTCTAGGTTTTTTGCTTAAGTTATATTTTATCGAACTCCGTTGTTCTTCTTGCACCGCCGATCCGCTTGAATTTCCCGATCCATCTCCAACCAGCTCCGTCGCCATCTTCAAGTTCTTTGGCAGCTTACTTTGAAGATCCAGATCGACTTGCTATTCTTAAAGGATCTTCGATCTGTTCTTCATCTTTTAAAGGTTTTGATCCATTTTGATGAGCGGCTGAGAACCCCGATCCGTTTTGTTAATTTTTAGAAACTAGAGATTCTCGCGTATTTTTTAAGGATCCCGATCTGTTGACATCATCCAAAGACCCCGATCCATCTTTGATTTCAGCGAAATGACTCAGTCACCTGTTTCTGCGTCTCCCGATCCATATACCCGCCTGTTTGGCATTTCGGGACAGTCTTCGCTTCCTGAACCATCCTCCTCTCCCGATCCGTTTATCGCCCGGAGCTGTAGTCGGGAAGATTCGTCTGGCGCCCATGTCTCCGAAAACCTAGATGATCCAAGCGGTTCGGGAGTTGGACCTTCCCTACTTGGCAGAAAAATGGTGCTCTCTGAATCCTCGGGAGTAGGCAGCAAATCTGGGAGTCCTCCGAGATTTGAAGTACCCCAACTTCACGACTCCCCTTTTGACGAGGCGGCAAACCCCTTTATTGATGTAGCTGATCCCGATCCGCCAAAAGTTGAACCAGAAGACTGGTTCTTTGATCCAGCTGTGGCCAGACAGGAGTTGAAACGTTTGATGGGTCTCAACCGTCAGACTTCAAGGAGGAAGAAAACAAGGAAACGACCCGATCCACCTGGTTCAACCCTTTCAACCCTGGATTCGCTATCCGCCCTTAGGCATAGGTTTTGCATTTCTGAGGAAGTCGAGCTTGTTCTTCCTTTGCCCTCAGACCGAGCCAGCAATCCCCCTCCTAACCATTTCACTCTTTACGAAACCTTCTTCTATCGCTGCCTGTTGTAGTTCTCGATCCCTGAAGTCATCCTACAGTTTATCTGGAAGTACAACTTGGCTATTTCTCAAATCAACGTTCGAGGAATTAGGCATATGGTTGGTATTCTGGTCAGGAGTTATGAGTGTGACGTAGAAGTTGGCGTCGAACATCTGACACACTTGCTGGAGTTCAGGCGTCGTAATAAGAGGGAGCTGAAATATTATGTGTCGGGAAAAGCCAGGAGAAATATTATAAGGGGTTTTCCATCGAAAGACGATAATTGGGAAGACTATTTCTTTTTCATCCCCATCTCCGAAGCGTCGGTGGGTCGGCGGTGCCTCCAGTTTATCAAGTCTGAATGGGGAGAAATTGGTAGCCGATCTGTTGCTCGACTTGGGCCACGGCTCGGGTTTCCATTACTTAGCAATTTTTTCTTTTTTAGGGTTTTTCTAACCGTGCATAAATACTTTTGTTTTTTGCAGTGCGTCATCTTCGTCTTTCACTGCCTCCCGATCTGTCTGAGGTTCACGAAGTGCTTTCTGCTCGCAAGTGCAACTGGTCCAGAGACTTCAACCTTCGACGAGTGGAGAGAGCCCGAGCCCTTTCTGAAGGACAATCGGTTGAACAGTCATCTTCTTCTCATTCTTCGAGAGATACCATGGGAAGACCTACTTTCAGAGACCGAGCTGCTGCGAAAGCCAAGGCAGAGGCAGAGGCTAAGGAGAGAGCGAAGCAGGCCAAGGCGTTAAATCAATCTCGTCCCCCGAACCCTCAATCTGTCTCTGCCATCGTCTCTGAACCAACTTCTGCTGATAATCCTTGCGAACCGGCTCCTACAGGGGTCATCCTGGGGCTTCGTCTAGCCGACTCTCAAATTGTACCGCATAAAGACAAAGGCAAAGGGAAGGCCAAGGAGAAGAAGACTACGAGCAAAAAACGCCAATCAATAGTTGACAAGGGAGGGGCCCCGAAGCGACTGCGTTGTACTGAGTCGTCTCGAGCTATCCCTGAAGCAATACCCCTCCCTGCCGCTCCGGTAAACGCTGAAGGGGCTTACAATGATGCCTCTGCTTCTGCGGCTATCTTTTCAAGGATCACGTGTCCAGGTGATCACTTTCCGCCGTCTGATACTCTGCTTAGGGACAAGGCATATAGCAAAGTGTCTCTTTGGGGCGTCAAGGTATGTGACGTTTACTTGTTTTGTTTTCGTCACCCGATCCATTTCAGGCCCTTTTTTTTTTAACAGTGTTTCTCGTTGTTGTGCAGTTCATATCCCATCTTAATAGGATGGTGATGGGGTATGAATCTGACGCCCGCAGGGATCGTGAGAAGGTTGAAGACGCTAGGCGAAAAGCCATTGAGCTGGATGGGAAGCTCAAAGAAACCGAGGCAAATCAAGCTGCTGAACAGGAAAAAGCCGTAAAAAGGATCAAGGCCCTTGAAGCTGATGCTGAAGGGAGCAGGAAGCACATCAAGGAAGCTGACGAGCGGATCATGCGGCTAGAGTCAGGCAAAGTGAGGCGGGATGCTCATATAGCTAGCTTAACAAGGCAGCTAGAGGCTGCGAATGACCTTCTTGAGAGCAAAGTCGAGCGAGCTGTTCATGTAAAGTAGCTTAGTGATAGTACTTTTTGAGGTGCATTGCGTTCCATGATCTCGGTACTGGAACGTCCGTCATGTTAGCAAGTTTGTAAACGCCAGGTTTGACAACTTCGGTGATCTTGTAGGGTCCTTCCCAATTTGCTCCTAGTTTGCCAGCATTTGTTTCCGCGGTGTTCTGAAAAACCTTTCGCAAAACTAAATCGCCTTCGTAGAATCTTCGTTCTCGAACGTTGGAATTGTAGTATTTTGAGGCCGCGTTTTGATAGTTCTGGATCCTGATCAAGGCTTGGTCCCTTCTTTCGTTGATCAAGTCCAGTTCGTCAAGCATTAACAGGTGATTGAGCCCCTCTTGTTCTGGTAGTAGCCTCCGGCGAATCCCTGGAAAATGTATCTCCGGGGGGATGACACACTCTGTTCCGTAGACGAGGGCGAACGGGGTTTCTCCTGTCGCCCGTCGTGGGGTGGTGCGGTGAGACCAAAGTACTCCCTCCAGTTCTTCAGCCCAACGTCCCTTCTTCTCATCAAGGCGTTTCTTTAGGCCGTCAAGTATTGTTTTGTTGATTGCTTCGGCCTGTCCGTTCCCTTGTGGATATCTTGGAGTAGACTTGCTGAGTCTGATTTTCCATTTTTCGCAGAAACTTTCAAAATGATTTGAGATGAACTGCGAGCCGTTATCTGTCACGATCTCGTACGGTACTCCATGTCGGCATATGACATTTTTCCAGACGAAGGCCTCCACTTGCGCATCTTTAATGTTAGCATAGGAGTCGGCTTCGACCCATTTTGAGAAATAGTCGGTCAAAACTAGAAGGAAGCGTTTCTATTTCGACGGATGGAGTGGCCCGACAATGTCCATAGACCATCGCATGAATGGATATGGCGATGAGATTGATGAAAGTACTTCTGTAGGTTGGTGGATCATCGGCGCATGGCATTGGCATTTTTCGCATTTGGCTAAAAACACCTTGCAATCTTTGATCATTGTTGGCCAATAGTAGCCGTGACGTTTGACTTTTATGGCTAGTGCTCTTCCTCTAGAGTGATTTCCACATGAACCGCTGTGAATTTCCTCCATAACTTTCCTGGCGTCCTTTCCTTCCACGCAGTTTAGCAATGGTCCCGAGAATCTCCACTTGAAGACATTCCCATCAAGTAACACGTAACTTGCTGCCTGGGCTCGAAGCTTGCGAGCTACCCATTTTTCGGTTGGTAAGACACCGTCGCATATGTATCCTCTGATTGCGCCGAGCCATTCCTTGTCACAACCATATTCTGGATGGTTGTTGACTTCGTTTGCTTCTCCGTTGGGTTCAATGACAGGGTCCTTGCTGCTTGTCGTAGTTGGTGACTCAACGAGATTGTCTTCTTCCATTGGGGCAATATCCAGTTCTGCGGGTGATTGGTCGGCCAATTCTGCCTGCATTTCATCCATCACCTCTTGCCTGGTCGAGACATCTGTCGCTTGTCTAGCCGCTTGTGAACGAGTTATGGCATTCACTGAACCGCCGGAACTGATGCTCGGGTGTTGGATGAATTCTACCGGGATCACTCTCTTTAGATCTGGATCGGAAGTTGATGCAAGGGCTGCAAGTGCGTCGGCTGGGGTGTTCTCCCTCGCGGAATGCGTGTTAGGATGAATTGTTTGAACTGTGCAGCTAATTCTTTGACGATCTTCAAGTAAGCTTCCATTCGATCATCCTTTGCTGCATATTCACCGCTGAACTGATTCGCGACTAGTTGGGAATCGCAAAATGCATGGAGTTTCTTGATCTTTAGGCCGTTAGCAAGTTTCATCCCGGCAATCAAGGCTTCGTACTCCGCTTCGTTGTTAGATGCATGAAACCCCAGGCGGAAAGACTGTTCCAGTAGTTCGCCAGTTGGAGAGGTTAGCCGTATCCCGACTCCTGAACCGTTTTTGGAAGATGAGTCATCAACGTGGAGTTTCCAGAGCTATCCTTGCCTTTCGTCGTCAATGCCTTCTTCGGGTAATTCGATAAGAAAATCTGCTAGAACTTGCGATTTAGCGCATGTGCGTCCGCGATACTCAATGTCGTATTCGCTCAGTTCGATAGCCCAATTTGCTAGCCTTCCGGACTGACTTGGACTGTGCAGAACAGACCTTATCGGAAAGGTGCTCAGAACGACGATTGAGTGAGACTGAAAGTATGGCCTTAGTTTTCTTGCCGACATAACTATGGATAGTGCCAATTTCTCCATCTGTGAGTACTTTGTTTCCGCGTCCGTAAGGGATTTACTTACGTAAAATATCGGCTTCTGTTCGCCGCGCTCGTCTCGAATCAATACGCCACTTACCGTTGTGGCAGAAATTGCGGTGTACAGAAAAAGTGGTTCCCCTGCTTCTGGTTTTGTTAGAACTGGGGGAGTGGCTAGATAGTTCTTGAGTTGCTGAAATGCTTCCTCGCAGTTGTCCGTCCACTCGAACTTCTTGTTCCCTCGCAAAGTATCGTAGAAAGGTAGGCATTTGTCCGTGGATCGCGAGATGAATCGGTTAAGCGCAGCTACCCTCCCGGTAAGATGTTGGACTTCCCTTTTCATCTTTGGTGAAGTCATATTGATGAGTGCGTCGATCTGCTTAGGGTTTGCCTCAATGCCGCGGTGAGTTACAAGATAACCAAGGAACTCTCCCGAAGTGACTGCGAATCTGCACTTGGTCGGATTTAACTTCATGTTGTGAAAGTTCAGCTGCGAGAAACATTCCTTGAGATGAGTGATGTGATCCTGTTCCTTTAGTGATTTCACCAGCATGTCGTCTATGTAAACCTCCATTGTTTTGCCGAGTTGGTCTGCAAACATCTTGTTCAGCAGTCGTTGGTATGTCGCTCCCACATTTTTCAGACCGAATGGCATCACCTTGTAGCAATATATTCCACGATCCGTTATGAAAGCGGTCTTATAAATCCACGCCAATTGAATTCGTTATGTCTTTTAGGGAGATTTGAAACTTCTGAGTAAAACCACCAAAACACACAAACGAAGATCCAAAGATGGTTTTCTTTATTGAGCTGTTTAGAAAGCTTTTTCGTATAAGAGCAAAAGTACAGAGTTCTGCTAGGTCAATTGCGGATCCCCTTTTCTGAGGGTTTACATGAGTATATACAATGTTAAGTCGGCTAAGTTAATGTCTAAAGAGATGAGGAAGATTTCCTATTTCTTCGGGATTTCCGTTTAGCAAAGCCTGTTGTCGTCATGGGCTTCGATTCGTGGGCTGTCTTTGTCACCCCTTTTGTGGGCTTGAATTCGTGGGCTTGTTGTCTCGGCCCAATCTTTTACCATGGTTCACGGCTCGGGCGACATACTATGGGTCGCAGCCCCTGATCCGTCCGTCGTACCGTGGACTGATACTCGTCCCAGATTCTTCGTCGTGGGTCGTGACCCTCGATCCGTCTGTTGCGTCGTGGATCGGGGTTTGGAACCAAACTTCCCTTCGCGGATCGGGGTACACCTTTTCACGGCTAGGGGGAGCCCAATCCACATACTCCACGATCAGGGGACCCGGTCCTTCTGCGTGGTCATGGATCAGGGCACATAACTCATCCTTCTCACGGATCGGGGTACCCGATCCCTTGCTTTGTCACAGATCGGGGTACACCTTTCATGGTTAGGGGACCCGATCCATCTGCTTTATGACCGAGGACCCGATCCACCTTCTTCACGGTTAGGGGACCCGATCCAACTGCTTCATGGCTAAGGACCCGATCCACCTACTTCACGGTTAGGGGACCCGATCCATCTGCTTGGTCATGGATCGGGGCACATAACTCATCCTTCTCACGGATCGGGGTACCCAATCCCTTGCTTTGTCACAGATCGGGGTACACCTTTCATGGTTAGGGACCCGATCCATCTGCTTCATGACCGAGGACCCGATCCACCTTCTTCACGGTTAGGGGACCCGATCCAACTGCTTCATGGCTAAGGACCCGATCCACCTACTTCACGGTTAGGGGGACCCGATCCATCTGCTTGGTCATGGATCAGGGCACATAACTCATCCTTCTCACGGATCGGGGTACCCGATCCCTTGCTTTGTCACAGATCGGGGTACACCTTTTATGGTTAGGGGGACCCGATCCACCTGCTTCATGGCTAGGGACCCCGATCCAACTCCATCACAGTTAGGGGTTCAACAGCTAGTGTTTTTTTAATACTTAGCCATTTTTTCAATCGTTGATTCTCAGTAGGTGGAATCTGACCCAACAGTTACCACCACTAAACCTATCAACATACATTTTTCCAATAAATTTTGCATTAGCCTATCGTTGACAAGAATACCTACAGACAGCAGAGCATGCATGAGCTTCTTTATATATCCGAACGAGAAATTCTGGAGATTCGGATGAAACTGACAGAGTCGACGCACGAATCCTCCAAGAACAATTAGGAACAAAACATTTCGCGATAAATAGTTTCTTCCTCGACGTGGCAATTTTGAAATCAAACTTCTCGATGACTGCAATCTTGCGTAATTGCATAATTAATGCTTCCTTGTCATCAAATATTTCGCCAACCTTAATGGATCCAGATTTCTTCATTGGTAATGGCTTCGTAGGCGTCTCATCGAATATATCACAGAATAAAGGCGGCATCTGCTGTTTCTTCGCATACTGTCGGCAGTCTCTGCTGTTGTTCGGTGGTGGCATCATATGCTCGTCTTTAACATTACCAACATCATCAAAATCCACACCACCATTCTCTTTGACATCACAAGCTTCATCTTTACCCGCAGCTTCTGCTTTAATTCCATCGTTTCTTTTCCATGACACGCAAAGCCGGATAACCTCTTTTTCCGCCATTGTGATCAAGTTTGCAAGTTGCCTATCGTTATTCAAGAAGATAGGAGGTGTGTCGCTAGGCATTTTCTCCATGATATGTGTAGGAAACTTATAAGAATCTCGACTGCATTCATCTGCGTTTCTAAGTTGTAATCTTCACAAACAATGCGGAGAAATTCCTCATACTTGATTTGGTCTTCAACCGCAAACAACTTGCTTCCTTTGCTTGAATCAACGTCAAAATCCCAACCCATTTTTACCTTCCATTGTCCAAAAACAGTCAACAAATGCAACATTATCTGCAAAAAAGAGAATGTTCAAAAGATCTGCAACACACTATCTTAGAAGATTTTTCGCAGAGCTCTACACTTTGGCAGGGTCTTTTAGAAATAGCTCTGCCAAAGACGTACTAGAGCTCTAGACGCAGTTTAGAAGATGGTGGTTTAGATAACTAGTGTAATGTTTTGAAGTGTTACCTGTGTTCGTTCTTCCCGAAAATATGCTCGCCTTCAACCCCTAGAATATCTTTAGATGTAAATGAAGATCGTCTTTCCGAAGAATGTACGTACTTTCGTTCAAAATCGAAGTCTGTAAACAATCTTATACTCGGATTTCGCTTCCGTCTCTTTGAAAATATGAAATCTCCTTTGAGGGTGAAATCAAAATAGTAGATCTAGGTTAAAGGTGGCGAGGTTGAAAAGGTTTATAGCAAACTCAAAAAAAGTAAGAAGTAATGGCATTCTTGTTATTATTGTGAAAAGAGAGGAGTACTTCAAAATCCGACCGTTTATACAATTTAGTTACGTTGCAAATGTCAAGCAATGCCCTGCGAACAGTATGCTACAGTGGATCGAGCAATATCTGCCTTATGTCTACAAAAAATCACACACAACATCTGCTTTAAGTCTACAAAAAAAGCACACACAATATCTGCCTTAAGGCTACCACAACTGACACACTATATCTGCCTTAAGGCTACACAGTTAGCAGAGGTTAAGAAGAATCTGTCCAGCCTTAGCCTTAAGGCTACACAATCGACACACTATATCTGCCTTAAGACTACAGAATTAGCAGAGTTTAAGCAGCGTCTGTCCAGCTTTAGCCTTAAGGCTACACAATTCACACACTATATCTGCCTTAAGGCTACATAATTAGCAGAGTTTGTCCAGCCTTAGCCTTAAGGCTACACAATTCACGCAGACTCTGCCAAGCGTAAGGGTATTTTAGACATTTTTAAAAAATGTGTACTAGTTCTACAATTTTCCCTACGAAGGTACCCCGCTGGACATTAAAGTTAGAAAACGCACCATATCAGCAACTGTCCTTTAATTTATACTCCCTCCATTTTAAATTAAGTATCGTTTTTTACTTGATATTTTGTTTTAAATTAAGTGTCGTTTAATGATTTCAATCAATTTTTCCTACGGATTTACCTATTTTTCCTAATTAAAAATTAATAAAAATATTAGATATTATAAAATTCCAAGAATTAAACAAAGGTAGAATTGAGTATTTAATTATTTTCTTAATTCGTATGAAAATATCAAATTGACACTTAATTTGAAACATAAGAGGTAATAATAATACTACCATTATTCATTTTATTTTGTAAAATTTTAAATCTAAATTATGTATTATGCATCGTTTGGTACATTTTTTTACAACCAAATTTTTGTTTTGCACCGTATATTTGATATATCATGGTTTTTACCGGTTTTTCAACCATCATATTCGTTGTTTTATCGAGTCAAAGTGTATTTGGGAGTCTTTTATTGAGTCCTTACAGGTTTTAAGCCAGTTTGGAGGAAACAAAATATTTTGGGTGCAATTGGACGTATGAAGGTGTGGGATCATGTTGAAGTTTTGGAAACTTGGTATTATTTGAAAGGCTTCCCTTGATTAGATTGCGATAAAATTTGGAGACAAGATAGCCACTTGAGTTAGCTTTTCATTTCGAGATGGTTTGAAGTCATTCCGATCAAGAGTTAGAAAGTTATGCTTTTTTCGTGAAGACATGCCAATCTGGCGAGCAGAAAGAATCATGTGCAGGAGACGAGACCAGAAGGAGAAAGATCGATCCATCCAAATCTGGATCGATCAATCCCAATACATCTGGCTCGCAGAAACTTTCCAGACCAAGTCAGATCGATCCATCCAAATTTGGATCGATCAATCCCAACACATCTAGCGTGCATGAATTTTTCAGACTGAACCAGATCAAACCAGATCGATCTATCTCTCACTGGATCAATCCATCTCTTTCCCAGACGAAAAAGGCAACTCTGAATTTCCTTTTTTGCCCAAGAATCATCCAAACTCCACCAAATCCGACCATAGACCTATATATACTTATTTTAAGCCACTTTTTGAGTGGAGGCTATTATTTATATTTAGACTTTCGATTTTGACAATTTAGAGAGCTTTTGAGGAGACAATCCGAGACTTTGTTCGTTTGAGAGAAGAATTTGAATCTCTTTTGTATCTTTTGCTTATTTTTCTTATGCACTCTTTTCCTTTCAGGATGTTTGTTTCAATCACCATGTCTGAGTAGTTTGCTTGTTAGGTTTAGGGTTATTCAAAGGTTGAAGATGAATTGTTAGATTAGATATATTGTTAGGATAACCACGTGGTTCTTTATCTAGATCGTACTTAACGCTAATTCTAGCTTTATCACTAGAATTCAGAACTTTATGTTAATTAATAGATGCGAAAGTATTATTGATTGCCTGAACTATCTTAGATGAGTAAAATAATATTCACAAAGAAATTTGGCTTAGTGATTTTGTGAACAATCGAACCAGAACCTTAATGCTTGTCTGAATTGTTTGAATTTGCAAAGAAATTTGGTATTCTAGGTTTAGACAGAGATAATCTTCACAGCAAAAGTTGGTTGATTTTACAGTTGTGTTTCGAGTTTGAGAACAGATCTTCATAAATATCCTAAAGATCCTTTAGTATACAATTTGGATTTACCTAAGAATTTCCTAAGGCCAAACTTTTGTCTCATTGATTAAAATCCGATTTCAACAAGTTTTCCGACCGATTTTCTTAAGTATTTTCGTTAGTCACATTATTTACTTACTTAGCTTGATTCGATACTGAGGATTTGCCGCGCAACATTAGGTTCTAGGGATACGATAACCCTTTATACTATAACTGCGATTATGTGCACTTGCACGGATTTTTCTAGGGTAAAACTTAGAGCTATCAAGTTTTTGGCGCCGTTGTCGGGGCTTAATTGTTGCCTACAAATTTTAGTAGTAGAATTTCGTCTAAGTTTTTTTATTTTTATTTTTGCGCCCTATTTCTTACTTTTGTGTGTTTCAGGTGTATGCCTAAACGCAGAACTATAAGCAACAAGGATCATAAGCTAGTCAATCTTAGTAATCAAGAGCCAGCAAACTTAGAGCGTACGAATAGGAAAGCAACAAACTCAGCCAAAATGGTTAATCCGATAGTGCTTATTCGGGATGAAGCTGGTTATTTGATTGATGAAGAAGAAACAGGCGCAATGCGCAGGGTTAGAAGCTTGATGTTGATGGGAATGTGATTGTTGAATAGCCTGAGCATCGGAATGAGAACCAGTCCCAACTTGAGGGGAACAAAGTGGTCAGAACACTTGCTGACTACAACAGGCCTGATCAATTCTATGCCAACAAATCCGTAATGAGACCTCCTGCTTTTGAAAGGCACGATTTTCAGATTCAACCTCAGTACTACACTCTCGTGAGACAACACCAGTTTCATTGAATTTTCAATGAGCATTCCATGCATCATATCGAGAAGGTTGAAGATCTGGTTGGTGGCATCAAAGCTAATGGAGTCAGCAATGACTACCTATTCTATAAGCTTTTCCAATATTCTTTTGCAGGAGAAGCAGCTAGCTGGTTGAAACAACTTCCTCCAGGTTCGCTAATCACATGGGAAGCGACAAAGAATGCGTTCTTGGACCATTTTTATGATGATGCCAGATCCGAAGAGCTGAGAACCAGAATATCTACCTTTTTCAAGGTCCTATGGAGTCTTTCAAGGCGGTTGGGATTCGTTTCCAGTCATATCAGAGAGATTGTCCACACCATGGTTTCAGCGAAGCTCAGCTACTTAGCACCTTTTTCAGAGGTGTTGATTGGAGATATCATATGTCACTTGATTCTGCAAGTAATGGAATTTCATGACGAGAAGCCCACAAGATGCTTTGATTCTTATCAAGAACTTGTTTCGAGCAATAGCACAAAGATGTCGGACTACGAAAGGCAAAAGCAAGCTGGAATTCTATAGGGTAGTCAGATTGCAGAGGTCCAGGCTAAGTTGGATTCAATGCATAGTCTCTTGTTGGTAAGAATAAAAAGGCTGTTTACTTTGCTGCTGAAGTTGAGGCCATTGAAGAAGATGAATTTGAAGATGTCAACTACATTGGTTGAGGATATCAGGGTCAAAGGTTTCAGGATGGTCAGAACAACATGAATTTCACTAGCAATGCACAGAGAGGAGGTTACAAGAATGCTGAAGGTAATCCGACGGGTTTTGAATCCAATCAGTCGTACCAGAAATCAGCTCAGAGCAGTGGCTACACCAGGACTTATGGAAGTTCAACATACCAAGCACCACACCAAAGTCACTGGAATCAAGCAAGATTGAGTCTATGTTTGAGAGGCTTTTGAGGGTCAGCAGAAGATGACGGTTGATTTCAATGGTAAGATGGATGCCATATACACGGATCTGAATGGGAAATTTGAGGCTTAATATCCATGTGAAAAAGCTGGATACGCAGGTTGCTCAGACCGCAGAGTCAGTGAAGAGACAAGAAAGTTTTATTCCGGGCAAGACTGACACGAACCCAAGACAACACATCAATTCGATCACTTTGAGGAGTGGAAAAGAGGTGAAACAAGTGTTTGAAAAGGGTGTGAATGCAGAGGATTTCGTTTCGCTTGAAGAAGTTGAAGAAGATGATGATTTTGATATTCTAGTGAAGGTGTCAATCGACACCAAGGGGGAGTGTAAATCGACACCCCTTAAAAACGCACAAGAATCGAGCCAAGCTATTCTAGCGTCGACCAAAAATGATCCAAAGACCAAAAATCGACCTGAATTTACCATAGAACACGTCTACAAGCCCAAGGTTCCATACCCAAAGCATTCTAAGAAGTCAAAGAAGGAGATTGAAGACGCTAGATGCAAGGCAATGATGGAAAGTTTAGTTGTTGAACTCCGTTTGTCGATGCGGTTAAGACTTCACCCGCTTTCAGAAGATATGTAAAGAGGATGGTTGCAAGCAATGTGAATCTTGAGGAAGGAGTATTGATGATCACTAAAGATGTTAGTGCGGTTCTGATGAACAAGATCCCAGTGAAGCTACCGGATCCAGGAAGCTTTGTGTTGGATTGTTAATTTTGACAGACAGGTTTGAGCATTCTCTTTGTGATCTCGGGTCAGGTGTCAACCTCATGCCATTTTCATTTGCTCTGCATATGGGAATGACAAATTTCAAACCGACAAGGGTTTCTTTGATACTGCTGATAGATCAGTACGATTCCCAGAAGGTTTACTTGAGGACGTTCCGGTTAAGATTGGTGAATGCCTCATCCATGCAGATTTATAGTTTTGGAATATGATGAAGAACCCAAAGATCCTCTTATCTTGGGAAGGCCATTCTTAGCAACTGCTGGAGCATTGATTGACTGTAAGCACGGGAAATAGCTCTCAATATCGGTGATTTGGTCATGGAGTTCAGCATGGACAAGCTAATGAAGAGACCCACCATCGACGGTCAGACCTTTTTCGTAGATACTTTCACAGATGTCGCAGAGGAAGCTTTCCAGGCTATGCATCCTCAGGATCCACTCGAGAGAGCATTGGTTCGTTCTACTAGTTCTGAAGCTTACTTGGATGATATTACTACTGGGTATGTCAAGATGTTGGATACTAGTGAGCAAGTGAACAAGCTGGTTGTTCAAGAGGAATTGACTGAGAGTACTGAGAAGCTGCTAAGCTAGGCGATTGGAGTGAAGAACGAGCTCCTAAAATCGAACTAAAACCGCTCCCTACAGGTTAAGGTATGCTTTTCTCGGTCTGAATTCCACCTATCATGTGATTGTTAATGCTTCCTTAAACAACGCAGAGCTCACTTTACTGCTAAGAAAGCTGCGCAAGTTCACCTCTTGGCTATTCTCTTGCCGATCTTTCAGGTATCTCGCCAGATTTGTGCACACATAGGATTTATCTCGAAGACGAGTCAAAGTCATCGATTGAGCATCAAAGGAGACTGAATCCAAAACTGAAAGAAGTGGTCAAGAAAGAGATTATGAAGCTATTAGAAGCAGAGATCATTTATGCCATCTCAGACAGTTCTTGGGACAGTCCAGTCCATGTTGTGCCTAAGAAGGGAGGAATCACTATAGTGAAGAATGAAAAGGATGAGGTGATTCCGACAAGGACAGTCACAGGGCATAAGATGTGCATCGACTACAGAAAATTGAACGCTACTACAAGGAAAGACCACTTCCCATTGCCATTCATCGATCAGATGCTCGAGAGACTGGCGAACCACCCATATTATTGCTTTGTGGATGGATATCAGGGTTCTTTCAGATTCTCATACATCCAGAAGACCAGGAGAAGACCACGTTTACATATCCCTATGGCACTTTTGCATACCATAGAATGCCGTTTGTATTATGTAACGCTCCAGTGATATTTCAGAGGTGCATGACGGCTATCTTTACAGACATGATAGAAGACATCATGGAGGTGTTTATGGATGACTTTTCGGTGTATGGGTCGTCATTCATGGATTGTCTAGACAACTTGTGCAGGTGCTTCGGAGGTGTGAAGAAAAGCACTTAGTTTGAATTGAGAGAAGTGCCATTTT
>OVBL01000414.1:0-51771 GCA_900406555.1 Pseudoturritis turrita
CCTTAGAGTCCCCTTTATAACGATAAATTATCGAAACAACCTAGTTTCTATTTTAGACACATTTACTGCTTTTTTAGGAATCAGTGGGTTAACACCTATGAGTTTTTGAAAATTTTGAAAAAAATTTCTATATTTACTTTAGTAGGCTTCCTTAGAGTCCCCTTTATAATGCTAAATGGTCGAAACAACCTAGTTTCTATTTCAGACAGATTTATTCCTTTTTTTTAGGAATAAGTTGGTTAGCACCTAAGAGTTTTTGAAAATTTTGAAAAAAATTATTAACTTAGTTTATAGTAGGCTTCCTCAGAGTCTCCTTTATAACGATAAATGGTTGAAACAACCTAATTTCTATTTCAGACAGATTTACTCCTTCTTTAGGAATCAGTGGGTTAAAACCTATGAGTTTTTGAAAATTTTGAATTTTTTTATAAATTTAATTTAGTAGACTTCCTTAGAGTCCCCTTTATAACGATAAATGGTCGAAACAACCTAGTTTCTATTTCAGACACATTTACTCCTTTTTTAAGGAATCAGTAGTTGATATACCTATGAGTTTTTGAAAATTTTGAAAAAAATTATAAACTTCATTTAGTAGGCTTCCTTAGAGTCCCCTTTATAATGATAAATGGTTGAAACAATCTAATTTCTATTTCAGACACATTTACTCCTTTTTAAAGGAATCAGTGGGTTAACACCTCTGAGTTTTTGAAAATTTTGAAATTTTTTACAAATTTAGTTTAGTAGACTTCTTTAGAGTTCCCTTTATAAATATAAATAGTCGAAACAACCTAGTTTCTATTTCAGACACATTTACTCCTTTTTAAAAAAATAAGTGGGTTAACACTTATGAGGTTTTGTAAATTTTGAAAAAAAATATAAATTTACTTTAGTAGGCTTCCTTAGAGTCCCCTTTATAACGATAAATTATCGAAACAACCTAGTTTCTATTTTAGACACATTTACTCCTTTTTTAGGAATCTGTGGGTTAACACCTATGAGTTTTTGAAAATTTTGAATTTTTTTTTATAAATTTTGTTTAGTAGACTTCCTTAGAGTCCCATTTATAACGATAAATGGTCGAAACAACCTAGTTTCTATTTCAGACAGATTTATTCCATTTTTTAGGAATAAGTGGGTTAACACCTATGAGTTTTTGAAAATTTTGAAAAAAATTTTAAATTTACTTTAGTAGGCTTCCTTAGAGTCCCCTTTATAATGCTAAATGGTCTAAACAACCTAGTTTTTATTTCAGACACATTTACTCCTTTTTTAGGAATCAGTGGGTTAAGACCTATGAGTTTTTGAAAATTTTGTAATTTTTTTATAAATTTTGTTTAGTAGACTTCCTTAGAGTCCCATTTATAACGATAAATGGTCGAAACAACCTAGTTTCTATTTCAGACAGATTTATTCCTTTTTTTTAGGAATAAGTGGGTTAGCACGTAAGAGTTTTTGAAAATTTTGAAAAAAATTATTAACTTAGTTTATAGTAGGCTTCCTCAGAGTCTCCTTTATAACGATAAATGGTTGAAACAACCTAATTTCTATTTCAGACACATTTACTCCTTTTTTAGGAATCAGTGGGTTAACACCTATGAGTTTTTGAAAATTTTGAATTTTTTTATAAATTTAGTTTAGTAGACTTCCTTAGAGTCCCCGTTATAAATATAAATAGTCGAAACAACCTAGTTTCTATTTCAGACACATTTACTCCTTTTTTAAGGAATCAGTAGGTGTTATACCTATGAGTTTTAGAAAATTTTGAAAAAAACTATAAACTTCGTTTAGTAGGCTTCCTTAGAGTCCCCTTTATAATGATAAATGGTCGAAACAATCTAATTTCTATTTCAAACACATTTACTCCTTTTTAAAGGAATCAGTGGGTTAACACCTATGAGTTTTTGAAAATTTTGAAAAAAATTATAAATTTACTTTAGTAGGCTTCATTAGAATCCTCTTTATAATGCTAAATGCTCGAAACAACGTAGTTTCTATTTCAGACAGATTTACTCCTTTATGAATCAGTGGGTTAACACCTATGAGTTTTTGAAAATTTTCAAATTTTTTATAAATTTAATTTAGTAGACTTCCTTAGAGTCCCCTTTATAACGATAAATGGTCGAAACAACCTAGTTTCTATTGCAGACACATTTACTGCTTTTTTAGGAATAAGTGGGTTAACACCTGATACGCCCTGATTTAAGGATCACTCAACCGGTTTATGAAGATAGGATTCACGCCAAGAAACAGGTTGCAAACTTGGGTGAATTTGATGGATTGAAGGGTCGCACAACAGATGTGTAAGTCTGCTGATATTCCCACTCCTCAAAGCCTCTAGATATGACGCACTAGAACAGCAAAGAAGAGGTTGTTACTTGGATATTACGCACCAAGTGACAGAAAATGTTCTTTAGCAAAGAACAGAGAGAATTCTATCTCAGAAAACAAAGGAAAATTCGATTTTTTTTATAAAAAGTTGGATGATTCGTTTTCTGATTTTACAAGGTTTTTAAACAGCAGAAAGTGGTAAAAACAAAGCAAACTCGAAAATAATAAAACATTAACTACCTAGGACTGAAATAACTCTTCTCCTTTGACTGACTTTTGAGCTTTCCACACGTTTTTGACCCTTGCTCTTTATGGATCAAATTTATTCTGATGGGCTTTTAGTAGAATTGTGATCCAATTTGCCTCACTAAAACCTTTCCTGGAAAACCCATTGGGATAAAACCAAAAGGAAAAAGAGTACAAAATGATCACATACCCATTTTAGTGATCTTCTCGGGCCTGTATCAAAACCAGAATGGTTTGAGATACGTCTTCTGCAATCCAGCCCAAGTGATCTGGGTGAGTAAACATATGGTTAAGTAATCCTCCAATTCCCTCTTTGAGTCTTTTAGCTCTCGCTCGGGTCATAGGTCCAACAGGTACAACTAGGTCCTCCTCGGCCTCAAGCTCTGGTTCAAGCTGCACTCCATGATCCATCCCATCCCGGGCTAAAACATCATGCTGGTCTATGTCTGAGTCCTGCAGCGCATCATTCCCCTCCTCTTGAAAAGGATTCGACCACGAATCTGGAACATCTTGGGGTTGCTGTTTTGACTTGGCTTGCCTGCACACCACACAACGGCTGCATATCCTCTCCACATCTTTCATCATGCTTGGCCAGAAGAAATGGTCATACAACACCTTGTGGGTCATCTTAACACCGAAATGCCCCATAAGACCACCACCGTGGGCTTCCCTGAGAAACAACTCCCTTGCTTGTAGCGGTTATCAAAGAACAAAAACCCAGAAACAAGGTAATACTTCCCATAAGCAGCCTTAGAACACTTCCTAAACACCTCTTTGAAGTTCGCATCAGTTGCATACAAGTCTTTAATGAATTCAAACCCAAGCAACTTTGTTTCAAGAGCAGAGAGAAGCACATACCTTCGTGATAGAGCATCAGCTACCACGTTTTCCTTACCTTGCTTGTAGCGGATGACATAGGGAAAAGTTTCGATAAACTCAACCCAACGCGCATGCCTCTTGTTTAACTTGTTCCGCCCCTTAAGATGCTTCAGTGACTGATGATCAGTATGGATCACAAATTCCTTGGGCCACAAGTAATGCTGCCACGTTTGGAGAGCTCTCACCAAGGCATAAAGTTCCTTGTCATATGTTGGATAGTTGAGCGTGGCGCCTCCAAATTTCTCACTAAAATATGCAATGGGCTTCTTTTCCTGCATTAGCACAGCACCAATACCAACTCCTGAAGCATCGCATTCAATTTCAAAAGTCTTAGAGAAATCAGGAAGATAAAGTAAAGGGGCTTGGATCAACTTAGCTTTAAGTGTTTGGAAAGCTTCCTCCTGAGCTTGCTCCCATTTAAAACCAACACTCTTCTTGATTACCTCCGTGAGAGGAGCTGCTATAGTGCTGAAGTTTGGCATAGATCTCCTGTAGAATCCGGCAAGGCCGTGGAAACTCCTGACCTCTCCAATGGTCTTAGGGTTGGGCCAATCACGGATGACATTGATCTTCTCCTCATCAACCCGGACTCCATTTGCACCTACAACAAATCTGTAATGTTGTTTATGGCACGGCAGTCCACACACATGCGCCATGTCCCATCTTTCTTTGGAACGAGTAGCACAGGCACGGCACACGGACTAAGGCTTTCCCGGATGTATCCCTTTTCAAGTAGCTCATCAATCTGCTTATGAAGTTCTTTGGTCTCCATGGGATTGGTTCTGTAAGCTGGCCGGTTGGGAAGAGAGGCGCCTGGAACAAAGTCGATTTGATGTTCTATGCCTCGGACCGATGGCAATCCCTTTGGATTCTCCTCAGAAAAAACATCTGAAAATTCCTGCAAAACATCTTTAAGACCACTCGGAAGCTCCGGTGTAATGTTAGAAGATGCCATTATTGACTCTTTGTAAACAAGCAAAAGAAAAGGCTGTTGTGAAAATAATGATTTCCTTATCCGACTTTGCTTGACCAGGAAGTTAGAAATCTTGGGGTTCACCTTTGGCTCATCAGACGTCTTTGTTGCTTCCCGGTTCTTCTTGAGCTGAATTTGGTCCTGATGCACTTCTAAGGGAGACAAAGGCACCAAAATGATCTTCTTTCCTTGGTGTTCAAAAGAATGCATGTTGGTGTAGCCGTCATGAATGACTCTCTTGTCAAACTCCCACGGCCGGCCAAGCAAAATATGGCTAGCATCCATTGGAAGAACATTTGCACAGAATCTGATCTTCATATCTCCCAATTTTTATAGGAACCGTGACTTGCTCTTTCACATGCTGTTCGCCGGACTCAATAAGCCACTCCAGCTTAAAAGGACGCGGATGAGGCTGCACTTCCAAGCCCAATTTCCTGACAAGAGTGTCACTAGCAACGTTAGTACAGCTGCCGCCATCAATAATAAGAGAACACACTTTATCATTAACGAAACATCTAGAGTGAAAAAGGTTCTCCCTTTGTTCTCGTTCATCAGGCTTTGGCTGGACACTTAGAGATCTTCTTGTGACTAGAAGTTGGCCTTGAGCTGGGTATTCAAATTCCCCTTCCTCCTCATCAAAGATAGGACCGAGATCCTCCTTCACTTCCTTCTCTTCCTCGGACTCTACCTCGCCATTGTCCAAGAGAATCATCACCTTTTGATTCGGGCACTTATTAGCATAGTGTCCAAGCCCTTGACACTTAAAACATCTGATGTCTCTGGCTCTGTTGTTGGTCTCCACTGTCTTTCCTTTGTCAAAACGAGCAAGCGTATTAGTTTTAAAATCAGTATTGGACTGAGCTGGAGACTTACCAAGGTCTTGGTAGTTTGGTTTTGGAGCAAAGGATGGCTTAGGTGCAAAAGAGGGCTTTGAGAATCCCCTCCTCTTGGCCTGTTGCTCAATCAGGGTCGCCTTATGGAGTATCTCCTCCAAACTCTCGTATTCCTGGAGCTCCATGCGGTCCTGAATGTCACGGTTAAGACCAGCTAAGAAACGGGCCATTGTAGCCTCCACGGACTCATCAACATCTTCCTTGATCATGAGAGATTCCATCTCTTGGAAATAGTTTTCCACGGACTTAGTGCCTTGAAGCAAACGCCTGAGCTTTTGGTGAAGCTCTCTGTGATAATGGATCGGTACAAATCTCTTTCTCATCAGTGTTGTGAGATCATCCCAAGTAGCTATTGGCCCCCCACCTGATCTCCTCCTAAGAGTGACAACTTGATCAAACCAATTAATAGCATAACCAGAGAATTCAGTAGCAGCCAACCTTACTTTCTTAAGCTCTGAAAAATTCTGACAATCAAAATAAGCTCAACTTTTCTTTCCCATTCAAGGTAAGCATCTGGATCATTTTTACCATAAAAAGTGGGAATTTTAAGCTTAAGATTTCCTAGATCATCATTCCTTTCATTTCTCCTAGCAGCAAAAGGATAAACATCACCTCATTCTCGGTTTTGTCTCCTTGGTCTGTTGATAGATCTGACATCCTCATACAAGTACTCCTCCTCAATCTCATCATCTGATTGGTTATTTCTCCTTGGCCGGTTTCTTCTTGGAGCTTCTCTAGGCTGGTTTTGTTGGCTAGCCTGGATCTCATCAAGCCTCTGGTGAATCTGGTTCAAACCTGCATTCATGAGATTAGTCATTTGGTCATTTAAAGCTCTCATCTGGAGTTTAGACAATCCGGCCATTAAATTTCCAGGCCCTTGTCTTTCATCATTACTAGACTCCATGTTTCCCTGAAAAACACTTAAACAAACGATTTAGTAGAAAAGATCTCACACTCTCAAGTGTTTAATCTCAAAGTTTTGTGGTCACTCAAGAGGCTTCCTTCCCAAGGTTCTAAGAAAGACAAATCCTAATCAAACCAATGGAATTTTCCAAGTAACAAGGAAAAAAAAAATTCGTAGAAGATGAACGGTTTTGAGGGATCCGTTTTAACTGTTCCAAGGCCGGTTTTCTCTTCGGCCAGCAGGTTTTCTCTTCCACCACCCCACCTGGATTTCTCTTCAGCCGTGATTCAAACTTCTGGTTTTTATTTATTTATTTATTTATTTATTTTTTTATAATTATTTTATGAAATGAAGCGATCACTATGGGGTAAAGAACAGTCCAGATCCAGTAAAACAAAAAAGAAAGAATTGTGAAAAGATGAGAAGATGATTTTTAAGTGAAGATACCGGATTGAGTGGCGCTGATACCACTTTAATATGCCCTGATTTAAGGATCACTCAACCAGTTTATGAAGATAGGATTCACGCCAAGAAACAGGTTGCAAACTTGGGTGAATTTGATGGATTGAAGGGTCGCACAACAGATGTGTAAGTCTGCTGATATTCCCACTCCTCAAAGCCTCTAGATATGACGCACTAGAACAGCAAAGAAGAGGTTGTTACTTGGATATTACGCACCAAGTGACAGAAAATGTTCTTTAGCAAAGAACAGAGAGAATTCTATCTCAGAAAACAAAGGAAAATTCGATTTTTTTTATAAAAAGTTGGATGATTTGTTTTCTGATTTTACAAGGTTTTTAAACAGCAGAAAGTGGTAAAAACAAAGCAAACTCGAAAATAATAAAAACATTAACTACCTAGGACTGAAATAACTCTTCTCCTTTGACTGACTTTTGAGCTTTCCACACGTTTTTGACCCTTGCTCTTTATGGATCAAATTTATTCTGATGGGCTTAGTAGAATTGTGATCCAATTTGCCTCACTAAAACCTTTCCTGGAAAATCCATTGGGATAAAACCAAAAGGAAAAAGAGTACAAAATGATCACATACCCATTTTAGTGATCTTCTCGGGCCTGTATCAAAACCAGAATGGTTTGAGATACGTCTTCTACAATCCAGCCCAAGTGATCTGGGTGAGTAAACATTTGGTTAAGTAATCCTCCAATTCCCTCTTTGAGTCTTTTAGCTCTCGCTCGGGTCATAGGTCCAACTGGTACAACTAGGTTCTCCTCGGCCTCAAGCTCTGGTTCAAGCTGCACTCCATGATCCATCCCATCCCGGGCTAAAACATCATGCTGGTCTATGTCTGAGTCCTGCAGCGCATCATTCCCCTCCTCTTGAAAAAGATTCGACCACGAATCTGGAACATCTTTGGGGTTGCTATTTTGACTTGGCTTGCTTGCACACCACACAACGGCTGCATATCCTCTCCACATCTTTCATCATGCTTGGCCAGAAGAAATGGTCATACAACACCTTGTGGGTCATCTTAACACCGAAATGCCCCATAAGACCACCACCGTGGGCTTCCCTGAGAAACAACTCCCTTGCTTGTAGCGGTTATCAAAGAACAAAAACCCAGAAACAAGGTAATACTTCCCATAAGCAGCCTTAGAACACTTCCTAAACACCTCTTTGAAATTCGCACCAGTTGCATACAAGTCTTTAATGAATTCAAACCCAAGTAACTTTGTTTCAAGAGCAGAGAGAAGCACATACCTTCGTGATAGAGCATCAGCTACCACGTTTTCCTTACCTTGCTTGTAACGGATGACATAAGGAAAAGTTTCGATAAACTCAACCCAACGCGCATGCCTCTTGTTTAACTTGTTCCGCCCCTTAAGATGCTTCAGTGACTGATGATCAGTATGGATCACAAATTCCTTGGGCCACAAGTAATGCTGCCACGTTTGGAGAGCTCTCACCAAGGCATAAAGTTCCTTGTCATACGTTGGATAGTTGAGCGTGGCGCCTCCGAGTTTCTCACACGCAATGGGCTTTTTTTTATAAATTTTGTTTAGTAGACTTCCTTAGAGTCCCATTGATAACAATAAATGGTCGAAACAACCTAGTTTCTATTTCACACAGATTTATTCCTTTTTTTAGGAATAAGTGGGTTATAACCTATGAGTTTTTGAAAATTTTGAAAAAAATTATTAACTTAGTTTAGTAGGCTTCCTTAGAGTCTCCTTTATAACGATAAATGGTTGAAACAACCTAGTTTCTATTTCAGACACATTTACTCATTTTTTAGGAATCAGTGGGTTAACACCTATGAGTTTTTGAAAATTTTGAAAAAAATTATAAACTTCGTTTAGTAGGCTTCCTTAGAGTCCCCTTAATGATAAATGGTCGAAACAACCTTGTTTCTATTTCAGACACATTTACTTCTTTTTTACGGAATCATAGGGTTAACACCTATGAGTTTTTGAAAATTTTGAAATTTTTTTATAAATTTTGTTTAGTAGACTTCCTTAGAGTCCCATTTATAACGATAAATGGTCGAAACAACCTAGTTTCTATTTCAGACAGATTTATTCCTTTTTTTATGAATAAGTGGGTTAGCACCTATGAGTTTTTGAAAATTTTGAAAAAATTTATTAACTTAGTTTAGTAGACTTCCTTAGAGTCCCCTTTATAACGATAAATTATCGAAACAACCTAGTTTCTATTTCAGACACATTTACTGCTTTTTTAGGAATCAGTGGGTTAACACCTATGAGTTTTTGAAAATTTTGAAAAAAATTATAAATTTACTTTAGTAGGCTTCCTTAGAGTCCCCTTTATAATGCTAAATGGTCGAAACAACCTAGTTTCTATTTCAGACACATTTACTCTCTTTTTAGGAATCAGTGGGTTAACACCTATGAGTTTTTGAAAATTTTGTAATTTTTTTATAAATTTTGTTTAGTAGACTTCCTTAGAGTCCCATTTATAACGATAAATGGTCGAAACAACCTAGTTTCTATTTCAGACAGATTTATTCCTTTTTTTAGGAATAAGTGGGTTAGCACCTAAGAGTTTTTGAAAATTTTGAAAAAAATTATTAACTTAGTTTATAGTAGGCTTCCTCAGAGTCTCCTTTATAACGATAAATGGTTGAAACAACCTAGTTTCTATTTCAGACACATTTACTGCTTTTCTAGGAATCAGTGGGTTAACACCAATCAGTTTTTGAAAATTTTGAAAAAATTTATAAATTTACTTTAGTAGGCTTCCTTAGAGTCTCCTTTATAATGATAAATGGTCGAAACAATCTAGTTTCTATTTCAGACACATTTACTCCTTTTTTAGGAATCAGTGGGTTAACACCTATGAGTTTTTGAAAATTTTGATATTTTTTATAAATTTAATTTAGTAGACTTCCTTAGAGTCCCCTTTATAACGATAAATGGTCGAAACAACCTAGTTTCTATTTCAGACACATTTACTCCTTTTTTAAGGAATCAGTGGGTTAACACCTATGAGTTTTTGAAAATTTTGAAAAAAATTATAAATTTACTTAAGTATGCTTCCTTAGAGTCCCATTTATAATGATAAATGGTCGAAACAACGTAGTTTCTATTTCAGACACATTTAATCATTTTTTAGGAATCAGTGGGTTAACACCTATGAGTTTTTGAAAATTTTGAAATTTTTTATAAATTTAGTTTAGTAGACTTCCTTAGAGTCCCATTTATAATGACAAATGGTCAAAACAACCTAGTTTCTATTTCAGACAGATTTACTCCTTTTTTTTAGGGAATAAGTGGGTTAGCACGAATGAGTTTTTAAAAATTTTGAAAAAAATTATAAACTTAGTTTAGTAGGCTTCCTTAGAGTTTCCTTTGTAACGATAATTGGTTAAAACAACCTAGTTTCTATTTCAGACACATTTACTACTTTTTTAGGAATCAGTGGGTTAACACCTATGAGTTTTTGATAATTTTGAAATTTTTTAGAAATTTACTTTAGTAATCTTCCTTAGAGTCCCCTTTATAATGCTAAATGGTCGAAACAACCTAGTTTCTATTTCAGACACATTTACTCCTTTTTTAGGAATCAGTGGGTTAACACCTATGAGTTTTTGAAAATTTTGAAATTTTTTATAAATTTAATTTAGTAGACTTCCTTAGAATCCCCTTTATAACGATAAATGGTTGAAACAACCTAGTTTCTATTTAGGACACATTTACTGCTTTTTTAGGAATCAGTGGGTTAACACCTATGAGTTTTTGAAAAATTTGAATTTTTTTATAAATTTAGTTTAGTAGACTTCCTTAGAATCCCCTTTATAAATATAAATAGTCGAAATAACCTAGTTTCAATTTTAGGCACATTTACTCCTTTTTTAAGGAATCAGTGGGTTAACACCTATGAGTTTTTGTAAATTTTGGAAAAAAATATAAATTTCCTTTAGTAGGCTTCCTTAGAGTCCCCTTTATAATGATAAATGGTCGAAACAACCTAGTTCTTATTTAAGACACATTTACTCCGTTTTTAGGAATCAGTGGGTTAACACCTATGAGTTTTTGAAAACTTTGAAATTTTTTATAAATTTAGTTTAGTAGACTTCCTTAGAGTCTCCTTTATAACGATAAATTGTCGAAACAACCTAATTTCTATTTCAGACACATTTACTGCTTTTTTAGGAATCAGTGGGTTAATAACACCTATGAGTTTTTGAAAATTTTGAAAAAACTTATAAACTTAGTTTAGTAGGCTTCCTTAAGAGTCTCCTTTATAACGATAAATGGTTGAAACAACCTAGTGATGAGGACATCTTAAGCAGCAAGGTTGGAGAAGAAGATCCATTGCTTGTACCTGTTGGACCAGTTACAAGAGCCAAAGCTAAAAAGATGAATGATGCACTTAATGGACTGATTTATGAAGTTATGGACAAGGAGATCATTCAAAAATCCATTGGTGATGTAGTATATCAAGTCCATCCTGTTTTGAGCCTAATACAAGTTCAAGAAGAGCCCAAAATAATCACCTTATTTTCTGGTCAAGAGAAGTGACGAAAATCACAAATAAAGAGTCATCAGCCTTATCTAGAAACACCATCTAGAAGCTCCATCTAGAAACTCCGTTACAAGTCAATAAAATCACCAATTAGAAGTCAGAAAAATCTGCCATTAAAAGTCAATATAGGCTGCCTCAGAATTGGACTCTTAGTAAGCTTTGTTTAGATCTTTCTCTATATAAAGAGAACAAACATGTAAAGAAAAAAATCAGACAGCAAATACAGAAATATTCAGATCAAGAAATCAGCTTTCTAATCAGATTTCTTCTTTTGTGAGAGTGATTCTCATTTTGTTCCTTGTGAACTTTTCGATCCTTGGTGTGTAATATCCAAGTGATCAAACCGGCTTATCAAACAATTCCCATCATTGTTTGTGGCGCCATTCACTGACCAAAGATTGTAGAATCATTCTAAGTGAGCATTGGGTCTTGGGTTTAATATATCCCTGGTTCGTGCTTCGCGAGTTCTTTAGTCTAAGGTTTCCACCGCCTTGTTTCTTTGGAGCGTTTTAAGTTGAGTATTGGGTCTAAGGTTTAATATACCTTAGGTTTGTACTTCGCGAGTCCACTGAAGTCGAGGATTATTATCCTTTCTACCATCTTAGAGAAAAGTTTCCTTGGGTAATCCGCATCATATGGTATCAGAGCAAATCTCTAAGAAAGGTTTATTATTTTATCTAATCTGTTCATCTTCTTATCTATTCATTTTCTTTGTTTCATAATCTACCCTTTCATCTTTCTTTTTTTCCCATTTTCAGTTCTCAATCTTTTCTGTTTTCATTCTTGAAAATCCAGCCCAAAAAAAAAAAAAAAAAAAAAAAAAAACGAAAAAAAGTATCAAAGAAGTTATGGATTGTTTTTTGCATTCTAAAATTTCATATTCCAACATTTGTTTTGTTAAAAGCTTTTGTGCAATCTGTTCTTGAAAAAAAAAAAAAAACAAAAAAAAAATCTTTATAGACTCACTTTGTATCTACAATCTCCTTATTTTGTTCTTTGATCTACTTTGGGGAAGCATACTAAGTTGTATTGGTTAGTTCTATAAGAACTCTTTGAGGATCACTAGAGAGGAAAAAGGCAGAGTGTGTGAGGGCATTAGAGAGTAAAAGCCAAACTGAGTGAAACACTTTTGAGTGAAACACTTGAGAGATTGTGAGGTATTTTACTACTAACGTTTCTTTGCAGGTACAATCATGTCTAACCATGGAGAAAACAGCAACAACAACGATGATGAGAACCAACATCCAGCCATTCCAAATCTTCAAATTCAAGCCTTGTTGGGAGAGATGCGGCGGCTGATGAGGGTTGAGTTGGAAGCCGTTCATCAGAGGTTGGATCGTGTCCAAGAAGAGGCACAACATTGGCAACCACGAAATTTGCCTATTAGGACAGAAGGAAATCAACCTAGACAAGCAAGGGTTGAAGAAGAAGTCAACTACTACAGCCATGATGATCATTCATCAATGGGGAGCCGTAGGAGACCACGACGTGCTAGAGAGGCAAGGGATCGAACTGATGACAACTTGGGAGGTATTAAGTTGAAGATTCCATCATTTCATGGGAAGAATGATCCTGATGCATATCTAGAATGGGAAAAAAAGATTGAGCTCGTTTTTGATCGCCAAAACTATTCTGAAGTGAAGAAGGTACGAGTCGCGGCCACTGAATTTTGTGATTATGCTATTAATTGGTGGGATCAGTTGGTGACAAGCAGGAGGCAAAATGGCGAGTATCCCATTGAGACATGGGCTGAGATGAAGGCTATAATGAGGAGGCGTTTTGTGCCCATCCATTATCACCGAGAGCTACACCAAAAGCTGCGACGATTGAATCAAGGCAATCGAAGTGTGGAGGATTATTTCCAGGAGATGGAGATCCTCATGATGAGAGCAAATATTGAAGAAGATAGAGAAGCTACCATGGCGAGATTTCTTAACGGCTTGAATCGTGAAATTCAAGACAGAGTGGAAATGCAACATTATGTGGAGTTAGAGGATATGTTGCATAAGGCTATCTTGATTGAGCAGCAGCTTAAGAGAAGGGGAAATTCACGTCAATCATTTGGTTCCAATTCATCCACAATGAAACCAAACTTTTCAAAGGAGGAGAAGACAGCCCCTAAACCAAAATTTGAAGCAAAGCCATCCACTACTGGCCATGAAAACAAAGGTAAAACTGAATCTTCTAATGCACATAACCGTGATGTGCAATGCTTTAAGTGCCATGGCAGGGGCCATTATGCTAATGAATGTCCCAACCGAAGAACAATGGTGCTTAGAGATGATGGTGAAATAGAAACTGAAGAAGAAGGAGAATCTGATTCTATGTCATCATTAGAAGATGTTGTTGAAGAACTTCCGGCCAAAGGTGAATTGTTGGTCGCAAGGAGGTCATTGAGTGTGCAAGCTAAAGAAGATGACAATGTGCAGCGTGAGAATCTGTTTCATTTTAGATGTCTTATTCAAGACAAGGTGTGCAGCCTGATTATCGATGGAGGAAGCTGCACAAACGTGGCTAGCACTACTCTAGTGGAGAAATTGGGTTTGAAAACCAAGAAACATTCCAAACCTTACAAAATACAGTGGTTGAATGATAGTGGTGAGTTGAAGGTAACAAGGCAAGTTCTGATTTCATTTTGCATTGGAAAGTATGAAGATGAAGTGCTATGTGATGTAGTACCAATGCAAGCAGGCCATATACTACTGGGAAGACCATGGCAATTTGATCGCAGAGTGAGTCATGATGGTTACACCAACAAACACTCATTTGGATTCAAAGGAAGGATTGTTACACTTGTTCCTATGACACCACAAGAAATTTATCAAGATCAGCTGCTACTCAAACAAAAGGAGGAGCAAAAATCATTGAGTGACCCAAACACTTACCACCAAAAAGAGAGTGAGAGCTTGAGAAAAACCCAGAAACAGACTTGTGAGAGCAAACCCGCGAGGAAACACACAAATTTCTTTGTGAGGTCTTGTGAGATCAAGAGAGCGATGTTTTCAAAACAACCAATGGTTGTACTTCTGTACAAGGAGAAGCCTTTAAACTCTAACGATCTTGACCCAGTTTTGCCTAGTTGTGTTGTTTCATTGTTGCAGGATTATGATGATGTCTTTCCAGAAGATACACCTCATGGTTTACCACCAGTTCGTGGGATTGAGCATCAAATTGATTTTGTACCAGGAGCATCCATTCCTAACCGGCCTGCCTATAGAACGAATCCAGAGGAGACAAAGGAGCTTCAAAGGCAAGTTAGTGAACTGATGGAGAAGGGGTACATTCGAGAAAGCATGAGTCCATGTGCTGTTCCAGTTTTGCTAGTTCCTAAGAAGGATGGGACTTGGAGGATGTGTGTTGAATGTCACGTGAAAAGGAATCAATTGAATATTTCCTATTAGTTTATGATTTAGGAACAAGATCTATGTGCCGTTTTTAATTACTTCATTTCTTTGATCAAAGGAGAAGGGTAAGCAGGTGGATGCTTCATCGGATGCACCTTCTTTCAATCTGTTCTATACTCCATCCGAGGTTTGTATGGATTGTTCAAGGGTTGGGTTTAGTTTGGTTTGGACATTTGGTTGAGAGTCCCTCATTAGTCTATGCTTTCTGGTTTATTAAATACGGGAGACATCGAATCGTTCAAGCCCGACTGTTGTGAAAGATGTTGACAAGAATGACAAGAAGCGGTGCAAGGATGGTGATACTACGATGCCAGTAAAGAAAAGGAAATACGATAACTGTCCTAAACCATCGCCTCAGCCAAATGATCGTCGCTCTCCAAGACTTAAGCAGCAAGGTGGTGATAAAGATGCTGTTATGGCCAAAGATAAACAGCAGTTTCTAAGGCGGAGCGCTCGGGAAATAGTACCATCTAAACCTGTCCAGACTCCATACAGAGCTCCAAGGAATCCGGCGACAGCTGTAACGCCTGATCAACACCCGATATTCCACCCGTTCCTATCGATTACCGTAAGAGTGCAAAATTAGAAGAATGGAAAACCTCAAAAACCCCAAGGTTAGTATATCACGAAAATCTTTCTATTTTTGTTTGTAATAAGTGTTTTTAATTGTTACTGACTTGTTTGTATTACTTGCAGCATAATGAAAATTGCACTCAGCGGAGTAGAGCCGGCTTTCTTTACCACTCTAGAGGACCCAGAGGAATTTATCAAAGCAAAGGTAATTAATTCTTGATCATTTAGGAAGGCCTTCCTAAATATGTTGGAAAACTTCCTAAATATTTAATACGTTTTATTCTTATAAGCTGTTATGCCTTATATTCTTCTTTTGTGTTTATGCAGCACGTCGACGCAATATTATTAATGTTGTGTATTCGAAGAGATAAAGACGCTCCATACTTTCACAACAACCGGCTTCCAAGGGCAATGTTCTTAGACACATTGTTCTTCAAGTACTTGGGAAACAGCTACATTAGATTCAAGAAGGAGAAAGATCCTCGACGTTACATCTTTGATAAAGAAATCATTGAAGTTGGCAGAGGTGAAAGTGCTCCCACCTGCTTTCCTAAAAAAAAGTGGATTGAAGATGTTGATGTGATCTATGGTGCTGTGTTAATACGCAAGTTTATGCACTGGTTTGATGGCTATCAACTTGAAGAAGCGCATGATCCCAGTATTGGAATGCGAGAGTCCAACAGAGAAGAATGATTTCATTTTGAGTCATGTACAACCCTATGCAGGTATAATTTTTGATTTAAAATCATATTTTAACCCCTATTTTAAATAAATTGACAAGTAGCTTGTAACTCTATTATTGTTTTTTTTCTTTGTGCAGACATGTTTCCTTTCCTACTTACTTGTGTTCGTGAAGAAGAGGCTGCTCATTTTGATCCTACTCCATTCAAAATCGTCAAGCTAGAAGAAAAACATACTCCTAAGACAAGGTTCACCGCCAATTGTGGTCCTTTTACTGTGAAGATGATGGAATGCCACTCGATGGGAATCGAGGATATGTCTAAGCTTGTTGACGAAGATACCGAAGACATAAGAACAAAATTGTCTAGTGAAATTTTCGACGAATTTTATGCTCCATAGTTTCTAGAGAAAAAATTGAAAATTGTTCACCATTTTTATTTTCATGTTGTTTGACTTTTGATGAAAATGTTTGGTTATGTTCGTTGGTTTGGTTTTTTTTAAGGAATAATTGAAGTTTTTCTTGAATGTTGAAATCAACCCATGTTTGAAGTAGTTTGTTTCTTTCTGTTTTTTGTTTAATTTAGGAGGTATTTATATATATTTAGGAAGGCTTTCCAAAATATTCAACTGCAATTATACTCAAATGTAGATTTGAGTATTTTAATTTTATAAACGTATGTATGATGTTTTATGAATGATGGTATTGTCACAAAAGATTCAAATTCATCAGAATCAAAAATGGCAATGCTTATATCATCAAAAATTATGTTGCTGTTAAATTCGGAAAACTTCCTAAATATTTAGGAAGAATTATTAGATATTTAGGAAGTCTTTCCGAATTAGGAAGGCTATCCTAAATATGCAGGAAACTTTCCTAAATACTTACATAATATTAAATTAATTTTTTTGGTGGAACTGAGAATAACCAGATTCTCATCAACTCAAGATAACTAGATTCTCATCCAATATCTAGGTGGAAAAAACTCAGGTATAGTCGTGAATAATAAAATAAAGTTTGTTCTTAAAAATGTTAACCAATTGCAAACAATATCCAATTGAATTATGAAAAAGAATTACTATGCATGTAGCTTCTCTGTTTGTGTGCTCCTCTCCGACATTCTCCACTGCAAATGTTCATCATATCGGGGTTCTGCACGTACTCTTGTTGTGTCCTTCTCTGCCACATCTGCTGCACTTGTGCCTCTGAAATTTTGAACCCGGTATTCCAAACTCTCCAACTGATCTCTTTCTCTTTTTAGGAGGTCTCCCACTGCTTTGCCTGGTACTTGGAGGTCCACACAAAAATCCAGTTATAGCTTCGGGGAAATCCCAGCTCTTGACGTCTCTACACGGGTGTATGCTCTCGGAATATGCTTTAGCCCATGTGTCCGTCAAATAGAAGTCGTCGACAAGTTTGTTTTCATCCCTCTTTGTACGCTTAGCAGCTGCAATCGCATGAACACATGGGATTTTGTCTATGTCAAAAACGTAGCATGTGCATTGCTTGTTCTTCAAGTGAACAATATACTTTCTGGTTTCGTCTTTGACCTCAAACTCGTATTCATCGACTTGATAAACGTCAAGCTTCATCGCATCATCAAACCTTGCTACCAACTCCTTCACCACATTTGGTGTGACCCGCTTGTTGTGTTTGGCTGCCTTTACCCGTCGTTCGTGAAACCATGTTGTCATTGTCAATCTAATCGTCTCAAGAAGTGAAATAACCGACAACTCACGAGGCATGTTTAACATTGAATTCAACGACTCTGCAATGTTTGTTGTCATTATGTTGTAGCGGTTTGAAGGAGCATAAGACCGTGCCACTTTCTAAAATCAGCGTCTTCTAGATACTTGGCCAATTCCTGATTTTTACTCCTTATTAGGCCAAAAATCATGCTAAACTCCTGCTTAGTATAAGCATTAGCTGCTGCTTCTACGAGTTTCAAAAATTTCCCAAACCGAGTTTTTAAGTTGTTAAGAAGATGGAATCTGCATATACCGTGATGTGCTGCCGGATAAACCTGTGAGAGCGCTTTTGCAATGGCAGGAGCACGATCCGAAACAAAAACAGATCTGAAGCATCTGGAATTATAATCCGTAAACACAAAAAAAACCAATTCCACGCATCTTCGTTTTCAGAATCAACTACTGCAAAAGCCAACGGATACAAGTGAAATCACCATCTTGTGTAGTGGCGGCTAGCAATGTCCCTCTAAAGTTTGCCTTGAGAAATGTCTCATCAACAGCAATAACCCGCCTCATCAAACCAAAACCCCTTATCGATTGGCCAAATGCGACGAAGGTATACTTGAAATTTCCAGCCTCATCCAACTCAAGAAATGCTTCTGATCCAGGATTTTTTTCCTTAACCATAAACAACCATTTAGCCAAGTTGTAATAGCTATCCTCAGCAGATCCTCTTATCAAACATTGACCTTGCTCTTTTGCTCTCCAAGCTTTCTTGTAGTTAATTTGTACACCATGCTTTTGGTTTCAGCCCTTCCTTCTTTTCTCCATAGTTGCTAGAAATTAAATTTCCAATCACATTCGATGTTGCTTGCCTATGGTTAGCATTTATGTGTGTTGTATCACAAGTATGTTCATGAACATACTTCTTCACCACAAAGCTGTCAGAAGCAGCAACCTTCGTTGCACGCATCCTCCAGCTACAAGTATCATCAACACACCTTAACATAACTCTTGTTGTGTTTGACCAATGAGATTTGAACTCAAATTTCCATTCCAATGCCCATTTTCTCATCTTTAGCATTAGCTCATCCTTGTTATTGAAATATCTGTTGACATGTATATCGTCAGCTCCTCGGGTTGAATATGAACATCCTATAGGGACTGGAGCAGGATCTGGAGCTGGAAGCAAATGATATGGATGAGATCCTTTTTCAGCAGTTGAACTTGTGTCGTCGTTATGTGTTACATAAACTGATTTTTCACTGCCAATTGATGGATGAAGTTCCTACAAAGAAAAGTAAATATATACAGATAAATGAAAGTAAAACAAAAGGAAAGATATTTAAAACGTAGTAACTGGGCGAAAAACAGAGACAAACAAATTTTAGGAAGACGTTTTGAAAATTTGGGAAGGATTCTTAAACATTTAGGAAGACTTAACAAAAAAACATTAACTTAAATCGTGCAAACTGTGTAATAGAAAGGGTTACCTGTTGATTTTCATGCACATTAGATATATTTAAGCTTGAACCTCCATATAAATTATGCAGTACATGCGTGCGTTGATTTTTGTCAACTTCACAATCTTCATTGTTGTGTATGGTCTTTGATTGAGTGCTGCTTCCAACATGAGCAATATGGCTGAATTTATCATTCACCTATAATCCAGATAAAAAGAAATTTAATTGAGCTAAAAAAAGAGTTACAAGTGATTTAGTAAGGAATGTACATCATAAAAATTTGTGTAATAAGAATATTACCTGTTTTTTTGCATGCACATTAGATTCAGCTACATATGGATCACCATCTACAACTCGCAACATATGTCTTTTTTCCACATCACAAATCTGCTGAGTGTGTATGGTCTTTGATTGAATGCTGCTACCAACAATCTTAACAGCAACGTCGTTGCATTTGTCACTCACCTAAACCAAAAGAAAAAAAGAATTTAGCATTGAAAGAATAGTAAGTGAGCTAAAACAAATGTGACATACGTTTTAGGAAGGCCTTCCTAAATGTTTAGCAATCCTTCCCGAAATTTGTATTTAGGAAGCTTTTCTAAACGTTTAGGAAAGCCTTCCTATATAGTTAATAAACAAAGAACGCACATTTAAATTGAAAGCTATGTGACAGTAATAACTTGGTTACATGTGCGACTTACCGTTACACACAAACGAATTAGTTCAACATCTTCTTTTATCTTCTTGATGAGTGTTCTTACTTGGCGATCATTTCGCACATAAATAGGTGTAGAATCCTCTACCATCACTTTCATTCTCATTGGAAGCTCATAACTGAGTGAAATATCTCTTTCTTTAGCTAAGCAATCAATGCCCAAATCTTCGACAACCATCTCAACTAGCTCCTTGTATGTAACGTTCTCATCTACCTCACAAATGGATCCTCCTTTGTTCCTATCTACAAGAAATTCCAATTGGAGCTTGTCATTTAACTTCCACTCACCAAAAGCAGCATAGAGCTCAACAATACTTTTCTGAAATAAAGAAAAGAAGACAAGATTTGACTGTCAGAGACATATGAAATACATATCAAGTGAACTAAGAACTAACAATTAACTATTTCCACAATTACAAATTCCCACGAAAAATCAAGCCAATAAAACATCAGAGCAAAAATGCATTTGATGACATATGAAAAAGTAGTTTGATTAGAGTCTCGTGAAGCTAAGCTAAAAGGTGATTTCCTTGAAATATGCAGATGATGCTCAATCACCAAAAGCTTACACAACCGAGGATTACCTCAATATCAGAGGTCGTTTGGTGAGTTTTTTCCCCAAATCAAAGGTAAAAGTGTTAAGTGAGTTTTTTTCCCAAATCAATATCAAAACTCGAATATGGTTTTGTTTTTCCCAAATCAATCCAAAAGAAGAGAAGAAGGAGAATAAATACCGAATCTATTAGAGATTCAGATAGGGGATTCGAATCACGATCCTGATTCGATGTCGTCGTCATGGTTTTTTCTGAAAAACGTGATTCGATTTCCAGATTTGAAGAAATCACCGACGATTAGAGACCACCGCCGATAACACACTCGATCCGAGATCGCCATTAGAATCGATCCGAGATTGCCGTCAGATTGGATCCGAGATCGCCGACTGGATCTCCGAAATCGATCCTAGATCGCCATCGTACCCGATCTGAGATCGCCGATTATAGATCCAGTTATGTCGATCGTGTTTTTGTTTTTTATTTTAACAATTAAAATGTCTCTTTTTAATATTAATTAAATAAGGACATAACTGTCTTTTGTCCTCTAAACTAATGGTACTTGTGGAACATTTCAAATTTGGTGGTAGATTTGGAAGCAAAACTTGGTTTGGTGGTATTCTAGGGAATTTCTCTATATGATTTATGTTATTTTTAAAATATATTATTAACTAAGCATTAATACAATAGAAAACCATGACATCATTTTTTTACCACTTAACAAAACTATCTTTAAATTAAGAAACTTTCCTAATCTAACTCATCTAAATCTTATCTTATGTCGACTGTAAGTGATAATATGTTTATTTTCCTTTAGTTTTATTTATGTACAATAATATATGATTTATATTATTTTTAAAATATATTATTATTTAAACATTAATACATTAGAATTAAGAAACTTTTTTAATATAATAATATTAACTTAATTTTTTTTTTATTAATAGAAAACCATGACATAATTTTCTTATCTCTTAAACTCTTTCCTATTAACAAAACTAGGCCTGGGCGTTCGGGTATTAGAATCGGTTTCGATTCGTTTTTTCGATTTTCGGGTATTTTGGGTATAGAGATTAGGAATCGTTATGGTATTTTAGATTTTCGGGTCAGTTTCGGTTTGGTTTTTCGGTTTTCGGGTCAGTTCGGGTAGGCTTACTGAAAACCGGCTAATAACCAAAAATAGTCGGGTAATTTCATTGTTGTTGTTGTTGGAAATTTATCACTATTTGTATTGTATTGCAACAGAAATAGTTAATCTAAAGTCTTCTCCCGACACCAGCGATGAAACGCCGGCCACCGGAGAGGAGGAACCAGAGTTGCGCTTTTTTTATCCTTTGCTATGCGTTTTTTTTTTTCCAAGTCTTTTAGGAGGCGACAAGTTTAGATGCAATACAATCATTTGAATAATTATTAAACCAGAATCTCACCATTCTTGGGTTCATAAATATTGTCATCTCCTATAGATAATATCCATTCCATAAAGCTTTTGATTTATTGTAGTGGTGATTAATCAATTTTTTTGTCAATTTTATATGTGCATATAAACTGCATTAAAATTGTAAATTATAATAGCAGGTTGCAAAAAAAAAAAAAATTTGAAAACATAAATTTGTAATGGCTTATACATACATGGAATGATGGTGAGTTATTTGGTTCAGTAACAGTTGAGGTATAATTAATCACGAAAACCAGGACTCTTAACGGTTCGAGTGGGAAAAATTGATGTGCATTATAAAATATATGGGCTTTTATGTAATAATGATGAAACTGAGTTTATTTTCATATAGTTTTATTTATGTACAATAATATAGTATTTATATTATCTTTAAATAATAATATTATTTTTCAAGTATTAATAGAATTAAGAAACTTTCATAATCTAATATTAACTTAAATCTTTTGCTTTTATTAATATAAAACCATGACATGATTTCCTTATCTCTTAAACTCTTTTCTATTAAAGAAACTATCCTTAAATTAAGAAACTTTTCTAATCTAACCGATTTATTTTAGATGCTTACGCTGAAATTTACTGTTTGATGCTTTAAATCTTACGTGGACTCTGAGTGATAATGTGTTTATTTCGTTTAGTTTTATTTATGTACAATAATATATGATTTATGTTATTTTTAAAATATATTATTAATTAAGAATTAATACATTAGAATTTAAAAAAATTTCTAATCATTAACTTAATTTTTTGTTTTTATTAATAGAAAACCTTGACATGATTTTCTTACCACTCAAACTCTTTTCCTATTAACAAAACTATCTTTAAATTAAGAAACTTTCCTAATCTAAGCCATTTAAATCTTATGTGGACTGTAAGTGATAATATATTTATTTTCCTTTAGTTTTATTTATGTACAGTAATATATGATTTATATTATTTTTAAAATATATTATTATTTAAACATTAATACATTAGAATTAAGAAAAATTTTAAATATAATATTAACTTAATTTTTTGTTGTTATTAATAGAAAACAATGACATAATTTCCTTATCTCTTAAACTCTTTCCTATTAACAAAACTAGGCATGGACGATCGGGTATTCAGATCGGTTTCGATTCGGTTTTCGGTTTTCGGGTATTTTGGATATAGAGATTTATGAACCGTTAGGGTATTTTAGATTTTCGGGTCAGTTTCAGTTTGGTTTTTCGGTTTTCGGGTCGGTTCGGGTAGGCTTACTGAAAACCGGCTAATAACCGAAATAGTCGGGTAATTTCATTGTTGTTGTTGTTGGAAATTTATCACTATTTGTATTGTATTGCAACAAAAATAGTTAATCTAAAGCCTTCTCACGACACCAGCGATGAAACGCCGGCCACCGGAGAGGAGGAACCAGAGTTGCTTTTTTTTTTTCCTTTGCTCTGCGCTTTTTTTCCAAATCTTTTAGGAGGCGACAAGTTTAGATACAATACAATCATTTGTGAGAGACTGATTTACCATTGCAATGGTCGAAATAGTTTAGTTTCCGTTTCAGACACAATTCATTCATTCTTTTGGTAGTTTTTTGGAATTTGTAGGCTCTAACCCCTTTGAGTTTTCAAAAACTTTGAAAGAATTGTAAATTTATGTTTTTAAGCTTCGTGGGAGACTCATTTACCACGGTAAATAGTCAAATTAGGTTAGTTTCAGACACAATTCATTTATTTTTTGGTAATAACGCCAAAATGAACTAGTTTTTTGGGAAAATGTAGGGTCTAACCCCTTTGAGTTTTCGAAATTTTTGAAACAATTGTAAATTTATGTTTTTATGCTTCGTGAGATACTCCTTAACAATTGTAAATGGTCGAAATAGTTTAGTTTCTTATTCAGACACAATTTATTCATTTTTGGTAAAAAACGCCAAAAGGAACAAGTTTTTTGGAATCTGTAGGCTCAAACCCCTTTGAGTTTTCGAAAATTTTACAAAAATTGTAAATTTATGTTTTTAGACTTCGGTATAGACTCCTTTATTAAATGGTCGAAATAGTTTAGTTTTCGAGTCAGACACAATTCATTCATTTTTGGTAATAACGCCAAAATGAACAAGTTTTTTGGAATCTTTAGGCTCTAACCCCTTTGAGATTTCGAAAATTTTGAAAATTTTGAAAATTTTGAAAATTTTGAAAAATTGTAAATTTATGGTTTTAGGCTTTGTGAGAGACTCCTTTACCACGGTAAATGGTCGAATTAGGTTAGTTTCCGATTCAGACACAATTCATTCATTTTTGGTAATAACGCCAAAAGGAACTAGTTTTTTGGGAATATGTAGGCTCTAACCCCTTTGAGTTTTCGAATATTTTGAAACAATTGTAAATTTATGTTTTTATGCTTCATGAGAAACTCTTTAACAATTGTAATTTTTCGAAATAGTTTAGGTTTTGATTCGGACACAATTCATTCATTTTTGGTAATAACGTCAAAATGAACTTGTTTTTTTGGAATATGTAGGTTACAACCCCTTTGAGTTTTCGAAAAATTTGAAAAAATTGTAAATTTATGTTTTTGGCTTAATGAGAGACTCCTTTACCACGGTAAATGTTCGCAATAGTTTAGTTTCCGATTCAGACACAATGCATTCATTTTTGGTAATAACGCTAAAAGGAACAAGTTTTTTGGAATCTGTAGGCTCTAACCCCTTTGAGTTTTCGAAATTTTGAAAAAGTGTAAATTTATGTTTTTAGGCTTTGTGAGAGACTCCTTTACCACGGTAAATGGTCGAATTAGGTTAGTTTCCGATTCAGACACAATTCATTCATTTTTTGGTAATAACGCCAAAAAGAAGTTACATCGACGATTCTACAATGGACAAATCTACCGTCTTGATCCACCCCAGACGATTCTATCTTGCACCACGCTGAAGATCTCATGTAAACTTGTATCCACTAATCTACATAAATGATAATAAATCGCACTCTCTGAGATTCGAACCCCAGACTTCCTGGTGTATAAGCATTAATAAACCCTTTATCAACCATTGGAGCAAGGGCTTCCACTGAAATTATGAGTTTATGAAATAAGAAAATTATGTCTTACTTTCCTACTAATAACAAAAAGAAAATTAACTTAATTCTAAATACTGATGTGGCATGTAACTATTGGATTTTTTAAATCCTATGTGGACAGCCTTAGAAGCTAATAGCTTATGAAAATATGTTATATATGTTATATATATATATATATATATATATATTGGTAAAAGTTGTTTTTTCAAATGTTGACAAAAAATATTTTTCCCGAAATATTTTACAAAATATAAATGTAGAAAATAACTAAGTTAATATTATTTTCATAATGATTTAATTAACTTTCGAGAATAAAAAAATAAATAAGTAAAAACACATACATTTTTATTTGTAAATATTTAATTAAATTTCGTAATATTTTATTTTATTTCCACCAAAACAAATGAGTAATTTAATTATATGCCACATCATCATGACATATAAGCGAGTCTGCAGATGGGACGTAAAAAATGTCATGTCACATTTGACATCATCATTACACGTCATAATTTCCAGCCAATGAAATTAAAACAAATCAGTTTTTACAATTTAAGTGACTTCTCAAATAATAGTATATATCTATTATTAGTGATCCAATTAACAAGATACTATAATCCAAAATTATAACATGGCCCACATCTTTTTGAGACCAAGATTTCAGACTCCGGTAGGATAAGATTATGACATTACAATGTCTAGACCCTCACAGTTCTCCCGAACACGGTGAAGTCTAAGAAACCACGACCTGATCACACCTCTACTGAAACCAAAAGATAATACCAAGTCTTGATGAGACTTTAGATGCAATACAATCATTTGAATAATTATCAAACCAGAATCTCACATTCTTGGGTTCATAAATATTGTCATCTCCTATAGATAATATCCATTCCATGAATCCTTTGATTTATTGTAATTAACTATTTATTAGACTGATGTAAAAAAACAGCATATTTTTAGCGTGATAGTGGTGATTAATCAAAAAATGTTGTCAATTTTATATGCACATAAATGGCTTATACATACATGGAATAATGGTGAGTTATTTGGTTCAGTAACAGTTGGGGTATAATTAATCACGAAAACCAGGACTCTAATGGTTCGAGTGGGGAAAATTGATGTGCATTATAAAATATTATGTAATAACTAGGTTTTGGACGCGCGGATTTTTGGTATAAATTTTTGTTTAAAATTAGCAACCAATATTAAAAATAATTTAGCAACCAATAATATTTATTAAAATATTTATTTTCTATATCAGTGATGATAATAATATACATCTTATGAAAAACATTCATAACAAATTTTTTATCCTTAAAATTTGTAAATATACAATTCGGAAAATTCTACCAGTGTAAATCTTGAAAATAAAATAAATGGCAATGGTTAATATATTTGTGCGTGTTTTTAATATTTGTTAAGTTATTGGATTTTTAATGTGCAAATTTAATAATTTTTAGTTTATTTTTTTTCTAATATATATAGTCAAATAATTGCAGTATCTTTAACTTAGTATTAACAACATCAAAATTTTCATTTTCCACTTATATATTTTTTATATATTAATAGTATATACCGTTTATATTTATAAACAAATTTTTTATTTTATTTTTATGGTCTAAATAGATTTCAAATCAATTGAATTTTCACATTTCATTCAATGTTGATATATCATTGTGAATGGCTTATTAAGTTTCATCTCTATATTAATTTTCTCTACATATTGCATCTCAGAAGTAGTTGCAGAGTACATTCAACTTGAACATATAAGCATCTTATTCCAAGTAAGATCCACTTGCATCCAATAGTACATACACACATAACCATGTATTCAAACACAAACTTTTATAATTTCATAAATGATATAACATCTTAAGATCTATTGTATACCACTGTATTTTATCGGTCTAAGCTAAGATGATAACAATATCCTTTGAAACTCAGATACGCATAAAGTCTAGATTTTGCTCTTTTGTCGAATAACCGAACGGATAATACAAACTATAGAACATCCACATTATATGAATTTGGATTAGAAGGAAGTAGCTTTAACTTTTATATAGTATAAATTATTAAAACCTTTTTCGACACCTCTCTCCCTCTCTCTTCCACCACCTCTCTCCCTCTATATATATATATATATATTACTTTTCTCTACATATTGCATCTCAGAAGTAGTTATAGAGTACATTCAACTTGAACATATAAGCATCTTATTCCAAGTAAGATCCACCTGCATCCAATAGTACATACACACATAACCATGTATTCAAACACAAACTTTTATAATTTCATAAATGACATAACATCTTAGGATCTATTGTATACCAATGTATTTTATCGGTCTAAGCTAAGATGATAACAATATCCTTTAAAACTCAGATACGCATAAAGTTTAGATTTTGCTATTTTGTCGAATAACCGAACGGATAACACAAATTATAGAACATCCACATTATATGGATTTGGATTAGAAGCAAGTAGCTTTAACTTTTATATAGTATAAATTATTAAAACCTTTTTCAGCACCTCTCTCTTTTTTTTTTTTTTTGAGATTATATTATCTTTTCTATATCTTTACAAATCATGGTTAATATTTTTTTTTACATTTAAGTTGCATTTTTTTAATAAATTTTTGTGTGTTCTTTTTCATCAAATATCATGGTTAATATTTGTTTTTACATTTAAGTTGCATTTTTTAATAATTTTTGTGTGTTTTTTTTCATCAAATATTTTAGATTTTTTTTTTTAAAGTTGTATGTAGTAATGTTTTGATTTTCTGATAGTTTTATTTATGTACAATAGTAAATTATTTATATTATTTTTAATATATATTATATTTAATTGTTAAAACTTTAGAATTAAAAAAAATTCTTTTTCTAATTAAGTTAATTTCTTTTGTTATAGTTAATAGAAAATCATGACATAATTTCTTTATCTCCTAAACTATTTTATATTATCAGAACTACTTTAGAATTTTAGAATATTTTACCAAAACCATGACATAATCTCTCTTATCTCTTAAAATTGTTAGTTTCCACCTTTACTATTTTCAATTATTAAATATCGCATATTAGTCTTTCATTTTTTCGTTCTTGTTTTTTTAGAGATTATATTATCTTTTCTACATCTTTACAAATAAGGTTAATATTTTTTTTTTACATTTAAGTTATATTTTTTAATAAATTTTTGTGTGTTCTTTTTCATCAAATATTTTAGATTTTTTTTTTTAAAGTTGTATGTAGTAATGTGTTGATTTTCTGATAGTTTTATTTATGTACAATAGTAAATTATTTATATTATTTTTAATATATATTTTAATTAATTGTTAAAACTTTAGAATTAAGAGACTTTATTTTTCTAATTAAGTTAATTTCTTTTGTTATAGTTAATAGAAACCATGACATAATTTCTTTATCTCCTAAACTATTTTATATTACCATAACTACTTTAGAATTTTAGAATATTTTACCAAAACCATGACATAATTTCCTATTACCATAATTTTCTTTAACTATCGATTAATTTAGATGTTGGCATGGAATGTTACTATTGGTTGTTGTAAATCCTATGTGGACAACCTTAGAGGATGCTGATTAAATTATATGTAGTAATGTGATGTAGTAATGTGTTGATTTTAGGGAAATTGCACTCTATATTAGTTTTTACACCTATAATTAACTATCTAACATCATATAAAACAGAATATAGTAACTAGCATTTAGCCCACCTAAAATTCCGATTTTACCCTTAATGAAAAACAACAAAGACTCATAAACGTAGTTAACTATGTTCGGAAATCGATATAGTTAACTATGTTCGGAAATTAATAGGTAACTATGTTTCTGATAATAGTTAACTATGTATGTTATCTTTCCATTATGCAAACTATAATAGGTAACTACGTTCTGAACGTAGTTAACTATGTTTGTTTAAATAAATAACTATTACAACAATATTTTCAGATAGTCAATTATGTCATGAAATTAGATAACTATGCTCTGAAAATAGTTAACTATGTTTTTAAATTGGTAACTATTTTCTGAAAATAGTTAACTATGTGTTTAGATAGTTACAAATAATGTGATGTAGTTAACTATGTTCTGAGATCAATTGAATAGGTAGTTTCGATGAAAATAGTTAACTATGTTTTTAGATAGTTACAAATAATATGATATAGTTAACTATACATGGGTAATTTCGTCCAGTTTTATTTCTCTCAGCTATTTACCTAATTTCGAAAATGGAACTGCTACTTTCCCAATTATCTCTCTGAAAAGTAATATTCAACTAATTAACCCTTGATTTTATGATAGTTTTATTTATGTACAATAGTAAATTATTTATATTATTTAATAGATATTTTATTTAATTATGAAAACCTTAGAATTAAGAAAATTCATTTTCTAATTAAGTTAATTTCTTTTGTTATAGTTAATAGAAAATATGACATAATTTTCTTATCTCCTAAACTATTTTCTATTACCAAAACTACTTTAGAATTTTTCTTATTATGTATTGAATTTCTAAATTTTTGTTTCCATAGATATTTTATTTAATTGTTAAAACCTTAGAATTAAGAAAGTTTCCTTTTCTAATTTTAGTTAATAAAAAACATGACATAATTTCTTTATCTCCTAAACTATTTTCCATTACCAAAACTACTTTAGAATTTTAGAATTTTTCCTTATTAACATAATTTCCTATTTTCTATTACCAAAATCATGACATAATTTCTTATTACCATAATTTTCTTAACTATCGATTAATTTAGATGCTCACGTGGAATGTTACTATTGGTTGAATAGTACAACCGCATGGTATGTATACTCCTTTGCCTATCCCTACTGATCCTTGGACTAATATCTCTATGGATTTCGTGTTAGGACTGCCTAGGACTAAGAAAGGAAGAGATTCTGTCTTTGTAGTTGTTGATAGATTCTCTAAGATGGCACATTTCATTCCATGTCATAAAACTGATGATGCTTTGCATGTTGCTGATTTGTTCTTTAGAGAAATTGTTCGATTGCATGGCATGCCTAGAACCATTGTTTCAGATAGAGATGCTAAGTTCTTAAGCTATTTTTGGAAAACTTTGTGGGCTAAGTTAGGAACTAAGTTGTTGTTTTCAACTACTTGTCATCCTCAAACTGATGGTCAAACCGAAGTAGTGAATAGAACTTTATCCACTTTGTTGCGTGCTATCATTAAAAAGAACATCAAAACATGGGAAGATTGTTTGCCGCATGTTGAGTTTGCTTATAATCATGCTGTACATTCTGCTACTAAGTTTTCACCTTTTCAGATTGTTTATGGTTTTAATCCTTTGACCCCCTTGGATTTATCACCATTACCTTTAAATGAGCGTGTGAACTTAGATGGAAAAAGAAAAGCTGAATTTGTTAAGAAGATTCATGAGAAAGCACGGCACAACATTGAGAAAAGGACTGAGCAATACCAAAAGCAAGCAAACAAAGGGCGACGACAAGTTATCTTTGAACCGGGTGACTGGGTTTGGGTTCATATGAGAAAGGAGCGTTTTCCAGCCCAGAGAAAATCCAAACTGATGCCAAGAGGAGATGGTCCATTTCAAGTCTTAGAGAAGATCAATGACAATGCCTACAAGCTAGACTTGCCCAGTGAGTACAATATAAGTTCTAGCTTCAATGTTTCTGACTTGACTCCTTTTGATGTAGGTGACCAGCTTGATTTGAGGTCAAATCCTTTTCAAGAGGAGGGGAATGATGAGGACATCTTAAGCAGCAAGGTTGGAGAAGAAGATCCATTGCTTGTACCTGTTGGACCAGTTACAAGAGCCAAAGCTAAAAAGATGAATGATGCACTTAATGGACTGATTTATGAAGTTCTGGACAAGGAGACCATTCAAAAATCCATTGGTGATGTAATCTATCAAGTCCAGCCTGTTTTGAGCCTAATACAAGTCCAAGAAGAGCCCAAAATAATCACCTTATTTTCTGGTCAAGAGAAGTGACGAAAATCACAAATAAAGAGTCATCAGCCTTATCTAGAAACACCATCTAGAAGCTCCATCTAGAAGCTCCATTACAAGTCAATAAAATCAGCAATTAGAAGTCGGAAAAATCTGCCATTAAAGGTCAATATAGGCTGCCTCAGAATTGGACTCTTAGTAAGCTTTGTTTAGATCTTTCTCTATATAAAGAGAACAAACATGTAAAAAAAAATCAGACAGCAAATACAAAAATATTCAGATCAAGAAATCAACTTTCTAATCAGATTTCTTCTTTTGTGAGAGTGATTCTCATTTTGTTCCTTGTGAACTTTTCGATCCTTGGTGTGTAATATCCAAGTGATCAAACCGGCTTATCAAACAATTCCCATCATTGTTTGTGGCGCCATTCACTGACCAAAGATTGTAGAATCGTTCTAAGTGAGCATTGGGTCTTGGGTTTAATATACCCCTGGTTCGTGCTTCGCGAGTTCTTCATTCTAAGGTTTCCACCGCCTTGTTTCTTTGGAGCGTTTTAAGTTGAGTATTGGGTCTAAGGTTTAATATACCTTAGGTTTGTACTTCGCGAGTCCACTGAAGTCGAGGATTATTATCCTTTCTACCATCTTAGAGAAAAGTTTCCTTGGGTATTCCGCATCATAATATTCACCATAATTAGTCTAAATCTAGAACTTTGCATCCCACAAGAGGTTAGTCTTACAAGAACTGACCATGAAAGACCTAAGGCGAAAACTAATTATTCACTAAAACTAAAGGCGGTGGAAGGAGACTGTTATAGAATCCCCGAAAAACAAAGATGTTAAACGACTACACACACTCAATCTGCAGATTCCCAAAAGCAGCTCAAGAGCTAATGAGTGGAAGACTAAAAAGACTAAAGCTAACCGACTAGGAAAAGGTAACAAGAAAATGGCCTAAACATCTAAGCCAAAGACCACACAAAGACAAAACCAAACGGAACAGAGCCCATGGGCCACTGTTAGTTCAAATCCCAGACTGGTATTGCATCTGACCCAAGACCTGGACAAAGGGAAAAAGCGGAAGCAATATCTCGACCACACAGAACCAAAACCGGTCACCACCCACCTCCGAAGACGAGCTCCGACCAAGGCTGATGTCGAGACAGGAAGATTCTGGCAAGGAAGCCCAGAATGGCTCTGACAGAGGAAAGAGATCTCGAGATCTCGAGACAGTCAACAACGAAGACCTCGCAATTACAACTAAGTCCATCTCTTCCTCAAGCATCGCCCGAGACTTAGACGAAATCCAAGCTCCGATCTTCGTCGGACCAGAGCCCAAATGCGGAAACCTAATCCTCCATGAAGAGCCTCCGATTTGCCAAGTGGAGCCTAGTAGCTAGAGTGACAAGAAACAAAAGCTAAGCGACTAAATACAGGGGCTCCGGCGTCAGCGCTAAGGTAGCCACTGGACGCCGGAGCAAGCCAAGCGAAATCGACAAAGGGAGAAACTGTAGCGGCGACGGTTCTTGAGAGCAAACCTTAGTTTAAAAAGTTATAAAATAGTTGGAAAATAAATTTATATGTACTTATGTATTTAGCCTAAGTGATTTTTTTGAAGTTCAATGTGTCTTAACTTGAAAATATGGATTGACATTGAATGAAAAATAACAATTCCATTTATCTGAGGTCTCTTCAAATCATAATAATAAAACATGAATTGTTTATAATATGTAAACGATATATACTATTAATGCATGAAACAATATAAACAAAAATACAAAGTTTTATGTGTTAATACTAAGTTAAGATACTACAAAAGATAAATCATAAACTATTTATAACGTTTGAACACATAGAGAAGATAACTACAATAATATCAGGTAACATATATGTCAAACACAAGTATCTACTCATATATAAAGATCTAACTATAAATATTACAAAAATGAACTAAAAATTATTAAAGTTGCACATTAAATACCATATGTCGCACATGATAATCAAATATTACAGAAATGAACTAAAAATAATTAAAGTCGCACATTAAAAAATCAAATAACTTAAAAAAAAAAATATAGTATATATATATATATATATATATATAAAACACAAATATGTCATATTAAGTACCATTGATAATCAAATATTACATAAGTGAACTAAAAATTATTAAAGTCGTACATTAAATACCATATGTCGCACATGATAATCAAATAATACATAAATGAACTAAAATAATTAATTTAAAAAACATATAAAAACACAAATATGTCAATTAAAAACCATTGATAATGAATTTATTTTCTATATTTATACTGCGAGAGTTTTCTGAATTTTATATGGGCTATAGCTGGAGTAGGAGCAGATCTTTGAAGTGGGTTAGAGCTGATATTTTTCCATTCGGTGGCTTCTATTTGAGCTCTTTGGGTTATATCTCTCGGGCTCCATTGTCTTCCATTGAAGATCATATCGTTAAAGGATTTCCAAAGACTCCAAAGGAGCCAGAATCTATGAGAAAGTTATGTGTCGGGTAGCGACTGTGAGGTAGCGCCAGTGAGCAAGAGTTTGATATTCTCTTCGATGGTAGTAGAAAGAGACTGATTTTGGAATGGATTTAAGCATCTCATTCAAAGTAGCAATGGCATGAGAGTATATGAAAATTATGTGATTGGGTGTTTCATGGTCTTGCAGACAACATGATTATGTAGGGTCAATCGGGATGCCTCGCCTACACAACGATGAGGCAATGCCGAGAGCCTGAGATAAGGCTCGCCAAAGAAGAATTTGAGTTTTGGTGCCGGTGAGAGCTTCCAGATTGTCGATTTGATCTCCGGATTGCCGATTGGTGGTTGGGTTACTTCTTCTCTATCTTGTGATGCTAGCCAACAGCCGGATTTAACCGTGTACACTCCATCTCTTGTGTAGTGCCAAATAAGTTTGTCTTCGTGAAGGTGTTTAGGTATGTAAATCTATCGAATATCTTGGATATCCGCCTCATTAAACCCTTGAAGTTTGTCCATATCCCATTGCTTCTTGGTCCACAATTCTTTGACGAGTAAAGTTTGGTTGTTGTGTTCAGGAGCAGCTGCTCGGGGTGGGTGAGCTAGGATGCATTTGTCAATGAATACTTTGATATTTCCCTCTCCGATCTGCCAATGAAACCCTCTATTTATCAAGTCCCGATCATGTAGAATTGAATTCCAACCGTAAGAAGGTTTGGAACCAGTTCGTGCATTAACGAATTCATCATTAGGAATTATCGACTTTTGAGGATCTTATATAGTAAAGACTGTGAAGAATTAAGGATATGCTGTAATAACCCGGTCAAGAACCAAAAATATGACCGAAGAATCAAGTATTGGGGATGGAACAATTTGAGTTTGGGAAAGCTTAAAGAAGGTAAAAGGAGAAGTTTGGTGAGATCAAAACACCTTTGGATCGAAGAAAATTAGACTTTGGCTCGGGAGGTTCAAAAATAATTGAAATGGATATTTAATCAAGGTAGCGGTCGTGCATGGTTACTGTTTAAGCTTAACATGGACCCTACAGGTGAATTATAGCCGATACAACTGAAGTAGGGAATCATGGATCATGTAGTACAGGAATTTCTGATTAAGAAAAAAAGTACTGTGGATCCTATGCTACAGTAACATACGAAGAAAATAGTTAATGGGGCAGATAGATTAAATAAAAATAATCTAGTCATGGAATTAGGATGATCTTTGGAGTTGGAGAACAAGTGAGGGTACACTCGAGGAAGGAACGGTTCCTGGCTGAAAGGAAGTCTAAGATCATGCCAAGGATCGACGGCCCGTTTAAAATCACTAAGAAAATCAGCGACAATGCTTATCAATTGAGCTGCAAGGTAAGTGTAATGTGAATCCCAGCTTCAATGATTCTGACTTGGTTCCTTTCGTGGCAGGTCAAGCGGATTTGAGGACAAATCCTTTTCAACTAGGGAGCATGATGTGAGAATGGATGGCTCTAAAGACGTAGAGCAAGGAGCAGGAACGGATCATGAAGATATGGACGAGCAAGGAGCTAAGAAAGCACCAGAAGTAACCATTGGACCAATGACTTGTTTCCGGACCAAGCATTTCACCAAAGCCATTGTGGTCTTAATTCATCAAGTCATGACCCGAGATGATCACTTGAGGTATGGAGGTTATGTCAAAGCTAGATTGGTTTCGATACAAGCTCAAGATCATCAACAAATGGGCATGTGTTCCATTTGTACTCTTTTTCCCTTCTCTTCGGTTTTGTCCCATTGGGTTTTCCGAAGAAAGGTTTTTTAATGAGGCAAGTGGTTCACATTTTCTCATTATACCCATTTGTTGATCCAGATCAAGGCCTATATGTTCATCAAAAATCAAGATCAAGGCCAAGGCCCATTATCAAGAGGAATTTCGTGGCCAAGGAAGGAAATGGAGTTGAAGAGCCATTTTGTAATTCAAACTTTGTTTTAATGTTTTGTGCGATTTTCGAGTTGCGCTTGTTCCGAGATTTGTCTCTTCAGAACTCGCCTCTTCTTCTTCTTCCTTCTCTTTATATTTTCGTCTAAACCTCATTGTTAATCTATCTACCTTTTTATTCTCAAACTTTTTAAGATTAGATCATTGATCAATTTTCGTTTGTCGAATCTCGATCTCTTAAGGCTTATCAAAGGGTCTTCCGCAACCCTTCGTGGCGTCTATCGATTCATATCACCTCGATCTTTGCTTGTTTGTCGAGTTTAGTTCGATTTCATCATCCCATCCATCCCATAACTTCTCTGTGGAGAAATTGGGGCGTGATTCCTCACCAGGATCACATCACATTGAGTGCACATATGTGCGCGGGTAAGGCCAAATGAGCAACTCCTAAACCAACTCGAACCGGGGGTGGTTTCTCATGATCAAACTCTTCAAAATAGTTGGTTGGCTGGTGAATAACAAATCTGAGGTGATTGGATCGAGCAAATTCTCCTAGGGACAGCTTCCATGGCTCGGTTAAGGCTCCGGGTGGAGGTTTGTGAACCATCTCCAAATCTGATCGTTCCAATTGGGTTTTGGATCGATCATTCTCCTTCGAACATATGATTGGCTGATGAATCTTCAATTTGGATCGGGCAAAAACTCCTTTGGGTCGGTGAAGTTTATTTTGGTACGGTTTGGGTGAGTCCTCTCGTACCATCTTCGAATCGGGTGGCTGGTAAGTGATTCCACCTGAACCATTAGTCTTTTTAGGGTTGATTTGCTGATGAATAATAAACTCTAGGCCTTATACTTGATCGGAACTCCATTTGACCAAAAATTCTCCTAAATGCTCTGTATTGACCGGTTTGGTACGTGTACCATCTGGTTTAGTATGCTCCCGATTTGGTGTGGTTTGGATGTCCGCATCACTTTGCTAATATTAGTTTTGGCCGCCATATACGTTTTAGCTTGTCTTTTATGAACTTTAAGAACATGAATGAGTTCATGAGCAATCAAGATGTTATCTTGAATATTTCTTCCTATGACGAATGCGCGCAGATTGGTTGTCAAAGATGATGTCTGGTAAGATTGGTTGCATTCTTCGAACCAAAATTTTGGAGATGATTTTATAGACCACGTTGCAAAGACTTATCGGGCGGAAGTCTTTCATTGTTTCTGGTCTTTCCTCTTTTTTTTTGGTTGGAATGAGAACAATGTTGGTATGATTGAGGAGTTGCTTGAGTATACCCGTATCAAAGAAGGATCACCAACGATCGACCAATATTGTTGGTAGAAAGCTCCATTCATATCATCCGGTCCTGGTGCACGATCTGAGCCAATGGAGAAAGCTGCTAGTTGTATCTCTTCATCAGAAATCTCTCTAGTTAATGGTTCATCACTGGTGTAACCTTGCTGTTTATGTCCTGAAAGTAGGAATCAATATTCATGGACTGATTGCTAGTGAAAAGGTTGGAAAAACACGCAGAAGCTGCTTTTGGTCGCTCTGATACCACTTTGATGCATGTAGCAGGAAGCGTAAGGAGTGAAATAAGATGAGACTGTAACATGACAGTTTTAACACCGAATTAACAAATGTTTTGGGCTGTGAAGGTTCCTGAAACCAGTCTGAACACAATCTGAACGTAACCAGATAGATAGGAAGATACGGAATCACCACAACTCGTAAAGCCGAAGCACCAGAGCTGATAAAGAACCCGCTGAGGTAGCACCACACCTGGATAAAGTTGCCACCACCAAGTTTAAAGACGCTCAAAACCACCACCAATGATAAAGGTAAAAGATCTAAAAGAGATCCAAGGGGTCACACAGACACTCCAATTTTTTAAACTCGTTTTCTGATTTTCATTGATCAATATGAGCCTCAATATATAGAGGAAATACAATAAAAACGTTCATAAAAGCTACTCTACATGCAGAAGACATAGAAGAAATAAATTCAAACTCTAATCTGCATGAAAGAGAGAGAAACAGACTGAAATAAATGATGTGTTGATTGTGGACGAAAATAATTCTTCATGTGTTGTTTTTGGCAGATTATCAGCAGATAAATACTCCAACAGAAGATAACAAACATTGGCAGACCAATGGCAGATAAAATATTCAGCAGACAATTGGCAGAGTAATGGCAGATAAATATTCAGCAGACCAATGGCAGACTAATAGCAAACTGATGGTTACTGGACCAGAAACAACAATGTGACAGCCAATCCGTTTTGCTTCTCTTTTCCTTGGGTTGTTTGTTTGGCTTGCACATTTGCTCCCGCATCAGATATGTTGTGTGTTTTTGCTTTATTTCGGTTTTAATAAAAACTGTGGACCCATGTCTCGGCTTTGTAAAATAAATAATCGGATTTTCATGTAAAATATATTATAAATAAATCGAAGTATGTTTATATAAATTATATGAGTACTTACTGATATTTATCTTCATCCAAGCTAAACACAACTCTCTGCTTCGGTAGGGTTGGCAAGCCTTAGGCCAGTGTCGAGAGGGACAGATAGATAGATGGATGTACTGGAACCTCGGATTTGTTCTGAGGATTTTGTCTCACTGTTTATCTAATCCGTAATATTGTGGCACTTCCGGGCTGGTCTATGTCTAGAATGGTTCAGGGGTGTTACATATGCCATGCTTGTTTGCCAAGGAGGGCAGAGTTAAAGTCATTTAGATCTCTCAATCCCAATCTCCCTTGTTTTTTAGAAAGAGACATTCTTTTCCAACTAACCCAAGCCATTTTTCTTTTGCCGTTCTTTGCGCCCCACCACAAGTTTGACAAGATACTGTTTATCTCATCGCAAATCATCTTCGGCAATTTAAAGCAGTTCATAGAGTCACCGGCATAGCTAGAGCGACGAATTTCATGAGGATTTCTTTTCCTGCAGCTGATAGGTAGCGACTGTTCCATCTGTTAGTTCTTTCGCTACCTTATCAATGATATATTGGAATATTTCCTTCTTCTTGCATCCGAATTCCTCTGGTAAACCTAGATATTTCCCACACCCTCCAATGGTCAATATGTTCAATAAGTTTTGCACCCGCTCTTTGTTACTTTGGTATACATGTGAGCCGAAGGAGATATAGGATTTTTGAGTATTAACAAGTTGTCCGGAGATTGCTCCATATTCATTTAGAATAGTAGCTAATGTGTTGTTTTCCTTAACGGTAACCTTACAGAAGAACAAAGAATCATCTAGAAAAAAATAGATGGTTGACTCGTGGTCCTCCATTGCTTATCGCTAGGCCGTGAAGTTGGTGTCGATTTTGAGCCACGTCCATCTTTTGAGACATCATTTCAGCACAAAGGAGGAAGAGGTAAGGAGAAAGTGGATTGCCTTGACATATACCTCGTTGAGGTTAATGAATCCATAAGGGGAACCGTTAATGAGAATTGAGTATGACACTGTTTGAACCCAGCTCATAACCCAATCTACCCATTTGATGCAGATGCCGAGTGAGAGCATAGGTTTGCGTAAGAAGCCCCATTCAACTCATTCGTATGCTTTGCTAATGTCAGTTTTGACCGCCATTTACGTTTCAGCTTGTCTTTTACGAATTTTAAGAACATGAATGAGTTCATGAGCAATCAAGATGTTATCTTGAATATTTCTTCCTGTGACGAATGCAGATTGGTTGTTGGAGATGATCTCTGGTAAGATTGGCTGCATTCTTCGAACCAGAATTTTGGAGATGATTTTATAGACCACGTTGCAAAGACTTATCGGGCGGAAGTCTTTCATTGTTTATGGTCTTTCCTTTTCTTTTCATTAAAATACCATTGTTTATGGTCACATTTGCAAAGCCAAGAAATATAACTCTTTTGGTTCCAAAATTGTTCTTCATCAATATAGGCTCTATGAAGATTTTTCTTGATGGAAGATCAGAGATTTGCATCAGGAACAGGTTTGCGGAATTCGTGTTCAAGTTGAGATTTTAATTTCTCAATTTGTTCTGCAGAGTTGTTACGATGTGATCTCTTCCAACGTGCTAAATGTTTCGATACCAACAGATGATATCGGCCAGATTTGTTCCATGCGATTGATTCCATCCAGTTCTAAATACTGCTTCAACTCTTTTATTTCTGAGCAGTCTGTTGTCAAATAGAAATTGACCACGTCGTAAAGTTGTTTGTGCTTCGATGGTGAGGATCAATGGACGATGATCGGAAGCAACCGGTTCAAGGAAGAGGACTTTAGATGCAAAAAATAAAGCCGACCAAGCAGAATTTGCCATAGATCTATCTAGGCAGCATTGTTTTGTTTCTTTGATCCACGAACCTGTGTGTGTTGTTATACGCTGTCCAGACAAAGAAAAACGATTGCCCTTGTTTTGAATGTCAACCATATCACAATGAGAGATCATCGTGTTAAAGTTATGGAACTCTTGAATGTCTCTTAATGTTCCACCAATTTTCTCATTATTAGAAGTGATTTCATTGGAATCGTCAAGCATAAGCCAATGAGCAGATCGATTTAGAGATAGGTTGGTCAGTTTGGTCCATAGATGGTGACGTGATGCTTGAGAGGGATGGCCATAAACAAGCGACAAATAGAAATACGGAGTATTGTTATTTATGTAGCAGCCGATGAGTATTTTCCATTAGGAACACCAAAACTTGTGTTTCAGGGAGGTGAGTATTGAACTAGACATGTGGAATTTGTATGTATGAAGCAAAAAGTTTATATAGAATGTAAAAAACATTGTCAATTGGTGTTTATATATCGTTTGAATCAAAACTGAGCTTTTTGTTGGCTTGCAATATCTCTGCGATTTGTGAGCAATCTTTGTTATGTTAAGCAAAATCATCAAAGAAGTCAACTAAAGAACCCATCGAAACAAATTGTAGGTGAAAGTCAAAACAAAAAACAAGCCGCAGGAAGATAACAAGATAATCAGCAAACTCCGAATTGAGATAAACAAAACAACAAGTGAACAAGAATGAAAATGCGTTCAAGCTCGGCTCGAGGACGGAGAGACGCTTGTCTCGGAGGTTCGTGGTGGCTTTGGATGAGTTCCGAGTAATGTGGTTAGAAGGTGAGCTCCGTCCGTCGGACCTTTTCGTCATTTAAGAACCCTAAAACGTCACCCACCTTGTCAAAATATTAATTGAAAAGGTGACAGCTCTCATTTGCTTACAAATTTATGGGCATTTAAAAATTAAACTCAACTAAGATTAACAGCTTCCTAAATGTATCCCACTTTCTCTGATACCTTTTTTTTTTTTCTTCTTTCCGTTTTATATTCTCAAGTATACTACAAACTGAAATCCCCAGAGAGAATAAAAATCGTCAAATGTGGATATACTTGCCAATGAACTAGATGCAACACTAGGTGTATATGCACAAACCAGTCAGCAGGCTCCAGGAATGCATGACAGGCCTGCAAAAAGGGGATGGATTTGTCAGCTACCAACACGTACTTAAGGAGTAAATTATCGTTTCACAAAGAACGAAACCTCAAGTTTGTGCAGACAAGACATCCATGAAGGCTTTGCCTACAAGCAAGCAGTTACCCCTGATTCATTGAGAAAATTACATGAGAAATGAAATGAGCTTACACTCAACATATGTTCTCAGCATTTAGGATATTTCCAGTTCCCAATGCCATAACGACCATGAGCGCCCTCCCTCCTTGAGCTGTGATTTGATATGCAAACAGTCGATTCCAACTTGGAACAGTGACTCTTGTATCATTTAACGGTAAATACTAATTTACTCAAGAACACCAGCGCTTGGAGTAAAAAGTATAACCTGAGAATAATGCTTACGTAACATAAGCTGATAAACCTCTGATAAAAGGCAACGACCCTTCATTGTATTGGCAGCTACGATCAACAGGAATTGTAGCAGTCACTACAGGTACCTAAACTCAAACAAAAGCAAACAACAATACAAGTTTGAAAGATACATTAGAACTAAGAAAGAAAATGGAAAACATGCTTGCAAGCTCGTACAAAGAAACAACTCTTCCAACCAAATAGACAATGAGAAAACTATATCATCACAATTCTTTCAGCGAAAAATTGATCTTGTTAGGAGTTCAACAGACTCAAAACAGTAAACATGGGAACAAACAAATGAAAAAATAGGACCAGACCAACACGTAGGACAACTATTAAAAAATCTATTGCTGCCATTAAATTTTCAATTTTTTGTATAGGACTAGCCTATCACAATGATCCCCGACAGTTTCTTAATTTCCAAGAAATTTCCTATCTTGGTGTCAAAATTAAAGTCTGAAATTCCATACATGGAGCAGTGACATGGTGTCCGACAAGCTAATAATTATGCCAAAGCTAGATAAGAATGCAAGTCTCGATGAAAAATGGGTCTGCTTACATATTACGAATTTCTCTTGGTAATGCTACCCTCTTACTGGTATCCTGCAAAGGAAAGAGTTCTGCAATTGTTATTTGGGTTCAGTAAACACTTCTCTATTCTCCAAGAATTATCAGACCTCTCTCCTCGTTTCAAATCCTACAAGTTCGATGTAGGTATCTACCAGTTGTTTCATATGAAAAAGCAAATCAGGATTTGATGATGAGTAACCAGGCAAAATGGTTTATCATGCATAAGACTAGATAATCATAGGCCCATGATATTGTGATACATCCTGCAAGAGATGCTCTGCTGCAAGCTTTTTATCCATATCAACCACGAAAGAATTTCTACTACGTTGGTTATTCTTGATTCAGTCACCAATTTGCCAAAGCCAGAAGCTAGAACCAAAATCAAAAGAAAAAAACGAGAAATATATCCATACGTAACTTCAAAGTAGATAAAAAAAGTCACTTGCGAATAAGGTAACATGTTCTTTAGAACCTGACAGATAGTATGGTATGGATGATCAATGGCCATTTTTTTCTGACAAGTGAAACCAGAGCAGACTGCAAGTGGTAACATAGAGATTAGCTAGAACCATTAAGGTCTCAAGTTTTCTCTATGACAACCAAGTTAAAATGCATTCCACCTGAAAGCTGTTAGATCCTGATTCATCTCTAGAACTGCCAGCCTTGAAGCAGTTTGATAAACAAGTGGTACAAATTTGTAAGACCGAACCTGCAAAAACATACAGGGAGATGAAGATTGGTTAATCAAACAAGAAAATTGGAGAGATAACCAAAGAATTTCTTCTCCATAACATCTAAAATCGAACCCCATTAGTCAAGTACCTCACTAATGGTGCTCAAAATGTCATCAATAACATTTTTTCGGGAGGCGATATTAAACCACATGGATACTTGTCGAAAGACCTGTAGAAAGAAAAATTAGTTCCAACACAGTTTTTGTATTTCAGCAATATAATGGAATAGACCAGGTTTCTGCTAAATCTCTCATTAATCTTTCTTTAAGGCCAGTCTGAATATCTTAGGCAAAGCTGGACATGAATCCCAAATACAAAAGCGTATAAAGTATACATGGCTTCATAGGTCACTCTATCATGAACCTTACGTATATAGGTAGGCGTCTATATACCCAAACCTTACACAGCTGTACAAGTTGATATTTCCAATTAAGCACTGAACTAGAGATCCACCGTTTCACATGGAACTAAATCAAATCTATGTGGAGACATTATAAAATGTTACTTCGACACATACCCAAAAACAAAAGGAAGATTGATATGACCAATAACTATACAAACACAAACCCAACTTAGAAATGTCGACAAACAGCTAGTGACCGCAACCCAAAACAGGAAAAGAGAAGACATGCTGGACCACTAAGATGACCAAAGAAATGCAACGTTGCTCCTTGATAGATGTTTAAGGATTATTATGAAACCAGACTCTGATAAGTTGTAGAGTGAAGAATTCACAGTATCGAAACATAGATATGCAGAGTCACTAGATGCTGCAACCTAACAATTAAAACTATTTTCTTAAGGAATTCCATATTTGACTCTAAAGCCAACTGAAATACATACCACTCGGACATCATACTTGTCACCAATTTCCAGACAAAGTTGATCAACGCAAGTTTCAGAAACTTACCATTTGTGAAAAAAAGGGAGGTTGTGTGAATTATCCCTGTCAACCTATGTAATGGAGGAGAAAGGGGGAGAAAACGCCATGACTACTTTTCCACAGAACACCTGCAGTTTTTCTCCCTCTTCATTGTCCATCGTTAGTTGCTTAGTCAGATCGTTCCCTCTAGTACAGTAAAATACCTTGCGAAGTAACGAAGAATACTGAAAACTGTGTCGCATATTACATTCCTCACATCCCAAGATTTGGAGCAGAACTCACCGAAATGCCATAAACGGCTCCAACAAATTTATGTGCAATTGAGTTTGCGTAATAGTAGATCTCCAATCCTTATTCAGCCAAGACAACTGTATTTCATGATTTAAAATGGCCTCAAGAAACATGATTACCTCGCTTAGCATATAGGTAGTTTGCGCACATAACTACCTTGTTCCCAAGACTAAAATATAATTGTACATGAGAGATCCGAAATAACCTTGGTGTTTTTTAACATTGGACTTTCTACTAATAACATAAATTCTTGAAACTTTAAATCATTCACCAGAAACCACTAGAAAAAAAGAAGTAACACGGGAATATACCTGCTCCATTGTTGGAGTCATGGGGTCTGCGCAAGCCATGTGTTTGACTGGATAGCCATGCACGCTTTGATGTGATGTGAAGATGACGTCCAGCGAAGATCCCAAACTAGTCCAAGATGATAAAACATCAAAAATCAAGAAAGTGATCCCATAGGAAAAGTCAAAACCATTACCAACGAGACCCAAATCTTTAGCATCAGCTCATTTATTTAAATTTTCCTTAGATCTTAAATGATGCATCTACCACTCCCAAATCCCACAGGTTCAACTTTAATTTAGGGATTGCTCAACAGATGAATTCTTTAGTCTATGGGATAAAGCTTTGTGAGGAAATATTGAGATGGAAAGGTATCTTTTTAAAAGGTGAACATCTCAACTTTAGTAAAGTTTTGGAATTCACGACACGTGAGATAAGTCAAATGTTCATGTGCGATAGATGCTTGCGGTTATTTAAGATTTCATCCATCAAACTTGACAGCTCTCGTAGACTAATTGGCTAGTTAAGGTCAAGATGAGTTTCACAAAGAAACGAAGTATGGCACTCACAGAGTGTGTACCATTATCAAAATAAATACATGAACAATGAGTAGAAAGTAAACTTGGTGAACTTATAATATGGCGTCCAAATGACAAGTATGATGGAAAAAGATCACGTGCTTTAATGTCAATTTAAAATTCCATACCTGAAGTTTCCCTCATGTTGAGTATATAAAGTCGGTTCTTTCTTCGCTTGCACGGGAAATGGACAATACAAGCTCCTGAAAAAAGAGAAAAAGCAAATATTCTTACCACATAGAAGCTTGCAGCCTTTTAACTGACAGACTTTTAGTATCGGAAACGAACCTTGTTGGAATGTATATCCCCATACAAGCTGTCAGGCTCATTTATTCTTGTTATTACAGACATAAGTATCGCAGCATGACCCGGCAACTGTTGACCACAAATAAAAGGAAAGCTTAGAACGCGGAACAAACAAAACCACTTTCTCTACCGCATGAAACCATGCCAAAATCTCTTATTTCTAATCCCCTACATGTAGAGTTTGCAATTTTCTAAAAATACATCCCATAAAAGTTTCATATATGAAGATGATTCATGATTACTCATTAGTTTACCACAATGCCTATCAGTTATTTGGTTAAGAAGATGGCAACCGCGGGAGGAGCCTGAGTACAATATATCTAGTTCAATAATCCCCAATAGATAACATGCATTCTTTATAAATTACCATATCATGATAAGAAAAATCAGGATCTCCGAGGCTGAGACTGCCAAATTTCTCCTCACACCAATACTCCACATACATCAAGGCGTCAAATATGCACCACAAACCTGAGAAGAACAAGAAGAGTTATATACTGCAAATAACGGATGACTCGCTACTGCTGATCTGGCAACAACAAGATAATCAATGGAAAGCCCATAAACCTGATCAACAAAAATCACTCTGTATTAAATAGATAATAAAAGAAACAAGAGGTAAAGAATAGCAGCACCTGCTTGAAGTTATATTTCAATAATATCTAGAGGAATAACTGATTAGCCAATTAGCACCATAAGGAACATAAATATTCAACAAAAAAAAAATTAAATTAGAAAATTAATACCAAATAGCGTTAATCATAGAAGTAGCACACAAAGTACAGGTGTGTACAAAGTTATTAAACCTCAATGTTGATCATTTCAAAGTAATAAATTCTTCTTATATGATATAAACACAAAATATAACAAGGCATATCATAATCAACAAAGTTAAAGGTGTGCCACCTATCACATGTTCACATAAAACATAGTTGCAAATCGTAGCAGGAAGACAAAAACCTTTTGAGAAGGAGATTTCTGATAATTCCGGACAAAATATTGCATGGATCAAAATTACTCATCCTCAGCAATGCTCATCCACGTAAAAATACATAAGGTAAACTGAAGCTCATATAATAAAGAGTACACCTTGTTCCGCAGTTATGGACGCTGCCATTCCATTTGATGCTGTTTCCAGAACTCTAATCTTAGTATTCTACAAGACCATTTCAAACGTTAGTTTTGGTCAACTCTCAGTTATTGGTGTTGAACCTATTTCTTATGCATGAAAACATTTTTCACAGGTACCTAAAAAGAAAAGTAATGCAATTAGGCCAGTGCTCGAATCAATAAGGACATAACACATCCGCAGTTTATTCAGGGTATTCAACATAATCTGCTTCGATTTTTTTCATTTGTGAGAATCAATGAAGATACACTCTTTCACCTGTCCAATGGAATGGATTTGATAAAACAAACAGAGGTATAGAGAGAAGAAACAATGCAAGCGGGTGAAAAGAAGGAAGCATTACTGGTAGGTCTTGGATATTTAACCCAAAAAGAGGAGAGATACCTGTGACGTAATTAATTCGTGTAAGTTGATATCTGTCCCGATCTTTCCTGCAAGACTGACAATAACACTTGGGAATAGAAGCTCAGCGATTTTAGCTTTCAGCATTGCTATGTTCTGGCATAACCTGTCAAACAAAAAAGCAACAATGATCCACTAAGGAGAAGATTTTATTTGAATATCACCCCATAAAAAGTAGCACAAGCTCAGAAAGCTAATGCGGAGAAGAAACTAACCTTAATCAAAAATCTCTCACATGAATCAATAGATGGTAACGCTTGCTGGCCCCCTTCGGTTAAAAGAATTACCTAAAGCAAGGAGAAAGGGATAAACAAATAAATTTAGCCTTTCCAGACAGGAGGCAAATAAATCCTTGGAAATAAGTACAACCCCTCGAATGCTTGACAACTGGGAAGGCGATTACGCATCTTTTGACTAAAAATATAACAGCACATCAGACAGAAAGAATCATAACTCTCATGTGCATGATAGTAGATTACTAAATTATCAATCAAGCAGACATTTGACCAAAAGTTTAGCAGGAGTGTGACAAACATGAAACAGCAGGACAAAAGTTAAGAGGCTACAGCAGAATTAGATACATATCCAAATATTGTGGTATTTAGAGGCACAATCAAATCTGTACATGTAAGAATTTAAATAATATGACCAATCAATCAAACAGTTGACAAAACGATAAAGAGCATGGTCAAATTTAGATAGGTAAGAAAGTTAGATAACTGACCCGAAGTGTTTGAAACGTTACATCAATAATTTGTACAGAGTCACCCAAAAGATACTTCTACAGAATTTTCAGCAGCTTATGAGCCTAGAGGCTTCGGTAGATAGTCCACGGACCATGAAACAAAGTAGCACAGCCATCAACCCATCCACATAAGAAAAAATAACCAGAAACGAACTACAAGAAGTAAGAAAAAAGTGAAAAGATCATTTGGACTAAGGCTCCTCAGATGATTCACAAGCCACCAAGGCTGGGTCGCATCACCGGAAGAAAAAATCACAGCAATCTGAGAGAGAGAGAGAAACGGAGAGATGAGTATAGTTACAGAAACTCTTGAGTATAGCTATAGAAAGCATTAGGTCAAGGGAGATTTCAGACATACCTTCCTGTAGTCAAGCAATCCTTCTAAAGGTAACTCCAACTCATCACTGACTACAACTGGTATGCATCCACTGACAATGGCATCAAACAGTCTCGCAGAGGATGGTGTGTCACCAACAGGACACGGACAAAAAATGATCAGATAGAAGATACACGTAGTTATAAGAAGATAAGAGAAAAAATATGTACCACAGAAATGGTCGCAATAAATAATATTTTACCTGCGCATTCCCTTTTCAGCACCCAATTTCCCTTCATCTCCAGCAGTTCCCTCTGTAATTATCACATTTTTAGCACATCTTAACTCTGCACCGAATTTAGCACTTCCCCCCTAAAAAAACAATTTTACGAATCAATCAATCAGACAAAGAATACATTGTTGTCATACAGCAGGGTAGTATAACTAAGAATGCAACTCAGTTTCCTTGGTTAACAAAGTAATCCAACTAACATGGGAAAGACAATTGTTAAAGCAAGAAAAAGGAAGATCGCCTCAATAGTATCATTGGCCACGTTTTCGGCTAAATGTTATCAGTTTTGTTGCTATCAAGGTAGAAGCCACATCGAGAAAGTTGAAAGACAAACAATCTCTATTACCTGGTAATAGAGATAAGCTCCATAAAACACGACCAAGAGGGGCATGATGGCCCACAGGGATAGAGTGTTGACAATGCCAATTAAGATAATAGTCGAAAGAAGCTGTAAAATTGAACCCATAAACATGTTTGCAAAAACTGCCACCGATCGATCAATATTGCCCAGATCTTTTGCGAATCGATTGATTATCCGTCCTAATGGATTGGTTTGAAAGAAGACCATTGGAGCCCTTAGTATGGAACCAAGCATAGCATCCTTTTAGCTGCAGAAAGACTGCACATAATCAACCCATATGAATTCATCAACGTCACAGAGACCTGAAACCAATAAGAAATAAGTCTTAGCACAATAGTTTTGCTCTTTGTATCCTATTATTCTCCATTTTGTTTTCTCGATCAGTTGCCGAATTTGCCTTTAGGGTACAGTGATATATTGTTTAGCGAACATGAGTCTTTAAGATATCGACTCGCTAATTTACCAAATGCAACTCATACCTGTCCAAACGAAAGAAGCGCGTAGATAATATGATAGAAAAGGGGTCCATGACTCTTTGGAGTTCCTCCATCAGTCCACTCACTCAACCAAGTGCTGCTTGAAACCCAAATACTTGAGTCAAGACGTAGCATCATCACTACCCATGCACCTCCAAGTGCATCCTGGTACCTGGAACATGGTAACACCTCGCTAGTCATTACAATTGCCTTCAAATACGAAGTTTAGCAAGGAAACATGAATAGAAGGAGTCGAACAATATATGCCCATTTTGTAGTAAAACACCACCAATGAATCACAATTTTGCTGGACCAAAAAGCATGCGTCTGATAGACAGATATTCAACTATGGATATAAAAGAAATATAAAATCCAAAAGCCACCTTACCTCTTCAGGACTTTCCAACTCACAACTCCAGTTTCACGTTCTTCTCGCTTGACAAGCGCAGAGTTTCCTTCTTTGGATTTCTTTGCCTCTGTTCCATCCTTCTGCAGATTATTAGTGTTGCCGTTCTCAACTGGTTTTACAGACGTTTCAGCTTCTCCATTTTCTTCTGAATATTCTTCAACCTTCCCTGCATTTTCCATTAACCTCTGGAACAATGCATAATTCTTCATATGTTCCTTCCTCTGTTACTGTTCCCTCATGGACAAGTAGAATTTTATCCACTTGTGATAGGAAGTGGAGCTGGTTTGCAGCAAGAACTCTTGTTTTCTGCCCTAGTTCCCTTTTTATGCATTTTTCAAAGACCTGAAACAGTCGGTATCAAAATTCAGATAACAGTGTTTTCTCAAAAGCAGTTAGAGGGGAGTGATCTGTGGCAAACAAGAAGCAGAATATCCATGAGAACTTACAAAAAAACGTTAGACTCCAACATTATAAGGAAATGAAGTATCGAACTATCCAAAAGAGGCAATCGCTTGTTTACCTGCTGACCAACAAGCTTAATGGGTCATCTAAGATGCCCACATCAGAATTGGAGTACACGGCCCTAGCCATAGAAACCCTCTGCTTTTGTCCCCCACTGATGTTAACACCCCTTTCTCCAATCTCCGTGAGATCACCACCCTATCAATCAAGAGAAAGAAGAGGAAACAAAATTAGATATCACAAATCATTCGTTATTTGTACTTCACAATATGTAATGAGAGAAAGTAAAAGACATAGGGGATATAGTATAACGGGACCTTTGAATCCCAGGAGAAGTATCCATTCCTTATTGAGATGGCTGGCTGTCCTGGTTCAATGGGAGGATTTGGTAAGAGAAGTCTCTCTTCTGTCGATAATACCTCCTCCAAACGGTTTAACGATACATTAGCATTTACCACCTACAAAAGTACAGATTGGTAAAGCATCTGGAAAAAAGTTACGACAACGCTTGGTCTAGAAAAAGAGGTAGGAACGCAAGATAAAATAACAATTAGGAGCAATCATTACAAATGATGCCACATTATTCAGCCATAGAAATGAAAGCGTGGTGCAATAAACATTTACAGAAATCACCTGTGTTATAATGTTTGGAAGCATGAATAAAGGGAAGCGAAGCACAGACAATAGAGAAAGTGTCGTAAACGCTCTTGCAGGTGTCAGATCTCCTCCAAGCAATGAGAGCACGCCAGATGAAACAACAGTCACGAAAACAGGAATGCTGTTTAGTACGGACATATTGAACTGCAGAACAAATGGAAGACTAAGAATGAGTTAGAAATTATCATGCGAAAGAGGAAAATCGAAATACAGTAATGCAATTTATGTAAAAAATCGTGCATGCTACTACACATGGCCACCAAAATTGAACTAGAAGCAAGCACAGCAAATGCCATAAATATATCCTTATGGATACCAGTCTCAAAATGGTCAAAGGGAATTAATTAGATGCAAGCATACTGTCTGGAGAGTGACACATGTAAATGAACAAGACAATTATGCACACCATGTATACAGTCTAGAGAAGCAATCAATATAACATTTACTGCGCTTAAGCCATACCGCTGACAGGAATTGTGCTTTCTGGAACCAAGATAATTCATCATCGCGTACAGTTTGAACCTTGGACTGAAAACTGTTTTCCCAAGCATAACACCTACAGCAGTATTTTGGCTTAGTGAGTCAAACATTGCCTCAAACTTCCAACCTAGCAAACAAAAAAAAAAATGAGGTTCCACTCTTCCAAGTCCATAGCGGCTAAAATCTCATTCATTAGGCCAATTCTCTTGTTAGTACGCTGCAACCCTTCCTTTGTTAACTTCTGTGTTTTGCTTATAATAACAGTCTGTTTCAAAAATAAAAAGATCCATTGGCATTGAACTGAAACGCAGTTGGAATTGATGAGAGAAGCAAAGACAATCGTGATACCAATGAGAAATAAGCACTCAAAAGCAAAACAGCCTACAGAGGAGAGAGCATCAGCAGTTATAAAGATATACTGACCTGTACAGGGAACATAAGGACCAGAAACAATGCACCAATGAGTGAGCAACACCCAATTGTGGTAGAGGAGAACCAGTGCTACAATTATGCGAAGTGGCGCAGACCACATGGTATGAAGTGATTGGCAAATTTGCTGTCACAGACAGGATAATTTTTAGGAGAAGAACAGCCTATCATCTAGATAAACACTATTGATTTCAAGCCCAAGTTAGATAAAAAGGCATTGTCCAAACTTAATTTTTTTCTATAAACCAAGCATTAGCTTTCATGTTCACTCGATTACTTGCAGGAAAAGGATGATCTTGGTAAATTGCATATAAGACTCATATTTTGAGGTAAAAACACTCTTGATGAGGGAAAGAAAAGAAAGATATACGCCTGAAGCGACTCAGCATCAGTGGTCATTAAGTTTGTTATCTTTCCTGTTTGAAACTTTTCCGGCCCTCAATAGTTAGCCTCAGCAATTTTCGGAACACAGCAGCAATCTATTAAGGGAGTAAGTCATCAACAGAAAGAAACCATCTAAAAAGCATTTGCTATAGTTTCAGCAAACATAACCCTCTTTCTCAAATAAACACTTGTTGGACGAAGTAGAAGAAATCGAAATCTTCAGAGGAAGAAGAAGCAGCGAAGAACGAAGGCAAGATTAGTAGAAGACTGAAATCATTGTGAAAAATAAACACTTTAAAGCAAATCGGATTGGATTACCTTCGAAAATCTAACTCAGAGACTGAAGAAGGGATTCGAGCAACGAAGATCCTCGTCGCCTTTTTTGCAGGCTGTCTCATCTCTTCCTGGCACAATAACATAACCCTCTTGAACAAAAATTATATGAGAAAACAAATGTCTTACTAGATTCAACAAAATCCATGTAAACCAACCTTTTGTGTAGCCACTTTTACTTCCAAGATTATGTTCCCTAAAAAATGTTCACCTTTCAAAGCATTCTACAAACACTCGAAACAACAATCAG
>OVBL01000415.1:0-39877 GCA_900406555.1 Pseudoturritis turrita
CCACAATTTGGCGCCGTCTGAGGGGAATCCAATCAAACTTTCTGACACCTAAGAACCATCGAACACAAGATCTGAAGCGATGACTACTAACGGAGACCGAAGCAGCGGTGACGCAGCAATCTGCCTCCGGCGAACACAGAAGGCACCTCAGAAACATTAATAGAATTGAAAAACATGATGACCGCGTTGCTGAAGAAGGCCGAGGAGCAAGACAAGCTGAACAGCTCGCTGACAGAGAGAATTGAGTCACTAGTAACCGATAGCCGAGCCAGAAACATACGATATGGAGGAGTCGGCTCAACTCTGAACCCACTTGTTAGTGGAATAACCAGGCGGCTTGGCCTAAACCCGACGGCCCTGGATTTTTCACACCACGCGACGCACCAAGGACTTGGAGGATTACCACCGCCACATCAACAAACGAGCAGGCACCTGCGGTGACAAGATCAAATATCACCGAGCTACCCCGGCTGACCCGAGGCGCAAGAGGAACCAGTGATGGATATGACCTACGCACCGACGTTGGATCGGCTACAGCAATCATTCTTGACGAAGAAGGAGACCACAACGCAGAAAATCTTGCTGACGAGGGATTCGCACCAGCAATAACAGAACCCCGAGCCAGCGAAGGCGATATTAACCTAAACGAGCCAGAAATTCGGTAGAGAAGAGGAAAATCTCCTCTGGGTCCAACGAGCGCAGTTTGCTGATGAACCAAGAATGACGAGCCGAGCCCGGAGGGAAGAATTGGACGAAATCCGAGCCTCCTTGATTTGGGCCACTGTCGAGATGAAAGCCGTCCGATCCCAGGTGCACAAGGCAACCAGTAAAGTCCCAGAGATTGACCGCGTACTGGAAGAAGCGCACAATACACCGTTTACAGCCCGAATTACCAAGGCAAGGATCTCCGACCCAGGAAAGATCAAAGTCCTAGTCTACGAAGGGACAACCGACCCAAAGAACATAACAGCGTTTATCATAGCAATGGCCGAGCCAATTTCAGAGAAAGGAGAGAGATGCCGGTTTCTGCCTGATATTTATGGAGCATCTGAAGGGTGCAGCCCTCCAATGGTTTTCAAGATTAGAGCGGATTTCCATTGATAATTTCCAGCAGCTGTCTGCCGCCTTCTTGAAGCATTACTCCATGTTTATGGATCGAGGAGCCTCAGATGCCGACCTATGGACATTGACTCAAGGGCCTACGGAAACATTACGAAGCTTCATAGGGAGATTCAAAGCAGTGATGTCAAAAGTTGAAGACGTAAGCGACAAGGCCGCTGTGCTCGCTTTAAAAAGGACTCTGTGGTACGAATCCAAATTCCGGAAAGAGATTGCTCTGAATACGCCACTATCAATCCAGGACGCACTTCACCGAGCCTTAGATTTCATATTCAACGAAGAGGAGATGAAGGTTTTGTCTCAGAAATATGGAGCCGCCAAATCGACGAACCGTTCTTTCCAAATCCCGAGCCAACCTCCTCATAAGAAGAGTATTCAAGGAAACGGGTATGTACACCATGAGAAACCCAATTTTGGAGGAGCCCACAACTACCAGGTGGGAACGAGCCGAGGCAAAACACCCTGGACACGAAGTCAAAGTTTGTACAACGAAAAGGCCTACTGCGAATTTCATCACATGCACGGTCATTCGACTGCCAACTGCCGAACCTTGGGAATGAAGCTTGCGGCAAAGCTGGTAGCCGGAGAACTCGGTAGCGCAGTCAGCTTAAAGGACTTCGAGCAAGCAGGCGAAAAAGATCAGCCGAACCAGATAAGTCAAAATGATGATACACCCAAGCGAGGAAGGCGAGATGACGAGGCAACGCAGTCAGGTTCTCGAAGAAGAATAAATATGATAATGGGTGGATCACAATACTGTTCGGACACAGTGTCTTCAATCAAGGCTTTCCAGCGGCGAGCCGATGCGAGTGTAAACTGGTCAGCACCTTCCAAACTTCCCAACGATGTTATCTCGTTCGAAGAAAGGGAAACCACCGGCATCGATCGACCACATAACGACCCCCTCGTGATAGAATTGATCGTTGATGATTGCGACGTCGCCCGAGTTCTGATAGACACAGGAAGCTCCGTAGATGTGATCTTCCGGGAGACTCTCAGAAGGATGAACATAGACCTGGATAAAATCAGATCCGCGCCGAAGCCTTTAACTGGATTCTCGGGAGAGACGACCATGACCCTTGGAACAATAAAACTCCCTGTTCGAGCTGAACAAGTAACCAAGATAGTGGAGTTTTCGGTTGCAGATCATCCTGCGATCTACAATGTGATCATGGGCACACCTTGGATAAACTCAATGCGAGCCGTACCATCGACCTATCATCTCTGTATCAAATTTCCAACCCCAGCGGGAATCAAAACAATTTGGGGAAACCAAAAGGAATCCCGCATTTGTTTCCTAGCCGAACACAAACTTAGGAACCCCGTCACAGAAACCACCACCAGGAGAAAGAAGATGAAGACTGACAGGGAACCCGAGAAGGAATTGGCAAAACTCTTATAGCAATTACAGATCACGGAGGATCGTGAGAGGGAAAGCAAACCAACTTGCGACCCCGTCGTCTCGGTGAACATAGATGGCAATCACCCGGAACGCTGTGCCGAAATAGGGGCCGAGCTGAAAGATCCAATAAGGGGAGAGCTGATTTCTTTCCTTAAAAAGAACCTACACACCTTCGCATGGGAAGCTGAAGACATGCCCGGCATCAGCATCGACGTAACGTGCCACGAGCTGCACGTGGACCCAACCTTTAAACCTGTCAAACAGAAAAGGCGAAAACTTGGTCCGCACAGAGCACAAGCAGTGAATGACGAGGTGGAAATATTACTACGTGTGGGATCAATAGTCGAAGCAAAGTATCCAGACTGGCTCGCTAACCCTGTGGTGGTTACTACGTGGACTTCACCGACCTGAACAAAGCCTGCCCCAAAGACAGCTTTCCACTGCCACATATTGATCGATTGGTGGAAGCGACAGCAGGCAACAAACTCCTTTCATTTATGGACGCTTTCTCCGGATATAACCAAATCCTAATGAACCCAGACGATCAAGAGAAGACGGCGTTCATCACAGACCGCGGGATATACTGCTACAAAGTCATGCCGTTCGGTCTCATAAATGCTGGAGCCACCTACCAGCGATTAGTAAACCGAATGTTCGCTGGCCAACTGGGGAAGACAATGGAAGTATACATAGACGACATGCTGGTGAAGTCTTTAGAGGAGGAGGATCACGTAGCTCACCTAGAAGAATGTTTCAAGCAACTGAATCTGCATAACATGAAGCTGAACCCAACCAAGTGCAGATTCGCGGTCACGTCTGGAGAATTCCTTGGATATCTGGTCACCCACCGTGGAATTGAAGCCAATCCGAAGCAGATTGATGCGCTCATACAGATGGTGTCACCGACGACAAAGCGTGAAGTCCAGAGGCTAACTGGACGGGTCACCGCGCTGAATCGTTTCATCTCTCGGTCAACTGAGAAATGTTTGCCTTTCTACGATATGCTACGTGGGAACAAGAAGTTTGAATGGACAGAAAAATGCGAACAGGCGTTTCAGCAGTTGAAAGAGTACCTAGCCAGCCCTCCAGTACTTACGAAACCGGTGGAAGGCGAGCCACTGTTTCTATACACGGCTGTTTCGGCCACGGCGGTAAGTGGTGTACTCATCAGGGAAGAGCGCAGCGAGCAGAAGCCAATTTTCTATGTTAGTCAAACTCTCACCGACGCTGAAACACGGTATCCACAGATGGAGAAGCTGGCATTGTCTGTGGTAATGTCCACTCGAAAACTGAGACCATACTTCCAGTCACATTCGATTGTGGTTTTGACTACCTTCCCACTGCGATCCGTCTTGCATAGCCCTAGCCGATCTGGGAGATTGGCAAAGTGGGCAATAGAGCTGAGCGAATATGACATCGAATATCGAAGCAGAACCTGCGCAAAATCTCAAGTCCTAGCCAACTTTTTGATAGAACTCCCAGAAGAAGTGATGGAAGAGCCGGCTCCGAGCACAATATGGAGGCTTCACGCGGATGGATCATCATCAAAACAAGGATTCGGAGTGGGAATACGGTTAACCTCTCCAACAGGCGAAATCCTCGAGCAGTCATTCCGCCTGGGTTTTCGTGCATCCAATAACGAGGCAGAATATGAAGCTTTGATAGCTGGAATGAGACTTGCTCTTGGACTCAAGGTTTCGCAAATCCAAGCCTACTGCGATTCACAGCTGGTGGTCAACCAAGTTAGCGGCGAGTACACAGCCAGAGACGACCGAATGGAAGCTTATCTAAAGATTGTCAAAGGACTGGCTGCACAGTTCGAAGAATTCACATTAACACGGATACCACGCGGGGAAAATACTTCGACAGACGCGCTAGCAGCACTCGCATCCACCTCCAATCCGGACTTGAAAAGAATAATCCCAGTGGAATTCATCAAAAACCCAAGTATCAGCCTCTCTGACACCGTGAACGCGGTCACTCGCTCCCAAACAGCCGTTCGAGCCGAAGAAATATCTGGCCCAAGCCTTGCAAAAAAGGGGAGCACTGACACCACCAATCTAGATGACCGGAACATGACACCGTCGATGGAAGACAAGGCAATTGAGATAGAAGAGGAACCTGAAACAAAGCCTCCGACAGAAGGTGAAGCAGTGGAGATGGAGGAAGACCCACAATGGTGAAGGACTGCGAGAAGTTCTCTGCCAGGTACGAAAAATACCAACGACATGCCCCAGTGATTCATCAACCCACGGAGTTGCTGTCATCAATCTCAGCGCCCTACCCTTTCATGCGCTGGTCCATGGATATCGTCGGACCTCTCCATCGGTCCAAACAGAAGAGGTTCTTGCTAGTTTTGACAGATTACTTCTCCAAATGGGTAGAAGCAGATTCCTACGCCAACATAAAGAATGCCCAAGTTGAAAATTTCGTCTGGAAAAATATCCTGTGCCGACATGGAGTTCCCTACGAAATTGTCACAGACAACGGTTCACAATTTATCTCTACAAGGTTTGAAGCTTTTTGTGAAAAATGGAAGATACGACTCAGCAAATCTACGCCACGCTATCCACAAGGGAATGGACAAGCAGAAGCAATAAACAAGACTATCCTGGATGGCCTGAAAAAATGCCTTGATGCAAAGAAGGGACGCTGGGCAGATGAACTCGAAGAAGTATTATGGTCACACCGAACCACTCCGCGGCGTGCCACCGGTGAAACACCTTTTGCTCTTGTCTACGGTACAAAATGTGTCATCCCAGCTGAGGTGCAATTTCCTGGAGTCCGCCGTAGACTTCTTTCAGGCCAGGAAGGACTGAATCACCTCATGTTACTCAACGAGTTGGATTTGGTTAACGAACGAAGGGATCAAGCGCTGGTTCGGATTCAAAATTATCAACAGGCAGCGGCTAAGTATTACAACACCAACGTCAGAAGTCGCAAGTTCAAAGAGGGTGATCTGGTTCTCCGCAAAGTTTTTCAGAACACAGCCGAAACAAACGCTGGCAAACTAGGAGCAAACTGGGAAGGACCCTACAAAATCACCAAGACAGTCAGACCCGGAGTGTACGAGCTCTCAAACATGTCTGATATTCCGGTACCAAGATCTTGGAATGCAATGCACCTAAAGAGGTATTACCACTAAGTCACTTCACATGAACTACGGGACGACTTGATCCCTGAAAAGGGTACGTAGGCAGCTCGTCTTCGGATGGGTTCAGTTGTCCCCCTCCTCAAAAAAGGGGGGGAGTGGGTACGTATACATGTATACTCCCACACCTCGCATCACTCTTTAAAGGTAATAACTTCACACTTTTTCTAGCACAACTCGTCACTTAGTCGACACAAGTTACATCTATACATCCTTCATGGATATTCATCATCTCGTCCGTTGCTGGGCACAATAGACGGCCAACCACATCCTTTATGGATTTTAACCATTACCTCTATATGGGATAAAGGTTCTCAGCACCCTCTTACGGGTATAAAAGCGCGCTATACAAATTCCGGTTGGGTATATCCTAATCTAATATCCGAAAGGTATACCTGGACGATATTCTTACAAGTTTATCTTTGAGAGGGACCCGTAAGTCGAGAACTCGCAAGTCTTAACACTCAAATTAAACTCTAAAACCCAGTAAACGCCTCTTGGTACACTGGTCATAAACATCTCTGAAACATTATACTAGACCCAAAAAGTTAGTATGAGATTAAGTATGTTTCATTGTCAAAAGAACGGGAATGTAAGTCGGATCACCGCGAACCCTAAACTGACAACAAAAGCACTCAATACAAAGATAACCATACTTTCACTGAACAAAGATGGTTCGCAATATCACATCAGAGCAGAAGTAAGAGATTACTTAAGCAAAAGCAGATAATCTTTAAACAGATGTTATGCCGACAAACAACAATCATTACAAAGCTTAGTGGATAAAGCCATCCACGCACTTGTCTTCCCAAAAATATCGAATAAAAGACAAAGGAGTTTTTAAGTTAAGGGAACAGAGAAAAAAGATCATTCAAGAGGATCTGGCTCGGAAGGTTTCTCAGCAGCGAGAGCAGAAATCCCAGGCATATCAGCGTTCGAGCCGGAAATCTCCAACACCAACGTTCGCCGCCGCGTTTTCCACTGGTTCGCTCCCTAGGAGAGTGCCTGTAGACTCTGAAGAAACAGGACAAAGCGTCAGATCTTTCTTCAGCTCGGCCTCAATCTTCTCGAACTCATCAGCCGCCTCGGCCAGATCAGCTCTCCAGCCCGTTAGTTTCGCCACCTCGGAGTCAAGGGCAGGCGCATCCTCTTTCTGCAGAATTTCGAGCAACTGAAGATTGCTGTCAACCTGGGTCAGATCAAGCTCCTTCTCTTTCACCTCTCTCAGCTCGTCAATCTTCTTCTCAATCTTAGCGAGCCGTTCCTGGAATCTCTCGGACATCTCCCGCCTTGCAGCTTTCTGTGCCTTCTTCACATCTGCCTCGTGCAAAGCTTTTACGGCAGTGAGTTGCCTCTTCAAGGATTCAATTTCGGCAGCCTTTTTCTGCTTGGAGCGATCTATTCTCATAGCCAAGTCACCGGCTTTGTTCCACTCTTCCTTAAGGAACGCCTTGTCCTTCTCGAGAGCTTCGATCTGAGCTGTGGCAGTCGCCAGCTCATCCGCATGTTTGCTTTCCAGCTCGGCAACCCTGCTTCGAAGGAAAAATACATCCTTCTGGGCATCTTCGATTCGGCGTTTATCCTTTCTAATGTCGTGCTCGAACGCAGCGACAATCTTGTTGATAGACGCGACGAACTGATCATAAGAACAAACAGTTAGCTCTCAAGATTTGTTACTGAACAACAATTTGTATACGAACTTACCTTGGTGCCTCGGAGCGACATATCAGTATACATGTCGCTGTGGGTTAAGACATCAACGGCGGCAGTCTATCACCCGAGCAGCAAACCTGCGAGAAGAGAGTCGCTGAAGCTTCAGCGTCATTACAGATCGGTGCTGATCCTTCTTGTCGAAATGACGCTGGTGTTGGCTCGGCGGGAATTGGATCGGCGGGTTTTTGTCTTTTTCTTTTTGGTTTTTCGTTGGCCTTTTCCTTGTCAGGCTCGGTAGCAGCGCGCTTCTTCTTGACATCTTTGTGCTGGGCAAGCACCGAGCTAGAGGGCCTGGTGGCGGGGACGATAGCGGAAACTGTTTCCCTGTTTTCTGCCTTAGTTGCAGGAGGCTCGGGAAGAAGCTGTTTCTCCACCTCGGTGACAGCCTGAACAACTGGCTCGACATTATGTTCCATCAGGACAGTTGCCTCGTCGGCCCGGATGGCTGCCTCTCTTTCTTCCTTCTCCTTCAGCGCCTGTTTGTCGCGAATCGTTAGTCTTTTTCCCATATTTCTTCTTGGACTGGGCGATGACGATTCGGACTCCGAGCTGTCGGATACTTCAACACCGGCGAAGGTAGCTCAGGCTTTTTCAACTCTTCTTAGGGAAAAATGTTTTTCCCAATGGCACTTCCTAGCGGCGAGTGTGCTCCGAAGCGTAAGCGTGTCTTCTGGGTAGCGTGGGAGAATCTGCCGAACTGCAAAATTACAAAAAAAATGGTCAGCTCGCTATAAAGCGAAACTTAGCAAATCTCCTGAAGAGTCTACGGCTCGCCCACCAATATCTCCCCACTCCGACTTGACGTAATGTATGCTTTCGGCTTCTACCGTAGCATCGTTGATAGGAACAAAGAAGAAATAGTGCCCCCAATCGCCGTCCTTGCTTCGGAAGCCTTCGATTATTTTTCTTTGCCTTTTATTGGAAATATAGTAGGCTCGGGAGTTCTTGATCTTTCGGAACTCAAGGAACTGCCGAAGATGGGAGATGCGAACAGTCACATCACACTCGTAGCTCCGAACCAGGATCCCAACCAAGTGACGCATCCCGCGAGGTGTAATTTGGCTCGGCGCTAACCCGTGTTTGTATAGAAAACGGACGATCAAGCTGGGAATCGGAAACCAGAGTAGGCAACCGTAGAAGAAACTCTCATAGAGAGTAAAATACCCAGGCGGCGGAGATTCAGCTCGGTCAGTTGGAGCAGGGACAACCAGTTCGACGCCTTCAGAAATATGAAATCGATGCCTCAGTGCCTCTAAGGACTCCGCAGTGCACAAAGACGAACCAGGTGGGTCAGGACGTCTCTTGGGCGTTTTCCTCTTGGGTTTCCGCCTCGTCGACGTACTGGCTTGATGGCTCGCAAATAATCTCTCTAAACGTATCTTTTCTGCCTCGTCGATAACATACTCCGTCGGCTCGGCTTTGAATTCCTCGAGAGCTTTTTGTATTAGCATCGCCTCGGCATCTGCCTCGGCATCAAAAGCCTCATCAAATATAGGTTGGGCGACGATTTGCAGCTGGCCTGGCGGAGAATTGAGTCCATCCGGCTCGGAACTTTGTGGAGACAACACCATCTTGCGTCCAAGCAACGAGGGAGAATTTGCCGAACCCACAGAGTCTTCCAGCTCGGTGATATGAGACATTGATGTTTCTGGCTCGGAGTCGAATTGGTACTTAGCAGAAATTGGAGCAATCTCGGCTCGAAAAATACCCTTGGTGTGAAGAATTCCGGTTCGGCGACAAGAGATCAAGGTAACGACGCAGTCTGGATGATGATGGATCGGGAAATTCAGACGTTCGCCGGAAATGGATGAAGATGGATCGGAAAATGCATAGAACCGCCGAGCCGCGTATGAAGATAGGTCGGAAAACTCAAGTTTGACGGCGGAAGAAAGGAATTTAAAAAAAAAAACCTAGCCAACAACTTAAACGAATAGAGAGAGAAGAAGAGAGAGAAGAGAGATACCTGATTTTTCGGAAATGAAGAGAAGTGAGTTATGAGGAGTGAAACAAGAATCGGAATATAAAGACGCATAAAAGTAAAGCGCGTGACGCCACGCGGCCTCGGAAACACGCAAAAACGTTTGCAATTCCCAATAAAGTTATAATCATGAATGGAGATACTTCAAGCAAACATTACTGCCGAGCCAAAAAACGAATCACTTATTGGGATGGTTCGGCAGTATATCAGAAGAATATGGCTCGGCGGAATGGCAGTCTAAGCAATACGAAAAGGTGACGAGCCAAAACAGCTCGGTCAAACGAATGATAAGTTGGCTCGGCAGCATGGCAAAGGTATCGGTTCGGCAGAATGAAAGCAAATATATCACAGGCCAAAGTGGCTCGGCAACGCAATTGAAGACGAATAAGCAGCATGTCAAGGGGTTGGTTCGGCGATAAGATATTCCAGTGTTGGCTCGGAAGTAAAACTCCTCGGTAACACTCAGCCTGGCTCGGCATTCGTCAATGCCCGGATGACAACTTCATCACAAAGCTGGCTCGGTAGCCCAAAGAGAGTTAATCTCGATCTTGACTTCTCACCTCGTCACTATTATTAATAATACTACCGAGCTGGGGGGATAACTGTTGGGGTCGGTTTTCACCTCATCGAGATCAACTACTGATAAGACTAAGTATGGGGAAAAGGCTAGCCAAGCAAGCGCAAACTCTTGGCTCGGCGGCAGAAGCAAGCAATGTTTGGCTAGGCGACGAGCCAACATCTTGGCTAGGAAGCAAGAAGCAGGAGACGAGCCAACATCTTGGCTAGGAAGCAAGAAGCAGGAGACGAGCCAACATCTTGGCTAGGTAGCAAGAAGGAGCAGGAGACGAGCCAACACTTGGCTAGGCAACAAGGAGAAGGAGTGATGAGCCAACATCTTGGCTAGGCAGGGAGAAATGGTGACGAGCCAACATCTTGGCTAGGTAGCAAGAAGGAGCAGGAGACGAGCCGACATTTGGCTCGATAGCAAGGAGAAAGGAGTGATGAGCCAACAACTTTGGCTCGGTAGCGAGAAGGAGCAGGAGACGAGCCGACATTTGGCTCGGTAGCAAGGAGAAAGGAGTGATGAGCCAATAACTTTGGCTCGGCAGTAGGGAGAGATGGTGACGAGCCAAACTTGGCTCGGCAGCATGAAGAAACAAGTGATGAGCCAACGTGTTGGCAAACCAACGAACGGTGACGAGTCAACGTGTTGGCAAACCAACTACCTGGCTTGGGATTGGGGGAACCGGCGAGACAAACGGCGAAGCCAGCTCACCGACAACCCAGTGGAACAACGAGCCCAATATCTTAACATGTCTAAGCGACGAGCCACAAGGGTTTGGATGGGCCAAATTAGCAAGTAAGAGGCCCACATTCGAACCAACCAGATAAGAAAGGAAAACCCAAAGAGTAAGGAGGTTTTCCTTATTCCTTTAAAAAAAGGCCTAGCCGACTTGTTTTTGTATAAATAGACATGTCTCCCTTTGAGAAAAGGGATCCGAAAATTGACCTAGCAAAACGCTTATTACTTTACAAACAGCTTTCGAAACAGTTTGAATAAAATCTCCATCTTTGGATCTCAGTTTCTTGGTTTCTTTACATAGAAGTTTGTCGAATCCCTAAATTCTCCTTACAAGTTTTGGTTGTGCGAGTTTCGACTCCCACAGTTGGTCTTAACAGTACTACATGTCCATTATCGGAGCGGATATGCTTACGGTAGCGTATCCGTAAACCAAAATGTTCATCCTAAATCCAACAACAAATCGTTGGTCGCAACAGTACTACGTGTCCATTGTCGTAGCGGATATGCTTACGGTAGCGTATCCGTAAACCAAAATGGTCATCCGAAAACCCAACAAACAAATCGTTGGTAAAAACATCTGTGCTCGTAATCGGAGCAAGTATGCTTACGCTAACATGATTATTCCAAACGAAGCAAATGAATCGTTGGCATTAACATTAACACAAGATATAGCGAAACAGATCAGTCCTCCTTGGATAAAAAAGCATTCGAGCAACGAGTTTCAACAACAAAGAAACGCCACAACCAAAGCAAATGCCACAAGGCAAACCTAACAAGTCAATACGGATAAAGCTATCCAGGCACCATGTCCAAATAACATCAAAGCAAAAATAAAATGATGACTTGGGCGGATCCCCATCATCATCATACCTTACCCCTTAAAGATACATCCTCATCTTCATCGGAGGATTCGGCTGTCGTCTCGGATTCGGAGGCTTCATTCGAACCAAGCAAAGTCAAAAAGCTTATCCCTGTTGGATCCAGAGAATACACGAACGCCGACATCCGCCGCTAACGCTTCAACAGACTCGTTGCCAAGCGCAATGTCGGCCGAGTCTTTAGGGATCGGCGAGACCACTAGGTCGTTCCCCAATGAGGCAACCAACCTGTCAAACTCATCGTCGGCACCGGCGTACCTCGCTCTCCATCCCTAGAGTTTCTCAATTTCGGCATCCAATAAAGGTGGTTTGTCTCCGCAAAGCAACGCAAGGAGTTCAAGGTTGCCGTCAACTTGGGCAAGATCGACCAAGTTGTTCTTTGATGACCCACCCAAGCTCTTAACCTTCTCCTTGGCTCAGTCGAATTTAAATTGAAATTTCTTGGCTATTCTGCGCATCGCCCCCTTCTCAGCCCGTTCAACCTTCTTGTCGGTCATTGCCCTCTCCGAGCTTAACATCCGCTGGACCTCGGCAACTTGAGCTTCCTGCTGGACCCAATAAGACTCCAGGTAAATAATCCTATCATCGGCTCTACTGCGCCTTTCCTTATGGAGCTCCACCTCGGCCTCCAAGTCCTCCTTCTGTTTCGACGCTATCTCCGTTGCAGCATCGCGCTCGCGCTTGGCTTCGTTAAGCTTGGTTCGAAGCTCTTCGACCGCTTTCCGTGCACGCTCAGCTCTCCTCGCGTTCTTACAGATGTCCACCTCATAACTGGACGTCATCTTGTTAATGGAGGCCACGAACTGAACAAAAATAAAAGGGGGTCAGGCATTGCATTTTTAGTACCACGACGAGACATTTCAGCATATGGTTTGCTTCGGGATAGAGTATCGGGAGGAGAAAAGCAATCCCCCTTAGAGAGAATCTTGGAGAAGAGAGTGGCCGATGCCGACACGTCATCACAAACCATTTCAGAAGCGAACAGTAGAGATACGCGCTTGGAAGGCAGTTCGTGCTCAGCGGCACTACAAACTGGAGTGTTACGCCTTTTTCGTCTAGGAGCGTCATCCTTATGAGGATCTTTCCCTTTGTCAGCCTTTGTCGAGGCACGTCTCCGGGCTGGCTTCACCTGATCGGCGTCCTCACTTGTGGTCACAGCCTTGCCCTTTCTGCGATGAACCAGAGGCAAATCCAATCGCCCAAGACCCAACACAATCTCCCTCACGATGGGGATGGACGGAGACAGCGCGGACGGTTCTACGGACGAGTCGCCTGAGGGAAAAGCAAGGGCAGCACTTAGCTTCTCGCCGGAGACTTCAGTGCGGCCAATCTCTGCTTGCTACATCATGGCTCGGGTTTCAGCTTCCATCCTCTCACGAACCGACGATCGCTTTCCCATGGATATCCTTGTACTGGTGGGGGAAGACGAAGAAGTTAAGCTTGGGAAATAATAACCGAAATGTTGAGCTCGTGCTTTCTCTACTCTTTCGAGAGTAAAATCTCTTTGCCAATCACACTCCCCGGAAGCTAGGGTCTCGCGAAGTGCAACTACGTCTGGAGGACACGTTGGGATCGGGTTAGGAACTGCAAAACAAACAAACAAAGCAGAAAGTCACGATACATTCAACAGAAAAAGAAGAACTCGTAAAGCTACGGATCGGCTACCAATTTCTCTCGACGTAGTCCTAATTTTCTTAACCCAATCGGCACCAACCAAAGCTTCAGAAATAGGCACAAAGAAGAAATAATCCTCCCAATATCTGTCTTTACTTGGGAATCCTCCGATAATTTTGCGGTGGGCCTTGTTCGAGAGGGAGTAAAGAAGCAAATCCTTGGAGTGAAATGTCCGAAAGGATATCAGGTTCAGGAAGTGATCCACGGTGACTTCCTCGCCACACTCGAAGCCACGAACCACAATCCCAACCAAGTACCGAATTCCCGCGGAGCTATTTGTGTAAAGGCCAATCTATGATTCCATAGATACTTAAGGATGACCCCCGGTATTGGGAACCACAGAAAGCACATGTAAAAGCAGCTCTCGTACAAGGTAAAACATCCTTTTGGAGGCTCACCGGCTCGATCTGATAGTGACGGAAGGATAAGCTCGATCTCTTCGGAGATGTTGAACCGGTGCCTAAGACTCTCCAAAGATTCGAGAGTAGAAAGAGTGGATCCGGGCGGGTCGGGTACCTCACGCTTGGATCCCCTCTTAGAAGCCCGTCACTTTGAAGAGCACGCTTGGAGACTAGCGCCTTGCTTCATCCTAGCACAATCGGAGCTCCAATTCTCCATTTCAGCTTTCACGTTGAAAAAGTTCTCCGTTTCATCCATCGAAGGAAACCACTTCGTCACTTCGGCCAAGCCTCACTTCGGCAGAAGAGGACTTCGGCCAAGGAGCCACTTCGGCAGGAAAGATCACTTCGGCGGAACAATTTCGGTAGAGACGGAGTCTTCGGCAAGGGGCGAAACCACTTAGGCAAAACCAAAGCCAGTTCGACAAGGAGGAGACTTCGGCACGGAAAGTTCCACTTCGCCACTTCGGCGCGTAGGCCACTTCGGCCAAGACAAAAAAAATCACTTCGGCACGGAGAACTCTACTCCGCCACTTCGGCAGAGAACAATTTCGGCGGAAAAAGGATCGCTTCGGCAATGGCACTATTTGTCCGCTTTGCCACTTCGGCAAAAGACAACTTCGGTGAAGGTAGGGGTCATGTCTGCCATGCACTTGGGCGAACCTACGATCGTAAGAAGCACTTCGGCCAAGCACTTCGGCCAAGCACTTCGGCAATGGGAGAGAAAGGCCACTTCGGCCCAAAAACAATTTTAGAGGAACAAAAATAACAACCCGAAATAAAAATTTTCAAGAGGAGGAGAGAGAAGTTACCTTGAGTTTTTGAGAAATGAAGAAGTGAAGAAGAAGTGAGGAGGAGTGGAAGCATATATAGGCTTATAAAGCAAAAGGTGATGTCATCATGCCTTGGGAATCATGCAAAAATACAGTTGGATGAAGAAATTTCTATTCAAAATAAGATTATCAATCTGAAGACAGAGGACCTGGCAGATTCCAAAAACAACGGACTCGGTGTCACATCGGCTCAGCTCGTACCAATCAGCACGGCATATTGATCCCAGCTTGGACTTCCCCTACCTCGGCACTATCATCACTAAAACTACCGAGCTGGAGGGCTAACTGTTGGGGTCAAAACCCACCCAGCTGTGATCAATGGGAAAATGGCTAAGTATGGAAATACGAAGAATCGGACAAAGCCAAAACTGTGTCTAAGTCATTTCTATAAGAATCCACTTAGGCACAAGATGGGCTCACTTCAGCCAAGGTGACTCCACTTCGGCACGGAGGCTCCACTTCGGCACGGAGGCTCCACTTCGGCACAACCTACTTCGGCACAACCTACTTCGGCACAACTTCAGCCAGACTTTGTGCCTAAATCATTTCTGTACGAAACCACTTAGGCACAAGATGGGCTCACTTCGGCCAAGGCAACTCCGCTTTGGCAAGGAGACTTCGGCACTCCACTTCGGCAAAGTCTACGCTTCGGCCGAAGGCCACTTCGACAGAGAAGGGAGAGACATCGGCAAAAGAGACATCGGCGGCAGAAGAAGACTTCAGTGACAAGCCACATCGGCACGAAGAAGCACGTCGGCGAGAAGAGCCACTTCGGCGGAGATGAGGCACTTCGGCACATGCGACAGCCACTTCGGCACATGCGACAGCTCCACTTCGGCACACGCGACAGCTCCACTTCGGCACACGCGATAGCTCCACTTTGGCACATGCAGACAGCCACTTCGGCACACGCGACAGCTCCGCTTTGGCACGGCTCACTTTGGCAACGAGTCCACTTCGGCCGAAGGCAAATCGCGGCCGAAGTCATTTTGACTCTTCGTGATACGAATCCACTTAGGCATGATACAAACTCGTTTCGGCCAACATGGCCACTTCATATTGTGCCTAAGTCATTTCTATACGAAGAATCGGACAAGGCCGAAATTGTGCCTAAGTCATTTCTATACGAAAAATCGGGCAAGGCCGAAATTTTGCCTAAGTCATTTCTATACGAAGAATCGGACAAGGCCGAAATTGTGCCTAAGTCATTTCTATACGAACCCACTTAGGCACAATATGAGCTGATTTCGGCCAAAGGAGCCTCCACATCGGCAAGGAGACTTCGGCATATCTCCGCTTTGGCACAGCTCACTTCGGCAATGAGAGCTCCACTTCGGCCAAGCTGTCCGCTTCGGCATAGCTCACTTCGACAACGAGAGCTCCACTTCGGCGAAGCTGTCCACCTCGGCACAGCCCACTTCGGCCAAGCTGTCCATTTCAGCACACCCCACTTCGGCCAACGAGGCACTTCGGCCAAACGCCATTTCGGCTACGGGTCCAGTTCGGCCGAAGGCAAGTCACGGTCGAAGCCAATCTTGGTCGAAGTCAATTCCATACGATACTGTCTGGCCGAAGTCAAAGCCGCCCAAGACAATCCTGGCTGAAGCCATTTCTATACGAAGCTGCCTGGCCAAAGTCAAATCTATACGAAGCTGCTTGGTCGAAGTCAAGTCTATACGAAGCTGCCTGGCCAAAGTCAAATCTATACAAAGCTGCCTAGCCGAAGTCAAGTCTATATGAAGCTGCCTGGCCGAAGTCATTTTCATACGAAACTGTCTAGCCAAAGTCAAAGCTGCCGAAGACGATCCTGGCCGAAGTCATTTCCATATGGAGCTTTCCGGCCGAAGTCAATTCTATACGAAGCCAGAAGATGACGCGGCCAAAGTCATTTCTATACGAAGACAACAAGCCCATCTTCGGCCTACAACGATGCAAAGGCCCACGTAGTCAAGCCGATTTAGCTAAAAAGAGTTTTTGTTATCTCTTTAGGATTGACCTGGCCGACTCAAACTATTATATATATATCTATGTACATCCTTTGAAAAGGGGATCCGCAATTGACTTAGCAAAAGACCTTAGACCTTTTGCTCTCAAACACTTGTACGAAATGCTTTCTCGAAACAGCTAAATAAAAACCATCTTTAGATCTTCGCTTTCGTGGTTCATACGCAGAAATTTCATCCCTCTTAACAAACCTCCGACAAATCTAATTGTGTTGATTCCGACTCCCACAACTTCCTTCTCAGACCCTCCTGGTTTCACCTTGAAAACCCACTTACAACCAATCGCTTTCTTACCCTTTGGTAGAGTTACAAGATCCCAAGTCTGATTCTTCTCTAGAGTCTCATTCTCTTCTGTTGTAGTACCTATCCACCACTCTATTTCTGGACTAGAAATAGCCTCCTGAAAGCTAGATGGATCATCTGTACCAACTAGAAGCGTATAAGTAACCATGTCTTCAAAACCGTACATAACTAGTGGTTTTGAATACATTTTGGTCTGTTTGAAGCAATACTCTCCTCTCCATGTTTTTCATCACCTTTCTGCCCCTCCTGGATAGACTGCTCATCACTTACTGCTGTTGGTCCAATTTCACAGGACCCCTCCTGAACTGCCTCAGAACCTATGCCAGTCTCAATGGTAACAAGCACCCGTTCTGACCTTGCCTGCTGCACCATACTCTCTTCATCAAACACCATGCACATCTCGACTAACCACCCTCTTCTTAGCCTCAGGATCCCATAACTTGAAGCCTTTCACACCTTTCTCAAAGCTTAGAAAGATGCACTTCTTCGACTTAGACTCTAACTTAGATCTCTCATCGCTTGGAATTAGCACATTAGCTAGACATAAAAAAAACCTCAAGTTTGATAGATCAATATCTACCCCAGTCCAAACATCTTTAGCGACTTTACCCTCTTCTAGGGAAACCCTTGGCTGTGGGAGTCGAAACTCGCACAATCAAAAATTTGTAAAGAGATTTAGGGATTCGACAAACTTCTATGTAAAGAAACCAAGAAACCGAGATCCAAAGATGGAGATTTTATTCAAGCTGTTTCGAAAGCTGTTTGTAAAGTAATAAGCGTTTAGCTAGGTCAATTTTCGGATCCCCTTTTCGAAGAGGTACATTGTCTATTTATACACAAATAGGTCGGCTGGGTTTCTTCCTAAACGAGAAAGGAAAACTTCCTTATTCTTCGGAATTTCCTCTATGGTTTTCATGGGCTTCTTTCTTTGCCTCATCGCCTCGGCCCACCAATGTCTTGTGGCTCATTGCCTCATTCTATCTAAGACGTTGGGTTTGTTGCTTTGTTGGATCATCGATGGGCTGGCTCGTCGCCCATTTCTCCTTGATGCCGAGCTGAGGGTTTTGGTTCGCCAACATGCTGGCTCGTCACCGTTCTGCTGGTTTGCCAACATGTTGGCTCGTCACCAAGTATTTGGCTTGTCTCCTACTCATTCCACTGCCTAGCCAAGATGTTGGCTCGTCACTTCTTCTTCCTACTGCCTAGCCAAGATGTTGGCTCGTCACCATTTCACCCTGCTGCCTAGCCAAGATGTCAGCTCGTCACTTCTTCTTCCTGCTGCCTAGCCAAGATGTTGGCTCGTCACCATTTCACCCTGCTGCCTAGCCAAGATGTCGGCTCGTCACTTCTTCTTCCTGCTGCTTAGCCAAGATGTTGGCTCGTCACCATTTCACCCTGCTGCCTAGCCAAGATCTCGGCTCGTCACCATTTCACCCTGCTGCCTAGCCAAGATGTTGGCTCGTCAGCATTTCACCCTGCTGCCTAGCCAAGATGTTGGCTCGTCACCATTTCACCCTGCTACCTAGCCAAGATGTTGGCTCGTCACCATTTCACCCTGCTGCCTAGCCAAGATGTTGGCTCGTCGCACACTTCTTCCTGCTGCCTAGCCAACAGGGGTGTTGGCTCGTCACTCACTTCTTCACGCCTGCCGAGCCAAGTTTGGCTCGTCTCCTTCTGCTTCATGCTGCCGAGCCAAGTTTGGCTCGTCTCCTTCTGCTTCATGCTGCCGAGCCAAGTTTGGCTCGTCTCCTTCTGCTTCATGCTGCCGAGCCAAGTTTGGCTCGTCTCCTTCTGCTTCATGCTGCCGAGCCAAGTTTGGCTCGTCTCCTTCTGCTTCATGCTACCGAGCCAACTTTGGCTCGTCTCCTTCTGCTTCAAGCTGCCGAGCCAAGTTTGGCTCGTCTCCTGCTTCATGCTGCCGAGCCAAGTTTGCCTCGTCTCCTTCTGCTTCGTGATGCCGAGCCAAGTTTGGCTCGTCACCGATTCTCCCTGCTTCCGAGCCAACAGGGGTGTTGGCTCGTCTCCTGCTTTTTCCATTGCCTAGCCAAGTTTTGGCTCGTCGCTTACTTTCCTCCATAGTATTTTTAGCAGTTGATCTCGATGGGGTGAAAACTGACCCCAACAGTTAGCCCTCCAGCTCGGCAGTATTACTGGTAATAGTGATGAGGTGAAAAGTCAAGATCGAGATCAACTCTGTTTGGGCTACCGAGCCAGCTTTGTGGTGAAGTTGTCATCCGGGCATTATTGACACATGCCGAGCCGAACTAAGTGTTACCAAGGTGTTTTATTTCCGAGCCAACACTGGAGTATCTTATCACCGAGCCAAACCCTTGACGTGTTGCTGATTCATCTTCGATTGCGTTGCGAGCCACTTTGGCATGTGATATATTTGTTTTTATATTGCTAAACCGACACCTTTGTCATGCAGCCGAGCCAACTTATCATTCGTTTGACCGAGCTGTTTCGGCTTAGATTGTTATTTCACCGAGCCGTCTTCTTCTGATATGCTGCCGAACCATCCCAATAAGTGATGTGTTTTTGGCTCGGCAGTAATGTTGGCTTGAAGTGTCTCTGTTCATGATTACAACTTTATTGGAACTATAAGCATTTCGTATGTTCCGAGGCTGCGTGGCGTCACGCGCTGTAATTCCATGCTTCTTTATATTCAGATCTTTGTCTCACTTCCTCATAACTCACCTCTCTTCATTTCCGAAAAATCAGGTAGCTCTCTTCTCTCTCCTCTTTTCTTTTTTTTGTTTAAGTAGTTGGCTAGGGTTTCATCGATTCTTCTGTTTCGCCGCCGCCACTATTGAATTTTCCGACCCATCTTCAAACGTGGCTCGGCGTCTTCTTGCATTTTCCGATCCACCCTCAAATTCTTCCGGCGAGATCTTGCATTTTCCGAGCCATCTTCAAACTTCCACGGTGGGTGCTTGAGTTTTCCGACCCGTCCTTATTCGTAACGCGTTGCTGTTTTGATCTTCTCTGTCTCCGAGCCAAAATTACTCGTGTCGAGTGTGTCTCCGAGCCAAAATTATTTCCAAATTTTTGCTAAGTGTTCAGTTTGTTTCCGAGCCAAATTCCTCGATCTTATATCGCCGAGCCAAAATCCTCAATGTCTCATATCGCCGAGCTGGAAGATTCTATTGGTTCGGCAACTTCTGCTTCACTGCTGGGTCGAAAGATGGTTTTATCTCCAGAGGTTTCCGAGCCAGCTGGGCCTAGTTCTCCGCGGGGTCGACTGCAGATTGTTGTCCCATCTCTGATAGACGAAGCATTTGATGCCGAGGGGATGCCGAGGCAGCCTTGATACAAAGGGCTCTCGAAGAGTTTAAAGCCGAACCAGACGAATACGTCATCGACGAGGCAGAAAAAATACGGTTGGAGAGATTGTTTGCGAGCCACCAGGCTAGCACGTCGACGAGGCAAAAGTCTAAGAAAAAGCTCCCAGGAGACGACCCGATCCGCCTGGTTCGTCCTTATGTACTGCCGAGTCCTTGGAGGCTTAAGGCATCATTCCACATTTCAGAAGGTGTCGAATTAGTTGTTCCCAGCTCCAACGGACCGAGCCGAATCTCCACCGCCTGGATATTTACTCTCTATGAGAGTTTCTTCTACGGTTGTCTGCTCTGGTTTCCGATCCCTAGCTTGATCGTCCGCTTTTTATACAACATGGGTTAGCGCCGAGCCAAATTACGCCTCGGGGATGCGTCACCTAGTTGGGATTTTGGTTAGGAGCTATGAGTGTGACGTGACCGTTCGCATCTCCCACCTCCGGCAGTTTCTTGAGTTCCGGAAGATTAAAAACTCCAACGCCTACTACATCTCCAATAAGAAACAAAGAAAAATCATCGAAGGCTTTCGGAGCAAAGACGGTGATTGGGGCACTATTTCTTCTTCGTTCCTATCAACGATGCTACGGTCGAAGCCGAGAGCCTCCATTACGTCAAGTCGGAGTGGGGAAATATTGGTGGGCGAGCCGTAGACCCTTCAGGAGATTGGTTAAAGTTTCACTTCGTAGCGAGCTGACCAATTCTTTGTTTTTGCTTTTGCAGTTCGGCGGGTTCTCCCTCGTTACCCAAAAGATACACTTGCGTGTGAGAGTCGAAACTCGCACAACCAAAACTTGTAAAGAGATTTAGGGATTCGACAAACTTCTATGTAAAGAAACAAAGAAACTGAGATCCAAAGATGGAGATTTTATTCAAGCTGTTCCGAAAGCTGTTTGTAAAGTAATAAGCGTTTAGCTAGGTCAATTTTCGGATCTTCTTTTCAAAGAGGTACATTGTCTATTTATACACAAATAGGTCGGCTAGGTTTCTTCCTAAACGAGAAAGGAAAACTTCCTTATTCTTCGGAATTTCCTCTGTGGTTTTCATGGGCTTCTTTCTTTGCCTCATCGCCTCGGCCCACCAATGTCTTGCGGCTCATTGCCTCATTCTCTCTAAGACGTTGGGCTTGTTGCTTTGTTGGATCATCGATGGGCTGGCTCGTCGCCCATTTCTCCTTGATGCCGAGCTGAGGGTTTTGGTTCGCCAACATGTTGGCTCGTCACCGTTCTGCTGGTTTGCCAACATGTTGGCTCGTCACCAAGTATTTGGCTTGTCTCCTACTCATTCCCCCTGCCTAGCCAAGATGTTGGCTCGTCACTTCTTCTTCCTGCTGCCTAGCCAAGATGTTGGCTCATCACCATTTCACCCTGCTGCCTAGCCAAGATGTCGGCTCGTCACCATTTCACCCTGCTGCCTAGCCAAGACGTTGGCTCGTCACCATTTCACCCTGCTGCCTAGCCAAGATGTTGGCTCGTCGCACACTTCTTCCTGCTGCCTAGCCAACAGGGGTGTTGGCTCGTCACTCACTTCTTCACGCCTGCCGAGCCAAGTTTGGCTCGTCTCCTTCTGCTTCATGCTGCCGAGCCAAGTTTGGCTCGTCTCCTTCTGCTTCATGCTGCCGAGCCAAGTTTGGCTCGTCTCCTTCTGCTTCATGCTGCCGAGCCAAGTTTGGCTCGTCTCCTTCTGCTTCATGCTGCCAAGCCAAGTTTGCCTCGTCACCGTTTCTCCATGATGCCGAGCCAAGTTTGGCTCGTCACCAATTCTTCCTGCCTAGCCAAGTTTGGCTCGTCTCCATTTCTTCCTGCCTAGCCAAATGTTGGCTCATCACTACTTCTTCCTGCTACCGAGCCAGCATGAGTGTTGGCTCGTCTCGATTTCTTCCTTGCCACCAAGCCAAGTTTGGCTCGTCGCCATCTTTCTCTACTTAGCCAAGTGTTGGCTCGTCTCCATTTCTTCCTTGCCACCGAGCCAAGTTTGGCTCGTCGCCATCTTTCTCTACTTAGCCAAGTGTTGGCTCGTCTCCATTTCTTCCTTGCCACCGAGCCAAGTTTGGCTCGTCGCCATTTTTCTCTACTTGGCCAAAATGTTGGTTCGCCGCTTAGCCAAACATTGGCTCGTCATTGCTTGCTTCTGCCGCCGAGCCAAGAGTTAATGCCTTCTTGGTTAGCATTTTCTCCATACTTAGTCTTATCAGCAGTTGATCTCGACGAGGTGAAAACTGACCCCAACAGTTAGCCCCCCAACTCGGTAGTATTATTAATAATAGTGACGAGGTAAGAAGTCAAGATCGAGATCAACTATCTTTGGGCTACCGAGCCAGATTTGAGATGAAGTTGTCACCCGGGCATTGACACATGCCGAGCCAAACTGATAGTGTTACCGAGGAGTTTTATTTCCGAGCCAACACTGGAGTATCTTATCGCCGAGCCGACTCCTTGACGTGCTGCCAATTCGTTTTCAATTGCATTGCCGAGCCACTTTGGCATGTGACATTCGTTTTTCATTGTACCTGAACCGACACCTTTATCATGTTGCCGAGCCAACTTATCACTCACATGACCGTGCTATTTGGCTCGTCGTCGTTGTAATGCTTAGACTGCCATTCTGCCGAGCCATCCTTTCCTGATGTGTCGCCGAACCATCCCAATAAATCTAATTCGTCTTTGGCTCGTCAGAAATATTGGCTCGAAGTATCTCTGTTCATGATTACAACTTTGTTGGGAACTGTAAGCGTTTCGCATGTTTCTGAGGCTGCGTGGAGTCACGCGCCGTGATTCAATGCTTCTTTATATTTAGATCTTTGCCTAACTCCTCATAACTCACTCCTTCATTTCCGAAAAATCAGGTAGCTCTCTTCTCTCTCCTCTTTTCTCTCTTTTTTGTTTAAGTAGTTGGCTAGGTTTTCATCGCTCTTCCTGTTCCGCCGCCGCCACCTTTTAAATTTTCCGATCCATCTTCAAACGTGGCTCGGCGTCTCCTTGCACTTTCCGATCCATCTTCGAACGCGTCCGGCGAGTGCTTGAATTTTCCGATCCATCTTCATCCGGATCGATTTCTCCTTGATCTTCCGTCTCCGAGCCGAGATTCATCACATTTAAGTGTTTCCGAACCAAAAACCCCCTCCAATTTTTTCTAAGTATCAGTTTGACTCCGAGCCAAAATATCAATGTCGCATATCGCCGAGCTGGAAGATTCTATTGGTTCGGCAACTTCTGCTTCACTGCTGGGTCGCAAGATGGTATTATCTCCGGAGGTTTCCGAGCCAGCTGAGCCTAGTTCTCCACAGGGTCGACTGCAGATTGTTGTCCCATCTTTGGTTGACGAGGCTATTGATGCCGAGGCGGATGCCGAAGCAGCTCTGGTACAAAAGGCTCTCGAAGAGTTTAAAGCCGAGCCGACAGAATACATTATTGACGAGACAGAAAAAATGCGTTTGGAGAGATTGTTTGCGAGCCACCAGGCTAGCACGTCGACGAGGCGAAAGCCTAAGAAAAAAGCTCCAAAGAGACGACCTGACCCACCTGGTTCGTCCTTATGTACTACCGAGTCCTTGGAGGCGTTAAGGCATCGATTCCACATTTCAGAAGGTGTCGAACTGGTTTTCCTAGCTCCAACTGACCGAGCCGAAACTCCTCCACCCGGGTATTTTACTCTCTATGAGAGTTTCTTCTACGCTTGTCTACTCTGGTTTCCGATTCCCAGTTTGATCATCCGTTTCCTATACAAACATGGGTTAGCGCCGAGCCAAGTCACGCCTCGTGGGATGCGTCACTTAGTTGGGATTCTGGTTCGGAGCTACGAGTGTGATGCGACGGTTCGCATCTCCCATCTTCGGCAGTTCCTCGAGTTTCGAAAGATTAAGAATTCCCGAGCCTACTACATGTCCAATAAGAAGCAAAGAAAAATAATCGAAGGCTTCCGAAGCAAGGATGGCGACTGGGGACACTATTTCTTCTTTGGTGGGCGAGCCGTAGACCCTTCAGGAGATTTACTAAATTTTGCTTTGTAGCAAGCTGATCACCATTTTCTTCTGTGTTTTTGCAGTTCGGCAGATTCTACCACGCTTCCCAGAAGACACGCTTACGCTTCGGAATATACTTGCCGCTAGGAAGTGCCATTGGGAAAGACATTTTTCCCTAAGAAGAGTCGAAAAGGCCCGAGCTATTTTCGCCGGTGTCGAAGTGTCTGACAGCTCGGAGTCTGAATCTTCATTACCAAGTCCTCCGAGGAGTAATATGGGAAAAAGATTGACGATCCGTGATAAACAAGCTTTGAAGGAAAAGGAGGAAAGAGAGGCAGCCAGCCGAGCCAACGAAGCGGCCACAGCAATTGACGCACCCACCGAGCCAGTCGCCGAGATACCTGACCAAACTATGACCGAGATCGAGATTCATCCTTCTACCGAGCCACCAGCTCTTGCCATCAAAGCTCGAGAAATAGTTTCGGTTCTTGTTTCGGTTGTCAGACCCTCCTCTTCAACACTGTCCCAGCACAGAGAGGGCAAGAAATCTTCTGGCAAACGCCCTGCCTCCGAGGCCGATAAAGAGAGAACCAAGGGGAAGCAGGAAAAAAGAAAACGCCATAAGCCTGTCGACCCGACTTCTGTCGAGCCGGAGCCTATGTCATTTAGACATGAGGGATCCGAGCCAATATGCAATGATGAGGCAGCTTCAGCGACACTCTTCTCGCAAGTTCGTTGCTCAGGGGACAGATTGCCTCCCTTGACGTTCTATCGCACAGCGACCTGTATGCCGACATGTCGCTTCGAGGCACTAAGGTATTTTTCAGGGAATGTGTGCCTTCTTGTTATTGTAGAAAAACTAAGTGTTGACCGTTTTCCCTTTGATCAGTTTGTTGCGTCTATCAACAAGATGGTTGCCGCTTTCGAAAAGGATGTGAGGAAGGACAGGCGTCGGATCGAAGATGCTCAAAAAGATGCATCTTTCTTAAAGAACAAACTTGCCGAACTGGAGAGTAGGCATACCGCCGAGCTAGCGACCGCTGCAGCTCGGATTGAAGCTCTCGAAAAGGACAAGGCGTTCCTTAAGGAAGAATGGAACAAGGCCGGTGATTTGGCTATGAGGATAGATCGCTCGAAGCAGAAGAAAGCTGTTGAAATCGAATCCTTAAAGAGGCAAATCACTGCCGCAAATGCCTTGCACGAGGCGGACATGAAGAAGGCGCAGAAGGTGGCGAGGCGGGAGATGTCCGAGAGATTTCAGGGGCGGCTTGCTAAGATTGAGAAGAAAGTGGACGAGCTGCGAGAGGCGAAAGAGAAAGAGCTCGATCTGGCCCAGGTTGACGGCAACCTTCAGTTGCTCGAAATCCTGCAGAAAGAGGATGCGCCTGCCCTTGACTCCGAGGTGGCTAAACTGACAGGCTGGAGAGCTGATCTTGCCGAGGCGGCTGATGAATTCGAGAAGATTGAGGCCGAGCTGAAGAAAGATCTAATGCTCTCACCTGTTTCTCCGGATTCCGTAGACACTCTCCTGGGTACCGAACCAATAGAGAATGTAGCAGCGATAGTCAGAGTTGCAGACTTTGCGGGTTCGAATGTTGGCACTCCGGGGATTGCCGATCTTGCCGCTGAGAAGCCTTTCGAGCCGGATCTTCGTCGATGATCCTTCTTTTCTTTATAACTCAAGAACTTTCTCTTTTACTTCGTATTGTTGAGAACAAGTGCCTGGATGGCTTTATCCACTTTTGTGTTAATTTTGCTAAGTCTTGTAACGTTTGCCAGGCGTTGGCATGAACTCTCTTATATCTTTCTGGAAATATCTATGTTCTCGTTCGTCTTTTTGATGCGATATTGCGAACCATCTGTTATTAGTAAAGAATATGGTGAGTCTTTTTAGTGTCAGTTTAGGGGTTGCGGTGTTCCGGCTTACATTCCCGTTCCTTTGACAGTGAAGCATGTTTAAAATCTCATACTAACTTTTTAGGTTTAATATTATGTTTCTGAGATGTTTGTGACCAGTGTACCAAGAGGTGTTTACTGGGTTTCAGAGTTTAGTTTGAGTGTTAAGACTTGCGAGTTTTCGACTTACGGGTCCCTCTCAGAGATAAACTTGTAAGAATATCGTCCAGGATATACCTTTCGGATATTAGATTAGGATATACCCAACCGGAATTTGTATAGCGCGCTTTTATACCCGTAAGAGGGTGTTGAGAACCCTATCCCGTATAGAGATAGTGGTTAAAATCCGCAAAGGATGTGGTTGTCCGTCTGTTGTGGCCAGCAACAGACGAGGTGATGAATACCCGTGAAGGATATGTTCTTAGGTCTTGTGTAGGCTAAGTCATATGAGTTTTGTGTTTGAAAGAATTTAAAGTGTGATAGAAGGTATGGGAGTATACCTGTATACGTACGTACTCCCCCCCCCCTTTTTCGAGGAGGGGGACAACTGAACCCGTCCGAGGATGAGCTGCCTACGTACCCTTTTCAGGGATCAAGTCGTCCCGTAGTTCAAGTGAAGTGATTTAGTGGTAATACCTCTTTAGGTGCATTGCGTTCCAAGATCTTGGTATCGGAACATCAAACATGTTTGAGAGCTCGTATACTCCTGGTCGAACTGCCTTGGTGATTTTGTAGGGTCCTTCCCAGTTCGCTCCAAGTTTGCCAGCGTTTGTTTCGGCTGTGTTCTGAAAAACTTTGCGGAGAACCAGATCACCTTCTTTGAACTTACGGCTTCTGACATTAGTGTTGTAATACTTAGCTGCTGCCTGTTGATAATTTTGAATCCGAACCAGTGCTTGATCCCTTCGTTCGTTAACCAAGTCCAACTCATCGAGTAGCATGAGGTGATTCAGTCCTTCCTGCCCAGAAAGAAGTCTGCGGCGGACTCCAGGGAATTGGACCTCGGCTGGGATTACACATTCGGTACCATGGACAAGAGCAAAGGGTGTTTCTCCAGTGGCACGTCGCGGAGTGGTTCGGTGCGACCATAAGACTCCTTCGAGCTCATCTGCCCAGCGTCCCTTCTTTGCATCAAGGCGTTTTTTCAAGCCATCCAGGATGGTCTTGTTTACTGCCTCTGCTTGTCCATTCCCTTGTGGGTAGCGTGGCGTAGACTTGCTGAGTCGTATCTTCCATTTTTCGCAGAAGGCTTCAAACCTTGTAGAGATAAATTGCGAGCCGTTGTCCGTAACAATTTCATAGGGAACTCCATGTCGGCATAAGATATTTTTCCAGACGAAATTTTCGACTTGGGCATCCTTTATGTTGGCGTAAGAATCTGCTTCTACCCATTTTGAGAAGTAATCTGTCAAAACCAGCAAGAACCTCTTTTGCTTGGATCTATGCAGAGGCCCGACGATGTCCATTGACCAGCGCATGAAAGGGTAGGGCGCTGAGATTGATGATTGCAGCTCCGTAGGTTGATGAATCATTGGGGCATGTCGTTGGCATTTTTCGCACCTGGCAGAGAACTTTTCACAGTCCTTCACCATCGTTGGCCAATAGTATCCATGACGCTTGATCTTGATCGCCAAGGCTCTTCCGCCGGAGTGATTGCCACACGAGCCACTATGGACCTCTTCCATGATGTTTCTCGCTTTGGCGCCTTCGACGCAAGCCATCAGTGGTCCTGAGAATCTCCACTTGAAGACGTTTCCATCTAAGAGAACATATCGAGCAGCTTGAGCTCTGAGTTTTCTAGCAGCCCACTTATCTGATGGTGTCTCGCCGTCCATGATGTATACGCGAATTGCTCCCATCCATTCTTTGTCGCATCCGTAGTCCGTTTCTGTTTGTTGTGGGTCTTCATCCATGTCCGCTACTTCATTTTTGGCCGGAGGCTCCGTTTCAGGTTCTTCCCCTATTTCAATTGCCTTGTCTTCCAATGGTGGCGTCACGTTCTGGTCATCCGGATTGGCGGTGTCGGTGCTGCCCTTTTCTGCAAGGCTTGGCCCAGATATTCCTCCGGCTCGAACAGCGGTTTGAGAGCGAGTGACCGCGTTCACGGTGTCAGATAGGCTGATACTTGGGTTTTTGATGAATTCCACTGGAATTATTCTTTTCAAGTCCGGATCGGAGGTGGATGCGAGTGCTGCTAGCGCGTCTGCCGAAGTGTTTTCCCCGCGTGGTATCCGTGTTAATGTGAACTCTTCGAACTGTGCAGCCAGTCCTTTGACAATCTTTAGATAAGCTTCCATCCGGTCGTCTCTGGCTGTGTACTCGCCGCTAACTTGGTTGACCACCAGTTGTGAATCACAGTAGGCGTGGATGTGCGAAACCTTGAGTCCAAGAGCAAGTCTCATTCCAGCTATCAAGGCCTCATATTCTGCTTCGTTATTGGATGCGCGAAAACCCTGGCGGAATGACTGCTCGAGGATTTCGCCTATTGGAGAGGTTAACCGTATTCCCACTCCGGATCCTTGTTTTGATGATGATCCATCCGCGTGAAGCCTCCATATTGTGCTCGGAGCCGGCTCCTTTATCACTTCTTCTGGGAGTTCTATCAAAAAGTCGGCTAGGACTTGAGATTTGGCGCAAGTTCTGCTTCGATATTCGATGTCATATTCGCTCAGCTCTATTGCCCACTTTGCCAATCTCCCAGACTGGCTAGGGCTATGCAAGACGGATCGCAGTGGGAAGGTAGTCAAAACTACAATTGAATGTGACTGGAAGTATGGTCTCAGTTTTCGAGCGGACATTACCACAGACAATGCCAGCTTCTCCATCTGTGGATACCGTGTTTCAGCGTCGGTGAGAGTTTGACTAACATAGAAAATTGGCTTCTGCTCGCTGCGCTCTTCCCTGATGAGTACACCACTCACCGCCGTGGCCAAAACGGCCGTGTATAGAAACAGTGGCTCGCCTTTCACCGGTTTCGTAAGTACTGGAGGGCTGGCTAGGTACTCTTTCAACTGTTGAAACGCCTGTTCGCATTTTTCTGTCCATTCAAACTTCTTGTTCCCACGTAGCGTATCATAGAAAGGCAAACACTTGTCAGTTGACCGAGAGATGAAACGATTCAGCGCGGCGATCCGTCCAGTTAGCCTCTGGACTTCGCGTTTTGTCTTCGGTGACACCATCTGTATGAGCGCATCAATCTGCTTCGGATTGGCTTCGATTCCACGGTGGGTGACCAGATATCCAAGGAATTCTCCAGATGTGATCGCGAATCTGCACTTGGTTGGGTTCAGTTTCATGTTGTGCAGATTCAGTTGCTTGAAACATTCTTCTAGGTGAGCTATGTGATCCTCCTCCTCTAAAGACTTCACCAGCATGTCGTCTATGTATACTTCCATTGTCTTCCCCAGTTGGCCAGCGAACATTCGGTTTACTAATCGCTGGTAAGTGGCTCCAGCGATTTTTAGACCGAATGGCATGACTTTGTAGCAGTATATCCCGCGGTCTGTGACGAACGCCGTCTTCTCTTGATCGTCTGGGTTCATTAGGATTTGGTTGTATCCGGAGAAGGCGTCCATAAATGAAAGGAGTTTGTTGCCTGCTGTCGCTTCCACCAATCGATCATATGCGGCAGTGGAAAACTGTCTTTGGGGTAGGCTTTGTTCAAGTCGGTGAAGTCACGCATACACGCCATTTCCCATTTTTCTTCTTAACCACCAAAGGGTTAGCGAGCCAGTCCGGATACTTTGCTTCGACTATTGATCCCACACGTAGTAATCGTTCCACCTCGTCATTCACTGCTTGTGCTCTGTCCGGACCAAGTTTTCGCCTTTTCTGTTTGACGGGTTTAAAGGTTGGGTCCACGTGCAGCTCGTGGCACGTTACGTTGATGCTGATGCCGGCCATATCTTCAGCTTCCCATGCGAAGGTGTGGTAGGTTCTTTTTAAGGAAAGAAATCAGCTCTCTCCTAATTGGATCTTTCAGCTCGGCCCCTATTTCGACACAGCGTTCTGGGTGATCGCCATCTATGTTCTCCGAGACGACGGGGTCGCAAGTTGGTTTCCCTTCCCTCTCGCGATCCTCCGTGATCTGTAATTGCTACAAGAGTTTTGCAACTCCTTCTCGGGTTCCCTGTCAGTCTTCATCTTCTTTCTCATGGTGGTGGTTTCTGTGACGGGGTTCCTAAGTTTGTGTTCGGCTAGGAAACAAATGCGGGATTCCTTTTGGTTTCCCCATATTGTTTTGATTCCCCCAGGGGTCGGAAATTTGATGCAGAGGTGATAGGTCGATGGTACAGCTCGCATCGAGTTTATCCAGGGTGTGCCCATGATCACATTGTAGATCGCAGGATGATCTGCAACTGAAAACTCCACTATCTTGGCTACCTGTTCAGCTCGGACAGGGAGTTTTATTGTTCCAAGGGTCATGGTCGTCTCTCCCGAGAATCCAGTTAAAGGCTTCGGCGTGCTATGATTTTGTCCAGTCTATGTTCATCCTTCTGAGAGTCTCCCGGAAGATCACATCTACGGAGCTTCCTGTGTCTATCAGAACTCGGGCGACGTGCAATCATCAACGATCAATTCTATCACGAGGGGGTCGTTATGTGGTCGGTCGATGCCGGTGGTTTCCCTTTCTTCGAACGAGATAACATCGTTGGGAAGTTTGGAGGGTGCTGACCAGTTTACACTCGCATCGGCTCGCCGCTGGAAAGCTTTGATTGAAGACACCGTGTCCGAACAGTATTGTGATCCACCCATTATCATATTTATTCTCCTTCGAGAACCTGACTGCGTCGCCTCGTCAGCTCGTCTTCCTCGCTTGGGTATATCATCATTTTGACTTATCTGGTTCGACTGATCTTTTTCGCCTTCATGCTCGAAGTCCTTTAAACTGACTGCGCTACCAGTTCTCCGGCTACCAGCTTTGCCGCAAGCTTCATTCCCAAGGTTCGCAATTGGCAGTTGAATGACCGTGCATGTGATGAAATTCGCAGTAAGCTTTTTCGTCGTACGAACTTTGACTCCGTGTCCAGGTGTTCCAGGGTGTTTTGCCTCGGCTCGTTCCCACCTGGTAGTTGTGGGCTCCTCCAAAAGTTGGGTTCTCATGTGTACATACCCGTTTCCTTGAATACTCTTCTTATGAGGCGGTTGGCTCGGGATTTGGAAGGAACGGTTCGTCGCTTTGGCGACTCCGTATTTCTGAGACAAAACCTTCATCTCTTCTTCATTGACTATGAAATCCGAGGCTCGATGCAGTGCGTCCTGGATTGATAGTGGTGTGTTCAGAGCAATCTCTTTTCGGAATTCGGATTCGTACCACAGAGCCCTTTTTAAAGCGAGCACAGCGGCCTTGTCGCTTACGTCTTCAACTTTTGACATCACTGATTTGAAATCTTCCTATGAAGCTTCGTAATGTCTCCGTAGGCCCTTGAGTCAATGTCCATAGGTCGGCATCTGAGGCTCCTCGATCCATAAACATAGGAGTAGTGCTTCAAGAAGGCGGCAGATCAGCTGCTGGAAATCATCAATAGAGTTCCGCTCTAATCTTGAAAACCATTGGAGGGCTGCACCCTTCAGATGCTCCACAAATATGAGGCAAAAACCGGCATCTCTATCCTTTTCTCTGAAATTGGCTCGGCCCATTGCTATGATAAACGCCGTTATGTGTTCCTTTGGGTCGGTTGTCCCTTCGTAAATTGGGGACTTTGATCTTTCCTGGGTCGAAGACCCTTGCCTTGGTAATTCGGATTGTCAACGGTGTATTGTGCGCTTCTTCCAATACGCGGGTCAATCTCTGGGACTTTACTGGTTGCCTTGTGCACCTGGGATCGGACGGCTTTCATCTCAGCAGTGGCTCGAATCAATGAGGCTCGGATTTCGTCCAACTCTTCCTCTGGGCTCGGCTCGTCGTTCTTGGTTCATCAACAAACTGCGCTCGTTGGACCCAGAGGAGATTTTCCTCTTCCTCTGCCGAATTCCTGGCTCGGTTTAGGTTAATATGCCTTCGCTGGCTCGGGGTTCTGTTGTTGCTGGTGCGAATCCCTCGTCAGCAAGATTTTCTGCGTTGTGGTCTCCTTCTTCGTCAAGGACGATTGCTGTAGCCGATCCAACGTTGGTGCGTAAGTCATATCCATCACTGGTTCCTCTTGCGCCTCGGGTCAGCCGGGGTAGCTCGGTGATATTTGATCTTGTCACCGCGGGGCCTGCTCGTTTGTTGGATGTGACGGTGGTAATCCCCCAAAGTCCTTGGTGCGTCGCGTGGTGTTGAAAAATCCAGGGCCGTCGGGTTTAGGCCAAGCCGCCTGGTTATTCCGCTAACAGGTGGGTTCATAGTTGAGCCGACTCCTCCAGATCGTATGTTTCTGGCTCGGCTATCGGTTACTAGTGACTCAATTCTCTCTGTTAGCGAGCTGTTCAGCTTGTCTTGCTCCTCGGCCTTCTTCAGCAACGCGGTCATCATGTTCTTCAATTCTGAACATCCGTGTTCGCTGGAGGCAGATTGGTTCCTGTCCTAGGAGGATCGACGCCGGTGTTGCTCGCATCGTCACCGCTTCGGTCTCCGTCGGTAGTCATCGCTTCAGATCTCGTATTAAGTGGTTCTAAGGTGTCAGAAAGTTTGAGAGATCCCCACAGACGGCGCCAAATTGTGGGAGTCGAAACTCGCACAACCAAAACTTGTAAAGAGATTTAGGGATTCGACAAACTTCTATGTAAAGAAACCAAGAAACTGAGATCCAAAGATGGAGATTTTATTCAAGCTGTTTCGAAAGCTGTTTGTAAAGTAATAAGTGTTTAGCTAGGTCAATTTTCGGATCCCCTTTTTCAAGAGGTACATTGTGCATTTATATGCAAAATAGTCGCTAGGCCTTCCTAAAGGATAAAGGAGAACTTCCTTATTCTTCAGAATTTCCTCTCTGATTCAGATGGGCTTCTTTCTTTGCCTCGTTGCCTCAGCCCACTAATATCTTATGGCTCGTTGCCTCGGCCCGAGAAGGTATTGGGCTGGTTACTTTGCCGGGTCATCGATGGGCCGGCTCGTTGCCTATCTCACTTGCTCCTCCCAACGCCGAACCAGAGGGAGTTGTTGTCGTCGGCTCGTCATATTATCACCTTAACACCGAACCAGAGAAAAAGCTCTTCACCATTCCTCAATGCCGAGCCGAAGGAGAATTGGCTCGTCGCCTTTCCTTTTCACCGAGCCAAAAGAGGTTGGTTCATGTCCAAGTGTTTGGCTCGTCACTGAGTTGTGGTTTACCAACATGTTGGCTCGTCACCATTTGTTGATTCGCCAACATGTTGGTTCGTCACCGTTTGTTGGTTCGCCAACATGTTGGCTCATCACCGTTTGTTGGTCGCTGCCTAGCCAAGATGTTGCTTCGTCACTCCTTCTCCTTGCTGTCTAGCCAAGATGTTGGCTTCGTCACTCCTTTCTCCTTGCTGCCTAGCAAGATGTTGGCTTCGTCACTCCTTTCTCCTTGCTGCCTAGCCAAGATGTTGGCTCGTCACTCCTTTCTTCATGCCTAGCCAAACATTGGCTCGTCACTCACTTCTTCATGCCTAGCCAAATGTTGGCTCGTCACTGCTTCTTCCTGCTACCGAGCCAGCATGAGTGTTGGCTCGTCTCGATTTCTTCCTTGCTACCGAGCCAAGTTTGGCTCGTCGCCATCTTTCTCTACTTAGCCAAGTGTTGGCTTGTCTCCATTTCTTCCTTGCCACTGAGCCAAGTTTGGCTCGTCGCCATCTTTCTCTACTTAGCCAAGTGTTGGCTCGTCTCCATTTCTTCCTTGCCACCGAGCCAAGTTTGGCTCGTCGCCATTTTTCTCTACTTGGCCAAAATGTTGGTTCGCCGCTTAGCCAAACATTGGCTCGTCATTGCTTGCTTCTGCCGCCGAGCCAAGAGTTAATGCTTGCTTGGTTAGCATTTTCTCCATACTTAGTCTTATCAGCAATTGATCTCGACGAGGTGAAAACTGACCCCAACAACTATTATCGCGAAATGTTTTGTTCCTAATTGTTCTTAGAGGATTCGTGCGCCGACTCTGTCAGTTTCATCTGAATCTCCAGAATTTCTCGTTCGGATATATAAAGAAGCTCATACATGCTCTGCTGTCTGTAGGTATTCTCGTCAACGACAGACTAATGCAAAAATTTATTGGAAAGATGTATGTTGATAGGTTTAGTGGTGGTAATGATCTTAAAGGAATCACACCTAAGCATGTAATGAACTGTATTAAGTCACTACATTGTCTTGACATAGACTATACGAAGGCGCATAAAGCGTTGGCATATGCACGAGAGCTGGTCAGAGGCACTTTTGAGAGGTTACCAGACTTATCTTCCTATCTATACAAAATAGAGCAGGCCAATCCAGGTATGATTACAAAGCTTGAATGTGATGCTCAACAATGGTTTAAGTATTTGTTCATTGCTTTTGGTGCTTCCATCAAAGGATTTGAGTTCTTGAGGAGGTTGTTATGGTAGATGGAGCACATCTAACTGGAAAACAGAGGTGTTATGCTGGTAGCTGCAGGTCAAGATGCAGATTCGAGTATATTTTCTATAGCTTTTGGGATTGTAGACTCAGAGAATGACGCTTCATGGGAATGGTTTTTTACACATTTGCGTGGTGTGATACTTGATGATAAAAATTTGGCCATTATTTCTAACCGTCATCCATCAATCGCAAAGGCCATTGAGAAGGTTTTCCCCGCAGCTGATAGGGGAGTATGTTACTATCACCTCAAAAAACAACCTCATCTTAAAGTTCAAAAGAACGCAATGCTCAGTTTGGTTGTCGTGCTGCATATGCATATCGACTGGTAGATTTTGAAAAAATTGTTTGTGAGATTCGTCGTCAGAATAGTGAATTACCAGTTTACTTGGAAGAGGCGGAATTTCGATTATGGGCTTGTGCACATTTTCCAGGAGATAGATTTGGTATAATGACGAGCAACATTGCAGAATCCATTAATGCCACGCTTAAGGAAGACAGATCATTTCCTGTTAAACATTTCGTGGAGGCTATTAGAAAGTTGTTGTCAAGGTGGTTTGTGGAAAGGCGAGACAAAGCTGCCTCATTAAAAACAAATTTCCCCCCAAATGTTGAAAGTTACTGCATGAAAGACACGGTAGCTTGGAAATTTTAAATGTTCATCATACTGATTCAAATTGTAGCCATGTTAGAGGTGGAGATTATGATTGTGTGGTTGATCTACAGAAGGTATGTAAGTTTTTTTTGCTATTTATCACTGCCAGTTTTAGGAAATGTATCCTGAGCAAGTCTGCCAGTCTCAGGAAACGTTTGCCTTGTTTATCTGCTCTGAGTTCGATTCCTTTTTAAAATTTATGAAATTTATGATTGCAGAGACTTTGTACTTGTAAACAATATGATGTCGAGAAGATTCCCTGCGAGCACGCGATTAAAGCAGCATTAAGTCGGAAAACTGATGAAGCTACCCTGGTGGATGATCATTTCACAAAGGGCTACTTGTATTCAACGTACTCAAAACCTATAAAACCTGTAGACGAAGATTTGATTCTACCACCACACGTAATTAGTGAACAATGTCTGCCACCAGTCATAAGAGTACCTTCCAGTAGACCGAAGGCAAAGAGATACCTTTCTGCTATTGAAAAGGCTAATCGGTTGAAGCGTAATCAATGGAAAAAGAAAAAAACATAACCTTCGCAGAGTACTCCATCCACAAAGCAAAAAACAAAGCAGATGACTCAATCCACAACGAATCAAACGAAGCAGAGGACTCCATCCGTTACAAAGAAAACGATGCAGAGTACTCCATTCAGCGATAATATTTCACCCACTACTCCATCCCCAACGGTGAGAAGGAAACGATCTCGTAATTCTCCGACTACTCAAACACCAAATAAGAAAGCTAAACTTTGGCAGAGTACTCCACCCCCACAGATGAAAAAGAGTCTTTTCCAGAGTACCCCAAAAATTCATCACAGGTGCTCAAAATGCCATAATGCAGGACACAATCGAAAAACATGCCCATTTTCTTGACTCTGGCTTGACTCTGGCTTTACTCTGGCTTCACTCTGGCTTCACTCCGGCTTCACTCTGGCTTCAAGTTTATTTAAACAAGGAAACAAATTGGTTTATAACTTTATTTATTTGTCCTTATTTATGGTGCTCCGTTTTTATTTGTTAGTCTTTAGTTTGATGTGGGTATCATAAAATAGTTGGTATCGCTGAGTGTGCATCTGGTATCGCAGAGTCTGCATCTGGTATCGCAGAGTCTGCATCTGCATCTGTATCGCTGAGTCTGCATCTAGTATCGCGAAGTCTGCGTCTGATATTTGCATGAATCATCCAGTAATCTGCTATTAATCTTCCTGTGCTCTACTATAGATTTTACTTTTAGTTTCATTCAAAAAATATATGCTCAACAAATCCGAGTGTAAAACATATTATTCAATTAAAATCCACATCTTGAATTACGGAATCATAACTTTTCAAGGATTATAAAATACATAAACAAATAAAATTAGAAGAAATAGTTCAAATCTCCTATATAATGCGGCAAAGCTGTCTTGAACCAATACAGGTAGCAGTTTTCGCATCCAGGTTGATATTCATGCTCAGTGGCACAATTTGGAAAAGACAAATCTGGACAGTCAGGGATTGCCAGGTTGATGCAAAAGAATGGTTCATGGGTGGATAGAAAGCTACAACCGCATCCAGAACCTCCTCCCCAGCCTGGTGCGTTATCAAAATCACCTTCAGCGTGTACGTCGACACATAATTTGAGAAGTTGTGCAGCCTTTTTCGTACGTCCAACACATACACACAGCATTCCACAGAGATAAGTTGCGTTAGCACTAAAAGGGACAAGCCGGTCCAAAAGCTCCATGGCTGCGCTGATGTCTTGTTCTGCGGTCACGAGTCTTGCAGCCTCATATAAATAGCAGTTGGGTTTCCGGCGTTTAAGCATCTTACAAAAAAGCTGCGATTTGCCCCGTATAGGAGAATTTTATGTGTCTTCACATAGATCTGGATATTAAGTTCCTTGAGGACTTCATCACTGTACACTACATTTCTACTGATCCGCCCTATTCGGAGGATGTGTCCGACTCTCCACAAGGTGAGGCGGCCAAGTTTTCGTGCAACTTAAGAGATAATGTCCGAAGGGAGCTCTGGTATTTGCATGTTAACCTACGATGTGATGCGGTATTTGGATTTTGAAAATAATTAACAGGCACTCTGTTCGTAAACAATCTACTATTTTTATAGATAAGAAAAGATATGAAAGGGGTCGATATTCCTTTAAATTGTCTTGGAAAATAAAACTCAATTTACAGGGATGATTACTGTGCAACCGGTCAACTATCATAACATACGATACTCTGCCTTGGAAAAGACAACTCAATTAATAAGAAATGGCAGAGAAAGCACGTAAATTTGCCGCGCATAAATGGCGAACACCCATAAGAATAAAGGACAAGTCATTTTTTTACACATGAGGAGATGAATGACAACTCATTTAAAAAGTATACATCAATGAACATGTGTTTATTGCAGTAGTTGAAAACACATTCCCTAGTCTGCCAAAACCCTAGAGTAACGCTTCGTGTTCATATAGGAGAAAGTCGTGTCTGTTTGTCTCTACATCTATTTGTTTACCAAAGACGCAACATTCATCATCTTCGTCTCTCTTACCAAGTTTGTGACCATGGGTTATAGTGTAAGGCGAATTAAAATGGAACTTAATCGGATCCAGAAGGATGTTTGTTGGGGTCAGTTTTCACCCCATCGAGATCAACTGAAAAACACTAAGTATGGGAAAAAGCCTAGGCGACGAGCTAAAACATTAGAGGACGAGCCAAACTTGGCTCGGCGGCAAGACAGCAGGAAGCAGTGACGAGCCAAACTTGGCTCGTAGCAAAGGAGAAGAGAGGACGAGCCAAACTTGGCTCGGCGGCAAGACAGCAGGAAGAGCAGTGACGAGCCAAACTTGGCTCGGCGACAATGCAACATGGAGAAATGGTGACGAGCCAACATCTTGGCTCGGTAGCAAGGAGTAATGACGAGCCAACATCTTGGCTAGGCAGCAGGGTGAAATGGTGACGAGCCAACATCTTGGCTAGGCAGCAGGAAGAGGCAGTGATGAGCCAAACTTGGCTAGGCAGCAGGAAGAGGCAGTGACGAGCCAAACTTGGCTCGGCGACAATGCAGCATGGAGAAATGGTGACGAGCCAACATCTTGGCTCGGTAGCAAGGAGTAATGATGAGCCAACATCTTGGCTAGGCAGCAGGGTGAAATGGGGACGAGCAACATCTTGGCTATGCAGTATGGAGAAGTGGTGACGAGCCAACATCTTGGCTAGGCAGCAGGAAGAGGCAGTGACGAGCCAAACTTGGCTCGGCGACAATGCAGCATGGAGAAATGGTGACGAGCCAACATCTTGGCTCGGTAGCAAGGAGTAATGATGAGCCAACATCTTGGCTAGGCAGCAGGGTGAAATGGTGACGAGCCAACATCTTGGCTATGCAGTATGGAGAAGTGGTGACGAGCCAACATCTGGCTAGGCAGCAGGAAGAGCAGTGACGAGCCAAACTTGGCTCGGCGACAATGCAGCATGGAGAAATGGTGACGAGCCAACATCTTGGCTCGGTAGCAAGGATAATGACGAGCCAACATCTTGGCTAGGCAGCAGGAAGAAGAAGTGACGAGCCAACATCTGGCTAGGCAGTGGAATGAGTAGGAGACAAACCAGCAGAACAGTGACGAGCCAACATGTTGGCGAACCAAAACCCTCAGCTCGCCGATGACCCAGCGAAGCAACGAGCCCAATACTTTATTGGTCGAGGCAACGAGCCATAAGAGATTGGTGGGCCAAGATGACAAGCCTAGGAAAGAAGCCCACATCCGAGCCAGAGAGAGTTTTCCAAATACCTTTAGGAAACAGGCCTAGCCGACTTATTTTGTGTGTGAATAGACGATGTGCCTCTCTGAAAGAGGGGATCGAAAATTGACCTAGCAAAACGCTTATTACTTTACAAACAGCTTTCGAAACAGCTGGAATAAAATCTCCATCTTTGGATCTCAGTTTCTTGGTTTCTTTACATAGAAGTTTGTCGAATCCCTAAATCTCTTTACAAGTTTTGGTTGTGCGAGTTTCGACTCCCACAATTTGGCGCCGTCTTAGGGGAACTCTCAAACTTTCTGACACCTTAACCACTTAATACGAGATCTGAAGCGATGACTACCGACGGAGACCGAAGCGGTGACGATGCAAGCAACAGCGGCGTCGATCCTCCTAGGACAGGAACCAATTTGCCTCCAGCGAACACGGAAGGTACAACAGAAACTTTAACAGAATTGAGAACATGATGACCGCGTTGCTGAGAAGGCCGAGGAGCAAGACAAGCTGAACAGCTCACTAACAGAGAGAATTGAGTCACTAGTAACCGATAGCTGAGCCAGAAACTTACGATCTAAGGAGTCGGCTCAACTATGAACCCACCTGTTAGCGGAATAACCAGCGGCTTGGCCTAAATCCGACGGCCCTGGATTTTCAACACCACGCGATGCACCAAGACTTTGGGAGGGCTACCACCGCCACATCCAACAAACGAGCAGGGACCCGCAGTGACAAGATCAAATATCACCGAGCTACCCCGGCTGACCCAGGCGCAAGGAACCAGGGATGGATATGACCTACGCACCGACGTTGGATCGGCTACAGCAATCATTCTTGACGAGAAGGAAACCACAACAGAAAATCTTGGACGAGGGTTCGCACCAGAAATAACAGAACCCCGAGCCAGCGAAGGCGATATTAACCTAAACCGAGCCGGGAATTCGGCAGAGGAAGAGGAAAATCTCCTCTGGGTCACGAGCGCAGTTTGCTGATGAACCAAGAACGACAAGCCGAGCCCAGAGGGAAGAGTTGGATGAAATCCGAGCCTCAT
>OVBL01000416.1:0-26047 GCA_900406555.1 Pseudoturritis turrita
AATCGAAATGATTTATAATTTTGATTTAAATTTTAAGTTTTTTCTAACTGATCGAAAAAAATATAAATTTAGAGAAGTTCGATACAAAATCATGGTTATTTTGTGGAATTTTTGTTTGCTGTCAATTATTCGCAAATAAATTGTGATTATATAATAAATTTATTTACAATGGTAGTCTTTTTCTAATTTCGGTAATATCTTATATAAATAAACTCATAGTGATCAATTAGAACCGGAATACTATCACAATTAAAACCTAAGATATATATATATATATATATATATATATATATATATTAAAAACCTAGTCTATACTATATAAAAGTTCATGCTACTAGCTTCTAAGACCATCCAAATAGGATTTAAAACATCCAATAGTTACATGACACATCAACATTCAATATTAAGTTAATTGTCTTTTGTTTTTGTTTTTTTGTCATCTAGATTTATTATTTATTACAAATTATGAGGACTGTTATAAAGACAAATCTACCACGGACAATTCAATCCGGCCCTTATATAGATCCATGACAGACAGCACTTCCTGCTCCATGCTCATGATGGACACCTTCTACTTTTAATGCGTGGAATCACGGTGAACGGCTCTACTTGCACAACGCTGAAGACCTCTTGTAAACTTGTCTCCATTAATCTACATGACTGTTAATAAATCGCATTATCTGGGAATTGAACCCCATACCTCCTGGTGTAGAAGCATTAATTAACCATTGGTCAACCACTGGACCAAGGGGACTTCCACAGTTAATTGTCTTTTGTTATTAATAGGAAATTAAAACATGATTTTTTTATTTCATAAACTCACAACTTCAAGTAATTTCCATTTTTGTGTACTTTTTTTAATTTTGATTTTTCTTTCTAACTTTGTCAAGTTATTTTCATTTATTGGCTCTTTTGATATTGATTTTTCTTTTTAATTTTTATATATTATGGATTACATTTTTTTCTTAGAGTGTCAATTAGGAAATGTTTTCTTAATTGTAATTTAATAACTTAATAGTAGTCTTAATTATAAATATTCATCTATAACTTACCAATTTGAAGTTATTAGCCTTTGTAGACACTTTAAACAATCAATCACAATAGGCGATTTCATTAATATGTATATTACAATGTCTATGAAAAAGTAAAACATAATTAAAATAAAAAATAATTAAGTAATGAGAAAAATATAAATAGAAATAAACAAATATGTCTTAACTTTATTAATCCATTATGTGCCATCAGCCGTCAACCTCAAACTTGATTTACATAGTTTTTCTATTTATGTGTTAATAGAAACTGACGATCATTTGTGTTCAGAAAAAAAAATTTATCTTTAAGTTTCTCTATAAGTTGGATTTTATACTACTTATCCATATTTTTTCAAACAATCACCATCCAAAATATAGCTTATGAGTTTTAAATTAATTAACCAAATGGGACAATACAATAAAAATAAAAAAGAGAATAATACCAAAATAAACACAGTTGAAATTTGCTACAAGTTACGTTATAGTGCCACACAAAAAGTGGTGGCAATAAGAGCAACGTGTGGGCACATAAAAAAGAGCTAGGGATGAGAGTGATAGTCGAATATAATCAAAGATTATTGACTAAGCGAAATATCAACAAAGAGAGAATAATTTTTTATCGTCGATCATAAGTTCTTAAGTCTTTTGCCCAAACTCGACGATGACACAATATGAATATACATTTTGTTTTTGACGTTGTATATGTGTATGTTTTTGCTATAAGTAGACAAATTCAGACTTAGCATAACGTTTTGTAATGATTGATTCTTATATTTGTGTCTTGACTGTATTCAAATGCTTTTAAGTTATTTAAAAGAAATATGTTCACTAAGTCGATAGCAAAAAAACCCCTAAGAAAAAACAAATACAAATAGTTAAATACGGAAAAAGGAAAAAGAAGAAAATTATATATATATATATATATATATATATATATATATATATATATATTTACCCTAAACATAAATACATAAACATAAGATAATGAATAATATTGTGTCGTCTTTGTTCAACTTGTATCGTATTCTGTATGACACTTCAGTGAAGCGTTAAGAAAATAATTATACAATAATATACAACTTTAAAAAATGAGATAACAACAACTAAATGAAAGTGCATGTTTTCTAACATTCTAACATACCACAAAATTAAGAAAATAAGAAGAACAAATACTATATTTGAAGTTATTAATATTGTGTCAGTTGAAGATCATCAATCTTATATTGCAGTTGGATTACTTTCGTAGTTGAAAACTCTATTTATCTCAGAAAATTCGATTGCCTATGTGTGAAAGGTTTATATTTTCCTTGGACTTTGCTATGTTTTTTGTTGATACTTTACTCTCTCTCTCTTTTTTTTATCCTTTCAATTAAATTCAGATGGAAAATTATATACAATCATCAATTGATTCCAAAATTATATGTTTACATATAACAAACTAAGTAAGAAGTACAAAATTTGAAAACTTTCAAAACCTAGTCTTATTATACAAAGTTGGACGCGTTCAACGTGAGCACGACACGTAGGCAAAAGTATAACTCGTTAGATCGCGACATGTGTCATTGTTAATTAAAATTGTGACACATGTCAATATAATAATATAAAATTTCATTTTATTAATTAATTAGATCACAAAATAAAGGAAAAATAATTTTTAAAGCAAAAGTATTACTCACTAGATCGCAACATGTATCATTGTTAATTTAGATTGTGACATGTGTCAATATAATAATATAAAATTTCATTTTGTTAATTAATTAGATCACAAAAAAGAAAAAATAAATGTTTTAAGCAATAATTTAAAATGAAATTAGTAAATATTTTAAAATAGAAATTTCATCATTTAAATTGGTAAATGTAGATTGTGACACATGTCAATCTAATAATATAAAGTTTCCTTATGTTAATTAATTAGATCATAAAAGGAAAATAAATTCATGAGGCAAAAATTGAAAATAAAAATTGTAAATATTTTAAAAATAGAAATTCTAGTATTGAAATTAGTAAATATAAACAAAGTGTAAAATATATATATATATATATATATATATATATATATATATATGAAATAGAAAATAACAAAGCACCATTAGTAATTAACTATTGAGCAAAGATTCATATGGAAAAGTGACATTAGCGTTCCACAACTCGATTTTAGTATTCGGAAGGTAAAATGGTATGATTTGAATAATCTATTAACATAATAATCAAACGAATATGATAAAAGGATCAAAAGACTAAAATTAAGTGACTATTTTCTAGAGTAGCTTTGTAGAGAGATTCAGAGAAGAAAAAAAATTATTTGTAATTAACGATTATTATTTTTCACAATAATTAGATTTTTAAAAACTAAGATAAGAAAGTATTAAAAATACTTTCAAGCTTCCAAATTATTTACATTATTGTGCTTCTAAAATTGGAATCGCAAAAATCATAAAGCTTCCACAATGGAATCATCGCTTCCAAAACGTTTTCAAATTGACTTTTTTAGGAATCGCGCTTCCTCGCGCTTCTGCGGCGTTTCCAAGAGCTTACGATTCCAAAGCGGGAAGCAGATCTCGGATGAAGCTTATGTGCTACATAGATCATCACATCATCCATATAATCATTTGGTATATGTTATGCTTCGGATTTTAAAAACGAACATAAATTACTCTGTTTATGAAGAAAAACAATATTGTGTCAAAAGTTGATATGAAGATTATAGTAGTAGTCGAGAAACACATTTTATAAAAAGAACCAATATGATGAAAAACTATAAGACTAGGAAGCATGACTTAGGGCCTGAATGGTTTAAACGCAGCAATGGGGATGCCGCTGCGGGAGCTTGCGGAAGCGGACGGTAGTGGTTTCTAGCGTTGTTGGAAAATTTATAGGACTGGTAAAGCGGCTAGAAACGGGTGCGTTTGCGGGACGTTTATGACTGTTTACAGTGGGTGCGATAGCGGATTTACATAAAACTACCAAAAAAATACACATAATATATAATTTATATAGAAATCAAATATATATTATTATAAAAAATTTAAATTATATATTTTAAATAAATCATAGAATAATTAAATAAAAATTTTAAAGATGTTTGGAACATTTTATATATATACAATAATATTTTTTATAATTATTAAAATAAAAATTAAAATCAAAAATATATTATTATAAAAAATTAAAAGTATATATTTTAAATAAATCATAGAATAATTAAATAGTATTTTTACAATAACTTTTTTAATAATTACAAGTTTATTTTAGTTTAAATAAAATATATATCAAGTGTAAATAATTTTATATAATAATATTTGATATAAAAAGTAAATTTTTTTTAATAATTTTTTTTGTAAATTTTAGTTTATTATTTAAGATAATATTTTTTAAAAATATATTTTTTTTCAACCACCCGCAACCGCAAACGCTCGTGGGAAAGAGCTTTTGATTTAGAGCGATTCCAAGCGATATAAAGCGGTACGGAGCGGTATGGAGCGGTTTCTGTGATTGTTGTCAAACGCTACCAACCGCAAGTGCCCGCAAACGTAGTGTTTGCGGGTGGTAGCGGGTGAACCAATCAAGCCCTTAGGGCCTGACTGGTTTAAATGCAGCGGGTGCGGATGCCGCTGCGGGAGTTTGCGGAAGCGGACGGTAGCGGTTTCTAGCGTTGTTGGACAATTTATATGACTGGTAAAGCGGCTAGAAACGGGTGCGTTTGCGGGATGTTTATGACTGTTTACAGTGGGTGCGATAGCGGATTTACATAAAACTACCAAAAAAATACACATAATATATAATTTATATAGAAATCAAATATATATTACTATAAAAAATTTAAATTATATATTTTAAATCAATCATAGAATAATTAAATAAAAAATTTAAAGATGTTTGGAACATTTTATATACATACAATAACATTTTTTATAATTATTAAAATAAAAATTGAAATCAAAAATATATTATTATAAAAAATTAAAAGTATATATTTTAAATAAATCATAGAATAATTAAATAGTATTTTTACAGTAATTTTTAATAATTACAAGTTTATTTTAGTTTAAATAAAATATATATCAAGTGTAAATAATTTTATATGATAATATTTGATATAAAAAGTAAATGTTTTTAAATAACTTTTTTTGTAAATTTTAGTTTATTATTTAAGATAATATTTTTAAAAAATATATTTTTTTTCAACCACCCGCAACCGCAAACGCTCGTGGGAAAAAGCTTTTGATTTAGAGCGATTTCAAGCGATATAAAGCGGTACGGAGCGGTATGGAGCGATTTCTGTGATTGTTGTCAAACGCTACCAACCGCAAGTGCCCGCAAACGTAGCGTTTGCGGGTGGTAGCGGGTGAACCAATCAAGCCCTTAGGGCCTGACTGGTTTAAATGCAGCAGGTGCGGATGCCGCTGCGAGAGTTTTCGGAAGCGGACGGTAGCGGTTTCTAGCGTTGTTGGACAATTTATATGACTGGTAAAGCGGCTAGAAACGGGTGCGTTTGCGGGACGTTTATGACTGTTTACAGTGGGTGCGATAGCGGATTTACATAAAACTACCAAAAAAATACACATAATATATAATTTATATAGAAATCAAATATATATTATTATAAAAAATTTAAATTATATATTTTAAATAAATCATAAAATAATTAAATAAAAAATTTAAAGATGTTTGGAACATTTTATATATATACAATAATATTTTTTATAATTATTAAAATAAAAATTGAAATCAAAAATATATTATTATAAAAAATTAAAAGTATATATTTTAAATAAATCGTAGAATAATTAAATAGTATTTTTACAATAACTTTTTTCATAATTACACGTTTATTTTAGTTTAAATAAAATATATATCAAGTGTAAATAATTTTATATGATAATATTTGATATAAAAAGTAAATTTGTTTAAAAAATGTTTGTTTGTAAATTTTAGTTTATTATTTAAGATAATATTTTTTAAAAAAAATTGTTTTTTCAACCACCCGCAACCGCAAATGCTCGTGGGAAAGAGCTTTTGATTTAGAGTGATTCCAAGCGATATAAAGCGGTACGAGCGGTATGGAGCGGTTTCTGTGATTGTTGTCAAACGCTACCAACCGCAAGTGCCCGCAAACGTAGCATTTGCGGGTGGTAGCGGGTGAACCAATCAAGCCCTTAGGGCCTGACTGGTTTAAATGCAGCGGGTGCGGATGCCGCTGCGGGAGTTTGCGGAAGCGGACGGTAGCGGTTTCTAGCGTTGTTGGACAATTTATATGACTGGTAAAGCGGCTAGAAACGGGTGCGTTTGCGGGACGTTTATGACTGTTTACAGTGGTGCGATAGCGGATTTACATAAAACTACCAAAAAAATACACATAATATATAATTTATATAGAAATCAAATATATATTATTATAAAAAATTTAAATTATATATTTTAAATAAATCATAGAATAATTAAATAAAATTTTAAAGATGTTTGGAACATTTTATATATATACGATAACGTTTTTTAAAATTATTAAAATAAAAATTGAAATCAAAAATATATTATTATAAAAAATTAAAAGTATATATTTTAAATAAATCATAGAATAATTAAATAGTATTTTTACAATAACCTTTTTAATAATTACAAGTTTATTTTAGTTTAAATAAAATATATATCAAGTGTAAATAATTTTATATGATAATATTTGATATAAAAATTAAAATTTTTTAAATAACTTTTTTTGTAAATTTTAGTTTATTATTTAAGATAATATTTTTTAAAAAATATATTTTTTTCAACCACCCGCAACCGCAAACGCTCGTGGGAAAAAGCTTTTGATTTAGAGCGATTCCAAGCGATATAAAGCGGTACGGAGCGGTATGGAGCGATTTCTGTGATTGTTGTCAAACGCTACCAACCGCAAGTGCCCGCAAACGTAGCGTTTGCGGGTGGTAGCGGGTGAACCAATCAAGCCCTTAGGGCCTGACTGGTTTAAATGCAGCGGGTGCGGATATCGCTGCGAGAGTTTGCGGAAGCGGACGGTAGCGGTTTCTAGCGTTGTTGGACAATTTATATGACTGGTAAAGCGGCTAGAAACGGGTGCGTTTGCGGGACGTTTATGACTGTTTACAGTGGGTGCGATAGCGGATTTACATAAAACTACCAAAAAAATACACATAATATATAATTTATATAGAAATCAAATATATATTAGTATAAAAAATTTAAATTATATATTTTAAATAAATCATAAAATAATTAAATAAAAAATTTAAAGATGTTTGGAACATTTTATATATATACAATAATATTTTTTATAATTATTAAAATAAAAATTGAAATCAAAAATATATTATTATAAAAAGATTAAAAGTATATATTTTAAATAAATCATAGAATAATTAAATAGTATTTTTACAATAACTTTTTTAATAATTACAAGTTTATTTTAGTTTAAATAAAATATATATGAAGTGTAAATAATTTTATATGATAATGTTTGATATAAAAAGTAAATTTTTTTAAATAACTTTTTTGTAAATTTTAGTTTATTATTTAAGATAATATTTTTAAAAAATATACTTATTTCAACCACCCGCAACCGCAAACGCTCGTGGGAAAGAGCTTTTGATTTAGAGGGATTCCAAGCGATATAAAGCGGTACGGATCGGTATGGAGCGGTTTCTGTGATTGTTGTCAAACGCTACCAACCGCAACTGCCCGCAAACGTAACGTTTGCGGGTAGTAGCGGGTGAACCAATCAAGCCCTTAGGGCCTGACTGGTTTAAATGCAGCGGGTGCGGATGCCGCTGCGGGAGTTTGCGGAAGCGGACGGTAGCGGTTTCTAGCGTTGTTGGACAATTTATATGACTGGTAAAGCGACTAGAAACGGGTGCGTTTACGGGACGTTTATGACTGTTTACAGTGGGTGCGATAGCGGATTTACATAAAACTACCAAAAAAATACACATAATATATAATTTATATAGAAATCAAATATATATTAGTATAAAAAATTTAAATTATATATTTTAAATAAATCATAGAATAATTAAATAAAAATTTTAAAGATGTTTGGAACATTTTATATATATACAATAACATTTTTTATAATTATTAAAATAAAAATTGAAATCAAAAATATATTATTATAAAAAGATTAAAAGTATATATTTTAAATAAATCATAGAATAATTAAATAGTATTTTTACAATAACTTTTTTAATAATTACAAATTTATTTTAGTTTAAATAAAATATATATCAAGTGTAAATAATTTTATATGATAATGTTTGATATAAAAAGTAAATTTTTTTAAATAATTTTTTTTGTAAATTTTAGTTTATTATTTAAGATAATATTTTTAAAAAATATACTTTTTTCAACCACCCGCAACCGCAAACGCTCGTGGGAAAGAGCTTTTGATTTAGAGGGATTCCAAGCGATATAAAGCGGTACGGATCGGTATGGAGCGGTTTCTGTGATTGTTGTCAAACGCTACCAACCGCAATTGCCCGCAAACGTAACATTTGCGGATGGTAGCGGGTGAACCAATCAAGCCCTTAATAGACATCCCAATTTGAAAGTTTGTTTCAGATTCTTAGTTGAACCGCATAGTTTAATTGAATAAAATAAATATTATAATAAACTTGATTTAACAAAAATAAAAATATTTTAATATTATAACTTGATTAAAAAACTAAAATATTACAAATATTCTAACTAGATAATTATTTTTAATATTATCAATATTTTAGTTTTATCAAAAACTTAAATATTATAAATATTTTAATTTGATCAAAAATTAAAAATATTTAAGGGTTTATTAGGAATATAGACACCTTTTGAATGATAATTGGGAAAAGAGGCATTTCACTATTTAGTTTTAACCTTTTAAAAAAATGAGCATGTTTCACTGTTACACTAATAAAACATATGAGATGAAAAGACAAAATTACCCCTGAGAGAGGTTAGATATGTTTCTCCACGTGTGCAGATTTTATTAAGTCTGTTTGTGGACTTGATAATGTGGGCCACAAAATAGGTAATAAGTGGGATAGTTTGTCAATGTTTTTAGTATTATAATGGGTTGACTAATTTTGATGACCCGGTTTTGCTTAGGATTTCTGATTTTTAAAAGGTTTACTGTTTGTAAATATATTTGTGGATAGTGCATCACCTTTATTTAAAAAGTTTATTTTCACGACAATGCATCCTGAAAATAGGAATTCAATAAGATTCACAGATAGAGGAAGAAAAAAGAATGAATGAAAAAAAACAAAAAAGATAGAGAACCTCTTCATCAGACTTGTAGATCTCTGATATTATAGGTTCCACCCTAAAATATGTTGTGAATCCGGGTGTAGAAAACATTGGTGTTATAGGGTGAGAGTGATCACAACCTGGGTCAGAAACAAGTTCAGTTTGCAATAAGTAGACTTAATACAAATATGTACTAGTTACTTATACATGTAGTATAACCAAAAGCATTACCTTTCTTGTTTTTTCGGAAACATCCCTAGACATTCAGGTTCTTCTTCAACAACATTAAAGTTCGAGAGTATTGGATGTCTGGAGTCTGAGAGTAGTCGTCCTCCAGAGGCTGTGCAGAGTTTAGGGTCTTAGTACAATACATAGAAATTATATGACACATTGAAAAAAAGATAAGGTTTGATACAGTACAAGCATTACTTAAACATATATTGTCATATAGTATAATAAAACATTACTTTTCTTGATTTTTCGCAAGCATCTCCAGGACATTCAGATCCTTCTCCAACCAAATTCGAGTTCAAGAGTGTTGAAGACCTTCTTGTTGGCTGCTAAGAGGAGGCGCCCTCTATTGGTTGTACATAGTATAAAGTGTTTCAATACATAGAATTCCATATACATTAACAACACATTAGGTACCCCATGCATGTACACTACAATCTATGTAGACCATGCGTGTACATTAAAAAAGTATGTACACCATGCATGTTCACAACAAAATGTAGCACAAGCCTATACGGTAAAACATAATGTTGCCCCCAAAACCCTGCACACCAAGCGTATACAAAACTATGTACACCAAACGTGTACAAAACCCTGTGCGCTAAGCGTGTACAAGCCTGTCCACTGCGCCTGTCCACCAAACATGTACACCAAACCTGTACACCAGCTTGTACACCAAGCATGTACCCCCAGCCTGAACACCAAACTCTGTACACCAAGCGTATACAAAACCCCTGTACACCAAGCATGTCCACCACACCTATCCACCGCGCATGTCCACAAAACATGTACATCATACTGTACACCAAGTCTGTACCCCCAAGTCTGTACCCCCAAGCATGGATCCCATGCATGTACACACATGCTTATACACCATGCATGTACACTATGTATACCATGACTGTATACAACGTCTCTATACACTGTGTCTGTTTGCCATCATCACTACTATGTATACTAGTGCTCATGTATACCCTACGTGTACACTAAAAAGCTTAGAATTAGAAAATATTACCATATATGTTTCCACGGCGGCATTCGGTTCTGAGATTCTAGTTCTTAGTCAGAGGCAAACATGTCTAGAATATCTTGGACATGCATTACATGGTTTGTGCCGAAAATCTGGTTCCACACAGAAATTATTTCCAAGTGTAAGTGATCCTCGATAGTTGTTTGGGATGTAATAGGATCACATACGGTCTGGTGATTAAGTGAAATTCACGAGGGGAGAATCGCATAGGTTTACCACCGTAAACAATCCATAGTTCGTGAACCTTGTTTGTGAGAAGTTGTCGGCAAAGAAGTGCATGCTGCAACTTCCTTGAATGAGAACACCTAGCAACGAGTAATTTGAAGAGTTTCCCAAACTAAGAACTGCAAAGGCATTTCCATTCGGGCGTTCCTCGAAGTAGATCTGATATAAAGCCAATATACTCCGGTTTGGAGTATATATTTAGACAGCCTCCGGCCGGATAACTTTCGACGGCGAACAAACGGCCGGGTAGTTTGGAAGGTGCGACATCGTCTGCGGTGGTAATGTCTTTGATTGGCGAGGATGACGAATCTGGGTAAAAAAAAATCAATTATTTTTACAGATCTGTAAAAATAAATTTACAGAGACGACAAATCTGTGAAAAAGTAGACATACTCATATGACTCGATTCTTCTTCTACTTGTTGGTTGAGCGAGTCATGCATCTTTCTAATCTGAGGGCTAGACCGCACCAGAATTGGTTTTTCTCCACTTCAGTGTTTCTTCTTCCGGGAAGACAGTCCGTCGGAACCGAAAATGTGGTTATGGTGTATCTCTCTCTCTCCGATGATTTAGGTTAAGCGCCCGTGAGAGGTAAGTGGGTTTTAGTGGCAAGGTAGCCTTGTCGCTTACGCCCTTGACCTTTGACATCAATGCTTTGAATCTTCCCATTGAAACTTCATAGTGTCTCCGTAGTCCCTTGAGTTAATGTCCAGAGATCGGCATCAGAGGTTCCTCGATCCATAAACATGGAGTAATGCTTCAGGAGGGCGGCAGACAGCTGCTGGAAATCGTCAATGGAGTTCCGCTCAAGTCTGGAAAATCATTGGAGGGCTGCGCCTTTTAGATGCTCTACAAATAGAAGGCAGAAACCGGTATCTTTCTTTATTTCCCTAAACTTGGCTCGGCCCATTGCTATGATGAACGCCGTTATGTGCTTCTTCGGGTCTGTAGTCCCTTCATAAACTGGAACTTTGATCTTTCTGGGGTCGGAGATCCTTGCCTTGGTAATCCGAGCTGTAAATGGCGTGTTATGTGCTTCTTCTAGTATGCGGTCAATCTCCGGGACTTTACTGGTTGCCTTGTGCAACTGGGATCGGACGGCTTTCACCTCAGCAGTGGCACGATCCAAAGAGGCTCGAATTTCGTCTAACTCTTCTCTCTGGGCTCGGCTCGTCAGTGTATTGTGCTTGTTGGACCCATAGGAGATTTTATTCTTCCTCTGCTAAGTTTCTGGCTCGGTTCAGGTTGACGTCGCCTTCGCTGGTTCGGGCTCCCGTCAATTTTGGTGTGAATCTCTCGTCAGCGAGATTCTCCGTGTTGTGGTCTCCTTCTTCGCGCCCCTCCTCATCGAGAATGATTGCTGCAGCCGACCCACCGTTGGTGTGTTGGTCACGTCCATCGCTGGCTCCTCTTGCTCCTCGGATCAGTCGAGGTGGCTCGGTGATATTTGATCTTGTCGCGCGGGTGTTTATTCGTCGGTTGGATGTGGCGGTGGAAATCCTCCTAAAGTCCTCGATGCGTCGCGTGGTGTTGAAAAATCCAAGGCCATTGGGTTTAAGCCAAGTCGTCTAGCGATCCCGCTGACAGGTGAATTCATCATCGAGCCCATACCTCCGATTCGTGTGTTTCGGGCTCGGCTCTCTGTCGCCACCATCTCGATTTTCTTCGTCAGCGAGCTATTCAACTTGTCTTGCTCCTCCGCCTTCTTCAGCAACGTGGTCATCATGTTCTTCAACTCTGTCAGCGTTTCTGAAGTGCCTTCCATGTTTACTGGCGGCGGATTGGTTCTTGCTCCAGGAAGATCGGCGCCAGTGCTGCTTGCGTCTTTGCTGCTCCGTTCTCCGCCGGTAGTTATCTTTTCAGATCTCGCGTTCGGTAGTTCTTAGGTGCCAAAAAGCTTGAGACTCCCCACAGACGGCGCCAAATTGTGGGAGTCGAAACTCGCACAACTAAACTTGGTTAGGAAAAATAAGGGATTCGAAAACTTCTATGAAAAGAAACACAAGAACAGAGATCCAAAGATGGTGTTTCTATTAAAACTATTTGGAAAGCTGTTGCAGAGATAATAAAAAGTGTTTGCTAGGTAAAATTGCGGATCCCTTCTCAAGAGATGTACATGTCTATTTATACAAATCTAAGTCGGCTTGGTCAATATCTAAAGAGATAAGGAAGATTTCATAATTTCTTGGGATTTCTTTTTAGCGAAGTCGGCTACAACCATGAACTTTGACCTCGTCACATCTCCATTATGGGCTTGAACTTGTAGGCTTGTCTTCTCGGCCCATACGCTCGTTTGCTCAGCTCGACCCAACTCTCTATCTTTGAGCTTGGCCTTGTTTTCGACGACGAGCTCGGTCTTGTCTTCAACGGAGAGCTCAGCCTTGTTTCTGCGGCGAGCTCGGCTTCGTTTTGGCGGTGAGCTCGGCTTTGTTTTGGCGGTGAGCTCGGTTTGTTTCGGCGGCGTGCTCAGCTTTGTTTTGGCGGTAAGCTCGGTCTTATCTTTGATCATGAGCTTGGCCCATCTCTTTTTGGCGAGCTCGGCCATCTTTTCGACGAGCTCGGGCTCGTTGAACTCGTCGCTTCGTAGCTAGTGAGTTCGGCCAGATTGATACGTCTCCACGATAATTAATGTAACATTCTGACCGTTGATCCAAATGACTTCAACTTTATTTTGGATGAAAGCTTACTCAATTATCTATCTTGTGTCCAAAGTTTAGCTCAGTCCAACGACTTTAAAGCCTCTTTCCAAGCTCATCTCTCCAGATCGGCAGGAACGAGCTCATCTCTCCAGCTCGGCAGGAACGAGCTCATTCCTGCAGCTCGGCATATCTTCAGCAAATCGGGTGTATCTTGTTAACCGCAACTCCAAATGATATGATTCTAACTCCATTGGAAAGCTAACTCGAAGATCTTGTTCACAAATTTTCATCCAATTCCGAGCTGATATGAGCCTCCAGCTCGGGTTCCACCGAGTCCATTGTCTTTGGTTCGGCTCTCCGGAGATTGGGCTTTCGGCAGCTTCAGCTAGGCATAATTCTCACTTAGCCATTTTCACTTGTTGATCTTAGTGGGGTGAAAAGTGACCCAACAATGCATGAGTAATTTGTTGATATTGTTGTCATTCAACCTTTTTATTTTGTAAAATCCATGGTTGTTCGGCTTAAACATATGCTTAAATATTCTGATTTTAAGTATGAAGTTCAAGTACTGAAACTGAAATAATTTTTGTTTTCTAAAGTTCTTTTGTCGCATAATTCGTATTTTGAATCTCTTAATTGTGTTGTTTTGTGCATTTGTCTAAAAAATGTCAATTTGCTTATTCTAAGGTGTTGATAACAGTTGATCTTCACATCTTTTGTTGATATACCTTAAATATGATCATTATTTGCTTGCGGTTAAATGAGAACCTAGCTGCAAAATGAAAGAAATAAAACTACTTAGGCAATTTTTCTTCTAAGCATAGTTGCTTTCTTATTAATCTTTTTCTCTGTACTTAGAAAAACATAACCTCAAAACCCTTACCATCTCCACTAACTCCTCAACACCTCCTCCAAACTCTCGTCATTACTTCTTTTGATGAACGGTTCATCGCCGCTTCTTTCGAATAATGATTTGTCACTGTCAAAATTTTCACCTACTATTTTTTTTATCTTTGGCAGCATTTGGCGGATTTTGTTGCCTACACTTTACAGTTTTATAACAATTGATGTTCGATAATAAAAAATTTTTTTTTAATATATATGTTAAATCTCGTCACCCGTTGTTTGTGGTAACATGGTGATCTCGCTGCAAAAAGAAAAAAAAAACTCACATACTTGGAAAATTTTTCATTGAGCATAGTTGATTCATTAGTAAATTTTTTTCTTTGCACATAAAAAAGGCAAAACCCTTAAACTCCTTCCATATCTGCTATCAGTTCATCTCCTCATCCATACATTCGTCGTTGCTTCTTCCGAAAAACGGTTAATCGTCACTTTCTTTCAAGAATTGTTCATCGCTGCTAAACCATCATCTGCTTATTTTATATTGTTGGCAACATTTGGTAGACTTTCTTGCACAACACTTTACATATTGACAATAATTGATGTTTGATCATCACTTTTTTATATTTACTTTGGAATCACACATTGCTTGTGTTAACACGGAAGTTTTGCTAAAAATTCAAAAAACCCACATACCATGCATATTTCCATTAAACATGGTTGTTTCCTTTACTCTACACTTAGTAACCGTTTTTTACTCTATACTAAACCAGAGGAATTACCTCGAAACCCCTTCAATATCCGCTCTCTCCTCACTACCTCCTTCGACCTTTTTTCATTTTTTCCGAGAACGATCCGCAAGTGCTTCTTCCAAACAATAACATCATTCGATGGTTCACTTTAAAAAAAAAATTATCACTAGCAGCATTTGATGAACTTTATTGTATTTTATTTTACATATTGATGATAAATAATATTCGATCATTAATTTTTTTTTTTGATATATCTTGAATGATTTGATCACTCGTTGCTTGGGGTAGCATGGAATCTCATTACAAAATGAAAGAAAAAAAACTCACAAACCTTATAAATGTTCTATTAAACATGGTTGCTTCCTTAAAAATATTATTTTTACTGCACTTTAAAAGAGACATAACCTCAAAACTCATTCCATCTCCCCTCTCTCCTCACCTCCTCTTTAAAATTTCAAAGCTACTTTTTCATAACAACAGTTTTTCGATGCTTCTTATAAGAACAGTTTGTCGTTGCTTCACCAAAAGAACAGGTTGTCATTACTAATTTCTTCACCTGCTAATATCATGTCATTGACAGTGTATTTCACAAACTTCTTTGTACCACACTTTACATATTGATAACAAATGATGTTTGATGATCACATTTTTTTTGTTAATATGCATTTAATACAATCATATTAGCTTGCGGTAACACATAAGTCTCACTGCAACCCCCCCCCACGCACAAAATAGGGAATTTTTCCATTAAAACATGGTTGCCTCCTTAGTAATATTTGTTTTCTTTCCATATAAGCGAGGCAAAACCTCAAATCTCATCCATCTCCGCTCTCTTTATCTTCTTCATGTAAACTCTTGTCGTTGGTTCTTGCGAAAAATAGTTCATCGCTGCTTCTTTCGAAGAACAGTTCTTCACTGCCAAAACCTCCACCTACTTATTTCATATCGTCGGTAGTATTTGGCAAACTTTGTTGCACCAAACTTTACAAATTAATAACGAATGATATTTGATCATTATTTTTTTGTTGATATGCCTTGAATCTGATGACTCATAGCTTGCGGTAGAATATGAGTTTCATTGCAAAAACAAAAAGAAAAAACCAACAAACAGAGAAATTTTGCATTACACATGGTTACTTTCTTAGTAACATTTTTCCCTATATATAAAAAATAATACCTCAAAAATCCATTCATCTTCAATCTCTCTTCACCTCCTCTTTTAAAATATCATCGCTGCTTCTTCTAAAGAATGGGTTGTCACTGCTAAATCTTTCACTTACTGATATCATATCATTAACAAAATTACCTTGATTTCGTTTCAAAACACTTTACAGATTGATAACAAAGATGTTCCATCATCACGTTTATATACCTTGAATATGATCACTCGTAGTTTGTGGTAACACAAATATTCCATTAAGCATTGTTGCTTTCTTAATGACATTTTTTCCTTCCATATAAAAAGAGGCAAAACCGTAAAACACCTTTCATCTCTACTCTCTCCTCACATGATCCTCCTCTAAACTCTCACCGCAAATTCTTCTAATGAACGGTTCATCAGAGTTTTTCTGAAAAACAGTTTACCACTACTAAAATATTATGTTGATAATTTCTTATTGTTAGCATCATTTGGCACAATTCATTGCACCATAGTTTACAAATTGATAACAACTATTTCGATCATCACATTTTTTACTAATATGTCTTGAATCTGATCATTAATCGCTTTCAGAGGCACACAATCCTCGTTGCAAAATGTAAGAAAAAGAACATATACCTTCGAAATTTTCGATAAGAAAAAAAGTTTCTAAAAAAAATACATGTTTCAGATGTTTCACCCGTAAGAACATAAGATTGTTGTGATGTTCCGCCACCATCAGATGTTTCACCTGTAAGAACGTAAGCCTGAGGTTGAGGAGCAGGTGGAAAAAATCCACATACCATGCATATTTCCCATTAAACATAGTTGCTTCTTTTACTCTACACTTAGTAACTGTTTTTTATTCTATACTTAACAAGAGGCATTACCTCGAAACCCCTTCAATATCCCCTCTCTCCTCACCACCTCATTCGAACTCTTTTGATTATTTTTTCCGAGAACGGTCCGCAGCTGGTTCTTCCAAACAATGACATCATTTGACAGTTTACTTTCAAATTTTTTTTATCACTAGCAGCATTTGATGAACTTTATTGCATTTTATTTTACATATTGATAATAAATAATATTCGATCATTATATATATATATATTTTTTCATATACCTTGAATGATCTATCACTCCTTGCTTGGGGTAGCACAGGATCTCATTACAAAATGAAAGAAAAAAAACTCACAAACCTTATAAATTTTCTATTAAACATGGTTGCTTCTTTAGAAATATTATTTTCACTACACTTTAAAAGAAGCATAACCTCAAAACCCATTCCATCTCCCCTCTCTCCTCACCTCCTCTTTTAAATTTCAACGCTACTTAACAACAGTTTGTCGATGCTACTTATAAGAACAATTCGTCATTGCTTCACCAAAAGAACAGTTTGTCACTACTAATTTCTTCACCTACTAATATCATGTCATTGACAGTATTTCACAGACTTCTTTGTACCACACTTTACATATTGATAACAAATGATATTTGATGATCACATGTTTTGTTAATATGCATTTAACATAATCATACTAGCTTGCGGTAATACATAAGTCTCACTGCAAAAAAAAAAATTTGAACATATACCTTTGAAATTTTCGTTAAGGATGGTTGTTTTCTTATTAACTTTTTTACTCTACACGTAAAACAGACATAAGCTCAAAATTTCTTTCATCTTAGTTTTTTTCGCAACTCATCCTCCATATTCTCGTCGCTGCTTCTTTTAAAGAATGGTTTGTTGCTGCTTCGTTTAAAGAAGCTTTTGAAGAAGAGTTCATTACTTTGGAAACCTTCACCTAGTAATTTTATTTTGTTGGTAGTATTTGACGGATTTCGATGCACCATTTTACAAATTGATAACAATTTCTGTTCAATCACCACATTTTATTTTTGTTGATATGCCTTGAATTTGATCATGCATTGCTTTTGGTAGCATGAGGTCTTGTAGTAAAAAATAATAATATCCACAATACTATGAAATCTAAATCTTCCATTAAGCAAAGTTTATTTCTTAGTAACTTATTTTCTCTGCACAGAAAAAGGCATAATCTCAAAAGTAACTTCCAACTTCGCTCTCTCCTTACCTCTTCCTCCTCCAAAACTCCAGTCGCTGCCTCTTCCGAAGAATTTTTTTTGTCGCTGCTAAAACTTTCACCTACTAATTTCATTTCGTTTGTAGCATTTAGCGGGTTTTGTTATACCATATTTCACTCCAAAAAAGAAGAAGCAAAACCTATAGATCTGAGAAATTTTTCATTAAGCATGGTTACCTACTTAATAACCTATTATGCAAATTAATGTTAAACCTTAAAACCCGTTCCACTTCAGCTTTTTCTCACTTTATCGTTCGAACTATCGTCAGCTATTCTTTTGAAAAATAGTTCATTGTTGTCAAATCTTTCACCTACTAATATTATATTGTTGACAACATTTGACAGCTTTTATTGCACTATATTTTACAGACTGATAAGAATTAATTCGATCACCGCATTTTATGTTTTTGGTATGTTTTGAATCTGATCAAATGTTGTTTATCGTGGCACAAAGGGTCTCATTGCAAGAAAAAAAAAATCAATAGACTTGAGAATTTTCCATCAAAAATGGTTGCTTGCTCCCTTAGTAACATTTTTTTCTGCTCATAAAAAGACATAATCTCAAACCCCCTTCCACATGCTATTTCTTCATATCCTTATAAAAAACTCTCGTTGTTGCTTTTTCTGAAGTATTGTTCATTGCTGTTAAAACTTACAACCTTCACCTACTAATTTCATGTTGTTGGCAACATTTGATAGATTTTGTTGCACCACACTTTACAGATTAATAATTACTAATGCTCATCATTTTTTGTTATATGTCTTGAATTTGATGACATGTTGCTTGTTATAGTACGAGGGTCTCGCTGAAAAGGTATGAAAAAATCCACCTACCTGATAAATGTTCTTTTATGCATGGTTGCTTTTCTCATTAATATTATGCATATAAAAAAGGTAAAACCTCAAACCTCTTCCATCGTCATTCTCTCCTCGCTTCTTCCAAACTCTCGTCGTTATTTTTTCAAAGAACAAATCATAAATACTTATTCTGAACATTTTGTCACTGCTAATATGTTTAACAATTAATATCATGTCGTTGGTAGCATTTGACGGACTTAGATGCATGACACTTTATGTATTGATAAAAATTTCAATCAATACATTTTCTTTTTGTTGGTATGTTTTGAATCTTATCACATGTTGCTTGCGGTAGCATGTGGTCTCGATGCAAAAAGAAAGAAAAAAATCATATACCTAATTTATTTTCCCATTTAACATGTTTTGTTTCTTATAAATTTTTTATTTTCTTTGCACATAAAAGGAGGAAAACTCGTGAAATGACCGTAGTCTAGTGGCATTTGTAAGTCGACTTAGAGCAGACACCATCACACCTAGGATCGAGTGTTCTCTCCTGCTAATATGGATTAGACTAATGGACCGGCCTGTTGTGACTTAATGTTGACAAAAAAAAAAGGAAAACTCAAAATCTTTATTATCTCCGCTTCTCCTCACCTCTTCTTACAAACTCTCATCGTTACTTCTGAAGAATTGTTCGCCATTGCTTCTAATTAAGAAAGGTTTGCCGCAAATAAAATTTTTAACTAATAATTTTATGTCGTTTGTAACAACTGGTGAACTTTACATCATACTTTACAAATTGATAACAATTTATGTTCGACCATCAAATTATTTTTTGTTGATATATCTTGAATTCGATGACACGTTTCTTACGGTAGTGCAGATGTTTTATTGCAAAAGAAAAGAAATTTTTCCACAGACCTAAAAAGTTTTCAATTTAGCATGGTTGCTTTCTTAACAAATATGTTTCTTTGCATATAAAAAGAGGCGAATTTTAAAAACTTTATCCATCTTTGTTATCTCCTCACTTCTTCCTCCAAATTCCTTTAGGCCCGGAAAATTATTTAATACTACTAATATTGTTTTGTATATGATGGAAATTTTGGCCAAATGTCCATATTTTGATCATAAACTAAGTTTATGACCATATAATATTTGTGACCACAATACATATTAATAAAAAAATGGATAATAATGTTCTTACTGACATAAGAATAACACACAATATATCATCACATTCATATCTTCATCTATTTCTTCTGTGTAGAAATCATTTTCCCCTTATCATTTTTTTTTGCTTTCGATCTCTTTTAAAAAATTGATACAAACTCGTGATCCTATTGAAAAACATAGACTTTTGTTTTTTGGAAAATGTTATGATTTGAAGTTTTTAAAATGAACAAAAATTACTCGAAAAACCGATATGTGATTTTGAGTGAAAACACGTCAGTTTATATAGAGCACATAATATATATGAAGTTATTTTGTTTTATTTACTAATATTACATGTTATTGTATACAAAAATATTGTATACGCTAATTGTTTCAAAATTAAGGAAATACACAATTTTGGGTACTAAAATATTACTCCATTGTTGTTTGTTTTTACTTAAAGTTGGAATCTCGTTTTCATTTCTATACTTATTGCATTAAAAACTCTTATCATTATATTTTTTCGATATATATCCAAAAAATGTCATAATTGATTTTTATACGTAATTACTTCCAAATGTACCGTAGTATTGTTTTCAACATTATCATCAACATTAAGGAAAGTATCTACCTATAATTTTTTCTAAATTTTGAACTTCTGAATATTATTTTCACTTGGATAGTCTAATATGCTATTAACATCTAATCTATTCTATTGAGATAGTCGACATTATTAACCATAACTTTAAGTTTAAACATGTTATTTTTACAAATAGATTCATTTAAGTTCACTGATATAACATCATTTGATTTTTTTTTCTTTTAAAAATTATGGACCAAATCTTTTTTCTATATAAATTAATATTAAATATCGATTAATTAATATCTTTGTAAATTAATAAATTTTCGAATTCACAACATTATTAATTTATAAAAAATTTACTCTATTTGAAAAAATTTATTTCCGTATTTGGAAAACTTTTATGCCCTCTTATCATATAAAAAAAAAATACCAATTAATAGTTTAATAAACCATATATAAGATATTTTAATCAGGTCTTGGCCGATTAATTATATGGCTTTAAATGGATCACCAAAAGATCTGCAGCGAATCAGCAGATATGAAAAGATGGTACCTTGCTCCCCAAGTAAACCATCTTCATAGTCCTGCCATAAAGGCTGTCTGTATGGTCTGAGTCTGACAACAAAGTGCTCTTTTTGCAGTGTTGGCAATTATCTGCACACCACTTTTGAAAAAGACTTTTGGAATCTCGCTACGATGTACAATGCCACTTTCATTGCTTTAGCCAGAGATTGGTCATAAATCAGTTTGGTCCCAACACGTATGACGTAACTTCAAGCGCATAGTATCTTCATGTTTAAAAAGCAAATAAACAAAATCTTTGAATTATTTCAGTCAAATTTGTACCCAAGAACATGAAAATTTGACCCCAAAAAAAACATGGACACTACATGTGAAGAAAACTTGAAAATACACTTATATGTCCAGAAAAATAATTTTGATTTTTTTTTTATAAGATAATAACATATAACTTTACTAGGAAAAAATATTAAATATTTTTAATAAAGTATGAATGCACTTAATGTCACATTAACATGAAAATATGCTCACAATTATGAAGCGCATAATAAGTGAATAACTAAAGAGCAGAATTAGAGAGCAATAAGAAACTTCCAGCTCATCACTGTGGAGACAATACAAAAGGGAGATAGAGAGAGGCACAGCACAAACAGAGATTATGAGCCAAACCAAAACGAGAGAAGATCAAAAGCTTCATTCATAAAAAAAAAGAAGAAGAATTGAAGTCTTAATGGGATCGATCGTGAAGCAGACGTTTGGAGATAACTTTACGAAAATTAGATCAAACATCGCAGGTCTGTTCTTCTTCTTGAAAACTCTCAAGAGATACTTCCCTCGACAGCTCAAGATCACGATCCAGCAGTTGATCTTCAATGCAATCCAACAGTTACCCTTTTTCAAGAAATGTTCGGACAAGATCCTCGGCTTGTTCTCGCCTTACACTCAGATCAGGTTCAGAGAAATTGAGGAGTATAAATACAACTACGCCTACGCAGCCATCAAGACCTACCTTGGTGCAAAAGTTAACTCTGAAGTGAAGAATCTCAAGGGGAGCCAAGTGAAGGAGAACAAGTCTTTGGATTTGAAACGCGACGATGATAAAATTGAGGAGGAGTATGAAGGTGTGAAGATGTGGTGGGAGTTGCTAAAATGCGCTAAAGGGAAGAAGATGTATAGGCTTACTTTCCATATAAGTGATTGGGAGGTTGTGACTGGGTCCTATTTGAGCTATGTTGTCGAAGAAGGGAGTTCGATCGAGGCTAGGAAGAAGAAGGTTAAGCTGTTTATGAATAACCCAAGTTGGAATTGGAAGATTAACATGAAAAATCTATGGAGTAGCATTGTTTTTGAGCATCCCGCAACGTTTGAGTATATGGCGATGGATCTCGAGAAGAAAGATGAGATTTTGAGTGATCTTTTGGCGTTTAGAGACGGCAAAGAGTATTATAACAAGATTGGGAAAGCTTGGAAGAGGGGCTACTTGTTGTACGGACCTCCCGGGACAGGTAAGTCCACGATGATCGCGTCAATGGCGAATCTTATGAACTATAGTATCTATGATCTTGAGCTAACTTCGATAGAGAACAACTGGGAGTTGAAGAAGCTGTTGATAGCGACGACTAGTAAGTCGATCATTGTGATTGAGGATATAGATTGTTCCTTGGACCTCACGGGAGAGAGGAAAGCTAAAGACGAGAGCAAGAGAGGCGATAGAGAAGGGAAGAAGAATGCGGTGACACTCTCTGGCTTATTAAACTTTATAGATGGGATTTGGTCGGCTTGTGGACAAGAGAGAATCCTTGTTTTTACGACAAATCACTTGGGGAAGCTTGACCACGCTCTGATCAGAAGAGGTCGGATGGATATGCATATAGAACTATCTTATTGCACATTCGATGCATTCAAGATTCTTGCCAAAAACTATCTGAATCTTGATTCGCATCTCTTGTTTGGAAAGATCGAGTCTTTGCTGGAAGAGACGAAGATAACACCAGCTGATGTTGCGGAGAATTTTATGGTGAAAGATCGTCAAAACGAAGTTGATGGATCACTCAAGGGTTTGATCCGAACTTTGGAGAAGATGAAGGAGAGCCAAAAGACTAAGGCCTATGAACAACAGAAGGAGGATTAACCAAATTTAAGTACTCAACTAGTGAGATTCTAGTATTTATAGTTTGATGTTACTTCAATTAGCTGCTTTGGTATTAATGTTTTATTATCTTTTAGTCACCAATTATACTCGTAAGATGGAATTTAATAGCTGGCTTGATATATAATGTTTTATAATGATGTTTTAGTTCACATCTTTAATATATTAAAAAAGGAATTTGAGACTTACGTGGTAGTTCCACATTTTTTTGAATATTTTTTAATTTTTTATTTACAGTTTATAGACATTTATTATTTATATAAATTTTTTTTTTCATTTATTTTAATTATTTTTAACTAAAACGAGAATCATTTAATTATCACCAAAAAAATATTTAATACCTAATCATTCTGATTCACTTTTCAATCTTTGTTTGATAGTATTTTTAAAAGCAATTTTTAAAAAAAAATTAAGAAACGGATACGTGTTGGAAGCGCATGTATATATTTTTTATTATATAAAGTTGGACACATTCAACGTGAGCGCAACATGTAGGTAAAATTATAACTCACCAGAGTACGACATGTATAATTGTTAATTCAAATTGTCACACGTGTCAACATCTATACTATATAAAAATTGAATCTACTAACTTCTAAAACTGTCCACATATGATTTTAAACATTCAATAGTTACATGTCACATCAACATTTAGAATTAAGTTAATTTTCTTTTTGTTGTTAATAGGAAATTAAGATATAATTTTCTTATTTCATAACTCATAGCTTCAAGTAATTTCTATTTTGTAGACTTTTTTGTTTTAATTTTTGTTTTTAATTTTTATATACTATAGATTAGAAAATTTTCTTAATTTTAAGCTAGTAGGAGTCTTGATTATAAAAAATCATTTATAACTTACCAATTACCAAAATTTTGTTATTATTTTTTTTTATTAAAAAGGAAGTCAAATATGTAGAATTTTTTTTTTTTTATGAAATATTAAAAATTGAAACTATTAGCCTCTAAGACTGTCCACGTAGGATTTTAAACATCCAATAATTACATGCCACATCAACATTTAGAATTAAGTTATATTTTTTTTTGTTAATAGAAAATTAAGACATAATTTCCTTATTTCATAAACTCATAGCTTCAAGTAATTCTATTTAACTTTTAGTTTGGACTTTTAGTTTTAATTTTTCTTTTTAACTTTTATATACTATAAATTAGGAAATTTTCTTAATTTTAAGATAGTAGTAATTTTGATTATAAAAAATCATTTATAACTTACCAATTACCAAAAATTTGTTATTATTAGTTTTTTTATTAAAAAGAAGTCAAATGTATAGAAATAGTTTTTTTATTTAATTATGAAAAATATTTGTTTACATGATCGTAATATTATACTATTTTCCTGTTATTGCCAACTTATAAGATAACTTATCTAATGAATTAATTTGAAGGGGAACAATGAAAGATGCGAGTTGAGAGAATGTTGATATGGTCAAATATAATAGTAAGTGGAGGAGCAAATATGTCAAACTATAAAATATAAATGTTATAATTCGTTATCGCAAAAGAGGTAAAATAAACAGAAAATTTGTACATTGATTGAATAATACATGATTGATTGATTAGTGCATATGTGGTGCTTCTTATGTTTAGTGTTGAGTGAGATAGACGATTTTTGTAGGGTTTGAATGTTTTTTTTAAAATGATCTCTTTTACACTTTAGACTTAACAAAAAAACCAATGTAATTAGTCTTAAATACTTTTAGTATTTAAATGAGAGACTCAATGGATTGTTTGTCCAAAAAAAAAGAGGACCAAGAGAGTTCATTAGGAGCTCGAGTGATATAAAAAACAATTGAATCACGTGCTAGAGAGACTTTGTTTGTGGTTGGATCGTCAAAGTGTATATGAGCCACTAATAATTATCAGCAGCTTTTCAAATTTAAATGTTTTGGAAGGTGCAAAACTTTCTACGAAACTAATCCTCCGTGGAAAAATAAAATTCAAGTATTACATGTTTGGATCGAAACACCACGAGTCTGAAGTGATTAAATTGGGTTCTCCTATTATTCTTTAAGTTTTAGGTCGATTGAGTAAATATGTTTGAAATTTTTCTTAAAAAAAATATTTGGAGAACTACAAAATTAGTTAAATATGAAAGAATGATAGATTCTAACAAAAATTCATAACCGTTTTTCAGTTAGAAAACTATAGTTGAACAGGTTTCAAACAATAACAACAAAAATATTCCAAAAACGCCAGTATTGTCGGATCCTCTAGCGACTTCCATTGAGAAAACTCATAAATTTTGCAAAGAAGATGAGATGTTCCTAGGTAAATTAAGTGATAATTTATCAATGCAACTAATAAAATAAAAATAAAAAATATAGTCGTATTTAATTTTTATCGTTGATGTACTCTGGTTTATATAATCTATGTAATTTTGAGAAATTAATTTTTACTCATTTTGTTTTATGTCAACAATATATATATATATATATATATATATATAGAAATATGAATTTGTTTCTTTTAATAAATTCTTAAGTCTTAACAGAGTAATGAAATGAGTAATCTTCACCAGTTTTTAATTGCTTAACAATTTTTATGCATTTTTATGATTTTGTAAGTGAACAAAGGTCACTCAATATTTATTACTCACAAGAACACAC
>OVBL01000417.1:7500-10000 GCA_900406555.1 Pseudoturritis turrita
ACTGAAACCTTACAAATATATCAATAAGGCTATCAAGTTTGATCCAACCCAGGGGTTGAACTTTCCGGACCCACGGGTAGGCTTTTAATGAACCACGGGTGGTTGTTTCAGCCAGAAACTTAAGTCTCGAGCTATGTTTCGAAAATCTCCGTACTGGAGGCGATGTTTCGTGACTGAAACCTCACAAATATATCACTAAAGAGTGTAGGATGTCAGGTTTTAATCAAAAGTTCATATGGTGCTCCGGTTTGGCCATGATCATCCGAATCTTGTAAAATCAAAAAGAAATAGTAAAAGTGCTTCAAAAATTCTGAAACTTTACCAGGAAATAGGTTTTATTATCACTATGAAGCATACAAAAAATCAGATTAAAATTCCTTGTATTTTTTTTTTTAGACCCCCAGTGACTCCTCAGACATACCCAATGTCTACTGGTGGCAGATCCGAAAATGGCACTAAGGCTATATAGGGGGGTGGGGTTCATCTACGACCGGATGGGGTGCCCGAGTGGGATCATGGATGAACGTATGGTACTGAGGGATAACCCAGCTGGGTGGGTTACGGGTGGGATTGATGGGTGGGAGTGGTAGTGCATGGTATGACCCGAGCGACAGCCGTTGACTGCCGTTGACTGCCGTTGACCGCCGTTGACTTTCCGTTGACTTTCCGGTAACTTTTCCGGTAACTTTTCCGGCGACTTTTCCGGCGACTTTTCCGGCGGTTTTCGGCAGCTTTTTCCGGCGAGTTTTTTCGGCTTAGGTGGGATGGTCACGTCTTTGATGGGAAGACTGGATCTGCCTAGGCCACGATGGGAAGGTGATTCTTCCCATCGAGTCCGATACGAGTGAACGATGCCTTGCGCATCGATCGGACGGTGTCACCCATAGACATTTATTCACTCTTGCCTAGGTGGGATGGTCGCGTCTTTTATGGGAAGACTGGATCTGCCTAGGCTACAACGATGGGAAGGCGTGTATCCCACTGTCATCCTGTCGGGGTCCGATACGAGTGAACGATGCCTTGTGCATCGATCGGATGGTGTCACCCATAGACATTTATTCACTCTTGCCTAGGTGGGATGGTCACGTCTTTTATGGGAAGACTGGATCTGCCTCGGCTACAACGATGGGAAGGCGTGTATCCCACTGTCATCTTGTCGGAGTCCGTTATGAGTGAACGATGCCTTGCGCATTGATCGGACGGTGTCACCCATAGACATTTATTCACTCTTGCCTAGGTGGGATGGTCACGTCTTTTATGGGAAGACTGGATCTGCCTAGGCTACAACGATGGGAAGGCGTGTATCCCACTGTCATCTTGTCGGAGTCCGTTACGAGTGAACGATGCCTTGCGCATTGATCGGATGGTGTCACCCATAGACATTTATTCACTCAAGGAAGGATTGTCGGTCTCTTTATCATGCCCTGTTATGGCGTCAACCCGTCTTCACCGATGGGAAAAAGTGCGGTTAATTCAATAAATACCGCCTGGTTTGGGTTTGAAAGATACCACGTTGGTAGACGGGCGGTAGACGTTGGTTTTCGATCATTCCCAAGGCAACCGTCCCTAGAATCATTTGCGTCCCTAGAATTATTCGCGCTTGTGCGGCTTTTGCTTGGTTTCGTATGTCTTCTATCTGCTCTCTGATTAGATTCGAAGAGCCGTTAGAATGATTGATGTTATCGGGTTAATTGAACGTTCGGCGTATGAGTGGTGATTGGATAGCTAGTGTTTGTAGGCTCCGTGCTCGCGCATCGAACTACATACCACCTATCCTTGTCGGTTGCTTCGCGAGTAGTGTATACTCGTGGACATTTATTCACTCTTGCCTAGGTGGGATGGTCACGTCTTTTATGGGAAGACTGGATCTGCCTAGGCTACAACGATGGGAAGGCGTGTATCCCACTGTCATCCTGTCGGGGTCCGATACGAGTGAACGATGCCTTGCGCATCGATCGGATGGTGTCACCCATAGACATTTATTCACTCTTGCCTAGGTGGGATGGTCACGTCTTTTATGGGAAGACTGGATCTGCCTAGGCTACAACGATGGGAAGGCGTGTATCCCACTGTCATCCTGTCGGAGTCCGTTACGAGTGAACGATGCCTTGCGCATTGATCGGACGGTGTCACCCATAGACATTTATTCACTCTTGCCTAGGTGGGATGGTCACGTCTTTTATGGGAAGACTGGATCTGCCTAGGCTACAACGATGGGAAGGCGTGTATCCCACTGTCATCCTGTCGGAGTCTGTTATGAGTGAACGATGCCTTGCGCATTGATCGGACGGTGTCACCCATAGACATTTATTCACTCAAGGGACACGGGAAATCATCGGCGGTTGTAAATGAAGGGTGACTAACCAAGTGTGTTTTGGAGTCTTCGTAGGCCCAGACGTCCATTGCTAGGATTCTTTTAAGAAACCTATACAGGCTTTGCCGGCGTCGCACGGTACCGTTGTTACTCCAAAGCCATTTTGAGAAGCTTGGACGAGTCATC
>OVBL01000418.1:0-14653 GCA_900406555.1 Pseudoturritis turrita
TTAACTTAGCCGACTTAACATTGTATATATACTCATGTAAACCCTCAGACAAGGGGATCCGCAATTGACCTAGCAGAACTCTGTACTTTTGCTCCGATACGAAAAAGCTTTCTAAACAGCTCAATAAAGAAAACCATCTTTGGATCTTCGTTTGTGTATTTTGGTGGTTTTACTCAGAAGTTTCAGATCTCCCTAAAAGACATAACGAATTCAATTGGCGTGGATTTATACTTCCACACCAAACACGAGATTTGAAGAGATGACTAACGACTGAGACAAGAATAGCGAGGACGCAAGCAATACCAGCACCGATCTTTTTGGAGCAAGGACAAATCCGACGCAAGAAAAGGCGGAGTCCATTCCAGTGGCGATAGCAGAGATGAAAGACATGCTGGCCACATTACTGAAGCAGGTGGGAGAGCAGGACCAATTGAACAAATCAGTGTCGAGGAAGTTCGAAACGCTAATAACGGAGGGCCGAACCAGATACCTTCGAGCTGGAAGCACGAGGTCAACACCGAATCCTTCCGGAAGAGTAGGATAACTTGGGCTCAATCCAACGTCACTCGATTTCTCAACTCCCCGGGATCATCTAGATCGACAGGAGGACTGCCGCCATTACATCCAGTCAACGAACAAATGCCCGCGGCTACCAGATCAAACATAACAGAACCACCCTCGCTGATCCGAGGAGCGAGAAGTGTCAACGAAACCGACCTAGGCAACAAATACGATAGGACGGCTGCTACAAATCCTCGACGATGAGGAGGAGGGAGTAAGAATTAGCACCGATCTAACGGAAAGGAAGAAAACTTCCAACTAGACCAGTAGGCACAATTCGTCGACGAGCCGCAAAAAACAGGCCGAGGCGACATTCTAGGTGAGCTGCGAAGAGCAAACTCTGACTACCAGCGGTAGATGGATGAAATCCGAGCATCCCTAGCTCAAGCCACTGCCGAGGTGCGAGCTGTCCGCTCCCAAGTACACAAGGCCACAAGCACCGCTCCAGAAATAGATCTTGTGCTAGAGGAAGCACAATGAACGCCATTTATAGCTCGTCTCACCAACACTAGGATCTCCGACCCACGGAAGATCAAGATTTCAGTCTACAACGGTACGAGCGATCCCAAGGAACATATCGCAGCTTTTTGCATAGCAATGGGATGTGCCATCCTTAGGAAAAGCGAGAAAGACGCCGGCTACTGCATCCTGTTCGTAGAAAATTTGAAAGGCGCATCCCTTCAATGGTTTTCTAGGCTGGAGCGAAGGTACGTAGATAATTTCCAGCAGCTATCAACCATTTTTCTGAAGCAGTACTCGATGTTCATGGATAGGAAGGCTTCCGACGCCGACCTCTAGGCTTTACCACAAGGATCAACGGAGACCTTACGAAGCTTCAAAGAGAGATTTAAAGTAGTAGTATCGAAAATTGAAGGAGTAAGTGACAAGGCTGCTCTGACAGCATGTAAGAAATCATTATGGTACGAATCAGACTTTTAGAAAGAAGTTACGCTAAACGCACCCCAATCGATCCAAGACGCACTGCATCGGGCATTGAGTTTTATAGACAACGAGGAGGAGATGAAAGTCATGGCTAAAAAGTACGGAGCCCCCGAGATTCGGCGGAGCCCATAACTACCAAGTGAGTACCGGCCAAGGTAGGGCCCCGTGGAACACCTTGATGAGAAAATCAAACACTTACGATGAGAAGGCTTACTGCGAGCATCACCATTGCTACGGACATGCGACCGCGAACTGTCAAAGCCTGGGACTCAGGCTGGCAGCAAAATTGGTAAACGGGGAGCTCGGAAATGCAGTAACTCTCAAAGACTTTGAGCTCAACGAGTCAAAGAAGGAGCAACCCTTAAATACGAACCGAGCTGATCAGACTGATGAAACACCAACAAAAAGAAGGAGACGAAGCAACAAAACGGTGTACTCGATCAAAGCCTACCAATGCCAAACCGATGCAAGTATCAACTGGTCGGCGCCTACTGAGCTACCAAATGACATAGTCTCCTTCGAAGAACGGGACACCACAGACATCGACAGACCCCATAATGATCCCCTCGTCATCGAGTTGATCATCAAAGACTTTGACGTCGCCAAAATCCTAATAGATACGGAAAGTTCCATGGATGTTATTTTCCGGGAAATCCTCAGAAGAATGAACGTCAACTTATCCGAGGTGATAGCGATGCCGAAACCGCTAACCAAATTTTTCGGAGAAACTACAATGACCCTTGGGATGATCAGGCTACCTATCAAAGCGGGAGATGTGACCAAAGTGGTAGAATTTTCGGTAGCACATCACCCGCCAATTGTTGGGCTCCATTTTCACCCACCTGAAATTAACATATGAGAAAATGGCTAAGACGGCTTGGTGTCAACTAGGTGGCTTGAACACCCGAGCGAAACTTAAACGGCTCGGGTGTCACTCGAAAATAGTTCGGGTGTCGCTTGAAAATAGTTCGGATGTCGCTCGAAAACCGTTCGGGTGTCACTAGAAAATGGTTCGGGTGTCACTCGAAAATGGTTCGGGTGTCGCTCAAAAATGGTTCGGATGTCACTCGAAAATGGTTCAGGTGTCGCTCAAAAATGGTTCGGGTGTCACTCGAAAACGATTCAGATGTCACTCGAAAACGGCTCGGATGTCACTTGAAAATGGTTCGGGTGTCACTTGAAAATGGTTCGGGTACGCAACTACTATGACCGACTGCTCGAGATGCCACCTGAACCAAATATCATACGAGCTGTGAAGGAAGGTGTCACCCGAGCCGCTTAGCCAAAATGCCACCCGAGCCGTTAAAAGGAGTGTCACAGCCGCTTAGCCAAAATGCCACCCGTGCTGTGAAGAGGAGTGTCACCCGAGCCGTGAAGCGATGACACCCGAGCCATGATGCATGAAGCCACCCGAGCCGACATGATGAACCGGAGTGAGGCCCACGGTTACCCAGCCTGTAAGGCTTGAGATGTCACTCGAAAACAGTTCGGATGTCACTCGAAAATGGTTTGGGTGTCACTTGAAAATGGTTCGGGTACGCAACTACTATGACCGACTGCTCAAGATGCCACCTGAACCAAATATCATACGAGCCGTGAAGGTAGGTGTCACCCGAGCCGCTTAGCCAAAATGCCACCCGAGCTGTTAAAAGGAGTGTCACCTGAGCCGTGGAGCGATGATACCCGAGCCGCTTAGACAAAATGCCACCCGTGCTGTGAAGAGGAGTGTCACCCGAGCCATGAAGCGATGACACCCGAGCCATGATGCATGAAGCCACCTGAGCCGATGCGGTGAACCGGAGTAAAGCCCACGGTTACCCAACCTGTAAGACTTATGACCAGAACCGAACAGCCCATCATGGGAAACCGACTCAGAAATATTCGAAGGAGAAAAAGGAAGATAGACATGAAGAAGAGAAGGGGGGGGCGAAAAAATAGGAAAGCTTCCTTATCATTTTAGGAGTCGACCTAGCCGATTTTGATTTATATATATACTCATGTATACCCTCTAAAAAGGGGATCCGCAATTTTACCTAAAAAAACACTTGTTATTCTCTGCAACAGTTTTCTAAACAACTTTAATAAAAAAACACCATCTTTGGATCTCTATTTGTGTCTTCGTGGTTTTTACTCAGAAGTTTCAAATCCCTTAAAAAGTCTAACCAAATTCAATTGTGCGGATTTACACCCCCACAATTTGGCGTCGTCTGTGGGGACCTTGAAATTTTCTTACACCAAAAACCACCGCAAAACTGATCTAAAGGATGATGGCCAACGACGGAGAGAAAGACGCTGCTGACACAAGATATACTGGCGTGGAAGATCTGACGAACAGACCTAAAAATGCCGAGGAGGCTTCATCAACACTTACGGAGATGAATAATATGTTGGAGAACTTTCTCAAAAAAGCCCACGAGCAGGACAAGCTGAACGGCTCGATGACACAAAAGTTGGAAGCCCTGGCGACAGAGACCCGAGCCAGTAGCAGGATCTCAAACCCAATCGGACGTGGCGTCAGGCATCTTAACCCAACAGCCCTAGATTTGTCGACCCTTCTTGACGTACTGACAACTCGTGGAAGATTGCCGCCGCTCCATCAAAACTCAGCAAATCTGACCTTCGGAGCGCAAGGACTAGGCGATGCACCAAGGGAGGATGAGCCGGCCCCAATCATCAATCTAGAAGAGGAGAATCAAGGGGAGCGCAACACGGAGAGTCGCGATGACCCCGAGCTCCCAGCAGTTGGCCATATCCGAACCAAATGACGCGAAGCCATCGTAGAAGGAGATCAAGAACTGACCGAAGAGGAAGAGAACATCCTCTGGGCCGAGCAAGTACAGATCGATGGGGAGCGAAGAGCAGGGATCCGAACCCAGAAAGAGGAGATGGACCGAGCAGCCACAGATATAAAGCCTATCCGATCCATGATGCACAAGGCAACTAGAAAGTGCCCAGAATAGATCCCGTATTGGAAGAAGCACAGAACACTCCATTCATGGCACAGATCACCTGTGCGAGAATTCCCGACCCAAGGAAGATGAAGGTTCCAATTTACGAAGGAAAAACCGACCCAAAGGAGCATCTGATAGCTTTTGCCATAGCCATGCGACGTTCCAATTTCAAAGAAAGTGAAAAGGATGCCGGACAGTGCCTCTTTTTCCTGGAAAACCTTAAAGGTCTAGCACTCCAATGGTTTTCCAGGCTCGAGAGGAATTCCATCGACAACTACAATCAGCTATCCGCAGCATTCCTAAAGCACTACTCCATATTCATGGATTCCGGAACTTACAGATGCCGACCTGTGGACCATAGCTCAGGGGTAGAACGAAACACTCCGAAGTTTTGTCGGAAGATTCAAAGCGGTCATGTCCAAAGTGGAAGACTTGAGCAACAAGGTGGCCCTGCTAGCCTTAAAGCGACCGCTCTGGTTCAATTCCGATTTCCACAAAGAGATTGCACTGAACGCTCCCACGACGATACAAGACGCAATGTACCGAGCTGCAGATTTCATAATCGAAGAAGAGGAGATGAAGATCCTCACTGAAAAGTATGGAAAAGTAAAACCGCTAAGCCATCCTCCTCAGGCTTCAAATTCTTCAAACAGCAAGAGAAACAACCAAAGTTCCGGTTATGTCCAGCATGCGGGAGGCTTTCGAGGAGCTCACAATTACCAGATTACTTCCACTGGATACAGACGAGGAAGAGGCCGATGCCGCGGGAGGAATTCAAGGAGCACATGGACCCAGAGCGACAGTTCTTACGATGAAACGGCTTACTGCAAACACCATCACATCTATGGGTATTCCACCGCAAACTGCCGCATTCTCGGTCTGAAACTTGCCAAAAAATTAGCGGCTGGCAAACTTGGAGGACACATCAGCCTCAAGGATTTCGAGATGGATATAAACGCATACAAACTCGACCAGACAAAGGAGGATCCGTCTAAGCGCGATAGACGAGATGACGAGGCACCACCCTCCGGATCAAGAAAGAGGATCAACATGATAATGGTGAGGGGGGGATCTCATTATTTCTCGGATATTGTCCCGTCGATTAAAGCATTCCAGCGACGGGCAGACGTCAGCATTAACTGGTCTAAACCCTCGAAATTTCTAAATGACGTGATCTCATTTGAAAAAAGGAAGATAATCGGAATTGACAGGCCACACGACGACCCTCTCGTGATCGAATTGATTATCAACGATTGCGATGTAGCACGCGTGTTGGTAGACACCGGCAGCACGGTGGATGTAATCTTCCTCGAAACGCTCAGAAGAATGAATGTCGACCTATCCGAAGTAGTATCAACCCCGAAACCACTGACTTGATTTTCCGGGGAAACTACAATGACTGCAGGGACAATCAAACTTCCTGTCCGAGCTGGTGAGCTGACGAAAATCGTTGAATTCTCCGTTACTGATCACCCGACAATCTACAAAGTCATTATGGGGACCCCCTGGTTGAATATTATGTGCACCGCAATTTCAACATATCACCTCTACCTGAAGTTCCCTACCCCAAATGGAGTAAAAACAATTCATGGAAACTAAAAGGAGTCTCGCGTCTATTTCCTCGCCGCACACAAGCTCAGAAATCGGGTGACCGATCCAGTGGCAAATTCAAAACGCAAGAAAATGAAGACCGACAGAGAACCGGTCAAAGAGCTTTCCAAACTCTTATAGCAATTACAGATTACGGAAGATCGCGAAGAAGAAGTAACTAAGCCGATATGCGACCCCGTAATATCAGTTTTCATTGACAACGAACGTCCGGAGCGATGCGTAGAGATTGGAGCCAGACTCGATGGAAAAATCTAGGGAGAACTCATTTCGTTCTTGAAAAAGAATGTGAACACTTTCACATGGCAGCGGAGGACATGCCCGGCATCGATATCAGCATAACAAGCCACAAGCTGAATGTCGATCCAACGTTCAAACATAAAGCACAAAAGAAGAAAACTTGGGCCAGACAGGGCAAAAGCAGTCAATGATGAAGTAGAAAGACTCATGCGCGTCGGTTCAATAACGGAGGTAAAGTACCCAGACTGGCTGGCCAACCCGGTGGTGGTCAAGAAGAAGAATGGGAAATGGCGCGTATGCATTGTTGGGGTCGGATTTCACACTCAAGATCAACAGTTTAAAAAATGACTAAGTGTTGGAATGGGTGGAACCATAGGAACCGAACCAACCCATCAAGCAACGAAGATGACCCACGGGCCTTAACGCCAGCCGATCCGTGGGCTTCAACGATGGGCCCATCCATAGCCTTTACCGATGGGCAAATCCATATGCTCAGCGATGGGCCGATCTGTGGGTTTCAACGATCGGCTGATCCATACGCTCAGCGATGGGCTGATCCGTGGGCTTCAACGACATCTTTGGATATTCATTTTGTGGTTTATACGCAGAAGTTTCAGTTTCCCTTAACAACCCCTCGACAAATTCAATTGTGCTAGTTTCGACGCCCACAATTTGGCGCCGTCTGTGGGAAAGTTTGAAATTTTCTTACACCAAGGAACCATCGTACGGACGATCCGAAGAAGATGACCGGCGACGGAGAGAGACGAGCCCGGAGCGAAAGATGCACCAGTGCTTGCAGCTTTGGAGACGAGCCCGAAGGTCCTGACTCAGATGAAGACGATGCTAGAAACGCTGCTCAAGAAGGCAGAGGAGCAAGATAAGCAGAACAGCACGATGACGGGTGAGCTAAAAACCTTGGCAATGGCGAGCCGAGCTAGACGAGTCAGCTCGAGCTTGGATCCAACTCGGCGGCCCCTAAGATGCCTCCACCCAACTGCTCTGAATTTTTCCACACCTATCGGCACGCCAAGAACCTAAGGAGGATGCCGCCTCAGCATCAAACAACCACAACCGCCGAACCAAACGCGGGAGCACAAGAAATGAACACTTAAACTATGGACGGAACGAATCCGGTGATCGATCTGGAGGAAAATCTGGAAGGCGATCGTAACTTGGAGAGCCTTGATGAGACAGAACTTGCAGGCATTGGCCGAGCTCGAGTCGAATGAAGCAGAGCAGATCTCGACCCTGATAAAGATTTCATCGAAGAAGAAGAGAACGTTCTCTGGGTGCAGCAGTTAGAAGAAGTGGAGGCCCGGAAACGAGCTCCTATCATTCATGGATGCGTTTTCTAGATACAACCAGATTTTGATGAATCCCGACGATCAAGAGAAGACAGCCTTCATTACGGATCACAGAATATATTGCTACAAGGTGATGCCTTTCGGCCTCAAAAATGTTGGAGCCACATATCAACGTTTAGTAAACAAGATGTTTGCTAATCAACTCGGAAAGACGATGGAGGTTTACATAGATGTCATGCTGGTGAAATCGCTAGAAGCAAAGGATCACATAACACATTTGGAGGAGTGTTTCAAACAGCTCAACTCACACAACATGAAGCTGAATTCGACAAAGTGTAGATTGGCAGTCACGTCGGAAGAGTTTCTTGGTTACTTAGTTACTCATCGAGGTATCGAAGCAAACTCCAAGTAGATTGATGCGCTTATCCAGATGGCTTCACCAAAGACAAAACGTGAAGTGCAAAGACTGACTGGGAGGGTAGCTGCGCTCAACAGGTTTATTTCGCGATCTACCGACAAATGCTTACCCTTTTATGAGACTTTACGAGAAAACAAGAAGTTTTAATGGACGGATAAATGCGAAGAAGCCTTCCAGCAGTTGAAGAAATACATTGCTAATCCGCCGGTGCTTGCAAAGCCAGTCGAGGGAGAGCCACTCTTCTTGTACACCGCAATCTCTGCCATAGCAGTAAGCGGAGTGCTCATTCGAGATGAACGGGGAGAGCTGAAACCAATTTTCTACGTCAGCAAGACTCTCACCGACGCAGAGACAAATACCCGCAAATGGAGAAGCTGGCTTTATCGGTTGTCATGTCCGCCAGAAAACTAAGGTCGTACTTTCAATCACACTCCATTGTGGTCCTTAGTACTTTCTCCCTACGAGCCATTTTGCACAGCCCAAGTCAATCCAGGAGATTGGCCAAGTGGGCTATCGAGCTGAGTGAGTACGACATCGAGTATCATGGATGAAATTGCGCGAAATCGCAAGTGCTAGCCGATTTTTTGATCGAACTTTCGGAGGAGAGCCTCGCTGAAGGAAACCCGAGTTCGACTTGGCAACTCCACGTTGATGGCTCCTCATCCAAAAATGGCCCAGGGATTGGGATACGTCTGACATCACCGATGGACGAGATACTTGAAAAATCTTTTCGCCTAGGCTTTCGTGCCTCCAACAAGGAAGCAGAGTACGAAGCCCTTATTACCGGAATGAAGCTCGCACAAGGACTCAAGATTAACTGCATTCACGGGTTTTGCGATTCACAGTTAGTTACAAACCAATTCAGTGGAGAATACGCAGCTAAAGACGATCGTCTGGAAGCATATCTAAAGGTCGTCAAAGACTTGACTGCGCAGTTCAAAGAATTCACGCTCACGCATATTCCACGAGGAGAAAACACTTCGGTTGATGCAATGGCAGCTCTCGCATCTACTTCTGATCCAGACTTGAAGCGGATTATCCTGATGGAATTTATCGAACACCCGAGTATCACTCTTTCAGAAATGGTGAGTGTAGTTACTCGATCTCAAGCCGCCAGGAAAGCAAGGGAGAAAGTCAGTGCACCAGATGTCGCTGAGGACGACACCGAAGAACAAGAAGCCATGACCAATGATTCAATTGTCCAGGATGAGACATACACGGTAGATATAGGACCCAAATCTCAAATGAAAATAGATGCAGTCAACGAGGACAAAAATCCCGGAAATGTTGAAGAGGAAGCAACGGCCATGGACAAGGATTCAATTCCCCTCTCTCCCGACGTCAACCCCCTACACGAAACTGAAGCTGTCGAGATGGACGAAACGTCACAAGAAATGAAATACGGCTGCGACAAAAGGTGGCTCGATGACATTCGAGGATGCAGCGGCAACATAATGCATTATTCCACCGGAAATACATTTTCCAGGAGTGTGCCGAAGACTTCTCCCAGAGCAAGAAGGGCTCAATCACTTATTAATGCTGGATGAGTTCGACTTGATCAACGAAAGGCGGGATCAAGCTTTGATCCGAATTCAGAATTACCAGAATGCAGCGGCAAAGTACTACAACTCTCGCGTATGAAATCGACAGTTCTACGAAGGAGACTTAGTCCTACGGAAGGTTTTTCAGAATACAGCAGAACGGAACGCCGGCAAACTCGGAGCCGGCTGGGAAGGACCCTACAATGTCATAAAAGTGATCCGACCCGGAGTATATGAATTCGCCAACATGTCTGACGTTCCAATACCAAGATCGTGGAATACAATGCATCTCAAGAAGTACTACCATTAAGGTACTTTACATGAAATAAGGGGTGGCTTGATCCTCGCAAAGGGTACGTAGGCAGTTCATCTTTGGATGGATTCAGCTGCCCCCCTCCTTAAAAAATGGGGAGGGGGGGGGAGTGGGTACGTATACTCGTATACTCCCACCTCTATAATAGACTCTATGTCTAATTAGAGCAATCTTTTCAAAGCTAAGATCTTCAAATCATATCTTTTACAGATTACTAAAGCCTTAACAAAATAAGCATCTCACTCACATCCTTTACGGATTATTCAAAGTCTTAACTAAACAGACATCTCATTTTCACTCTCGTTGCTGTAGGCCACAACAACGAACTACTACATCCTTTATGGATAAACCATTACATCATTCTCAGGATTGAAAGCGCGCTATATAAATGTCTATGTCCATTGTCGAAGCAGATATGTTTACGGTAACATATCCGTAAACCAAAATGTTCATCTTAAACAAAACAGCTGAATATTGTTGGGGTCAGATTCCACCTCTTGAAGATTAACAATTGGAAAATGGCTAAGTATGAAAAAGTACTAGCAGCGAGATCCCGAACCAAGACAAGTTGGGTCAGGTACCCCGAACCGTGAGTAAAGAGTTGGATCGGGATCCCTAACCGTGACAAGGATTTGGATCGGGATCCGTGACTGTGAAGGAGTTGGATCGGGATCCCTAACCGTGAAGAGTTGGATCGGAGTCCCGAACCAAGACAAGTTGGATCAGGTACCCCGAACCGTGAGTAAAGAGTTGGATAGGGATCCCTGACTGTGAAGGAGTTGGATCGGGATCCCTAATCGTGAAGAGTTGGATCGGAGTCTCGAACCAAGACAAGTTGGATCAGGTACCCCGAACCGTGAGTAAAGAGTTGGATCGGGATCCCTGACTGTGAAGGAGTTGGATCGGGATCCCTAACCGTGAAGAGTTGGATCGGGGTCCCGAACCAAGACAAGTTGGATCAGGTACCCCGAACCGTGAGTAAAGAGTTGGATCGGGATCCCTGACTGTGAAGGAGTTGGATCGGGATCCCTAACCGTGAAGAGTTGGATCGGGGTCCCGAACCAAGACAAGTTGGATCAGATACCCCGAACCGTGAGTGAAGGAGTTGGATCGGGATCCCTAACCGTGAAGAGTTGGATCGGGGTCCCGAACCAAGACAAGTTGGATCAGGTACCCCGAACCGTGATTGAAGTAGTTGGATCGGGTATCCCGAACCATGACAAGGCAAGCTGGGTCGTGTATCCCGATCCATGGCACGACAAACGGATCGGGGGTCACGACCCACGGTGAAGAAGCTGGGTCGTGTATCCCGATCCATGGCACGACAAACGGATCGGGGGTCACGACCCATAGTACATCACCCGAGCCGTGAACCATGGCATCACCCGAGCTGTGAACCATGGCATCACCCGAGCTGTGAACCATTGTGTCACCCAAGCCGCGAACCATGGTGTCGCCCGAGCCGCGAACCATGGTTAGAGATTGGGCCGAGATAACGAGCCCACAAATTCAAGCCCACAAAAGAAATGACAAAGACAGCCCATGAATCGAAGCCCATAACGATGATAAGCTTTGCTAAAAGGAAATCCCGAGAAATTAGGAAATCTTCCTTATCTCATTAGACATTAACTTGGCCAACTTAAACTTGTATATATACTCATGTAAACCCTCAGAAAAGGGGATCCGAAATTGACCTAGCAGAACTCTGTACTTTTGCTCTTATACGAAAAAGCTTTCTAAACAGCTTAATAAAAAAAACACCATCTTTGGATATTCGTTTGTGTGTTTTGGTGGTTTTTACTCAGAAGTTTCAGATCTCGCTAAAAGACATAACGAATTCAATTGGCGTGGATTTATACTCCCACAATTTGGCGCTAGAAGGAGGGGGTGAAATTTTCTTACACCGAAGAACCACCACAAAACCGATCTGAAGACGATGACCAACGACGGAGATGATAGCGCTGCTGACACCAGAAACGCCGGCGTGGATGATCAGGCGAACCAATCCAAAGACGCTGGGGAGACTTCGAAAACGCTCACGGAGATGAAAGCCATGCTGGAGACACTGCTCAAACAGGCGGAGGAGCAAGATAAGCTGAACAACACGATGACGGGCGAGCTGAAGGCCCTCACAACGGCGAGTAGTACCCGAGGCACGGGATCAGGTCTGGATCCAGCAAGACGAGTCGGGAGGCGTCTCAACCCAACGGCCCTGGACTTCACAACTCTGCTCAACCCACCGAGGACCCGAGGAAGACTGCCACTAACACACCAAAGCTCAGCAAACCTAGCCTCAAGAGTCCAAGGGGCAGACGACACGCCAATCGAAGAGGAGCCTGCACCAATCATCAATCTAGAGGAGGAGAACCGAACGGAGCAAAACATGGAGAGCCATGACAATCCTGAACACCTAGCAACTGGTCAAACCCGAACCGAAAGATGCGAGGCCATCCCCGAAGGAGATCAAGAGCTGACCGAGGAAGAGGAGAACATACTCTAGGCTGAGCAAGCACGGATGAACGAAGAGCGCCGAGCAGGAGTCAGAGCCCAGAAAGACGAGATGGCTAGGATGCGAGCAGATATGGATCAAGCAGCTGCCGATATAAGAGCTGTCCGATCCATGATGCACAAAGCAACTAGCAAGGTGCCAGAGATAGATCGTGTACTGGAGGAAGCACAGAACACCCCGTTCACAGCACGGATAACTAGCACGAGGATTCCAGATCTTGGAAAGATGAAAGTCCCGATCTATGAAGGAAAGACCGATCCGAAGGAGCATCTGACGGCCTTCGCTATTGCCATGGGACGCTCGAATTTCAAGGAAAACGAGAGAGACGCCGGACAATGCCTTCTCTTCGTGGAGCATCTTAAGGGACCGGCGCTCCAGTGGTTCTCAAGACTCGAGCAAAATTCCATCAACAGCTATAACCAACTATCTGCGGCATTCTTCAAACATTATTCCATCTTCATGGATCCCGGAACGTCTGATGCCGACCTATGGACCCTGGCTCAAGGGCAGAACGAAACACTCCGGAGTTTCATTGGAAGGTTCAAAGCTGTTATGTCAAAAGTGGAAGGCCTGAGCGACAAAGCAGCCCTACTAGCCCTTAAGCGAGCACTCTGGTTCAATTCCGATTTTCGCAAAGAAATCGCGCTAAACACCCCCACTACGATACAGGACGCTATGCATCGAGCCGCAGACTTCATCACCGAAGAAGAAGAGATGAAAATCCTAACTGAGAAGTACGGGAAGGCCAAGACAACGAACCATTCTTCCCAAGTTTCAGCCCCTTCCAACACTAGGAAGAACAATCAAGGCTCCGGCTATATCCAGCACGAGGGAGGCTTTCGAGGAGCTCATAACTATCAAATTGACGCTCCTGGATTCGGTCGCGGAAGAGGCCGAGGCCATGGAAGAAGCTCATGGAGCACATGGACCAACAGCGATAGTTCCTACGATGAGACGGCCTACTGCGAACACCACCACATCTACGGACATTCTACCGCGAACTGCCGAATTCTAGGCTTGAAGCTTGCTAAAAATTAGCAGCCGGCGAGCTTGGAGGAAATGTCAGCCTCAAGGACTTCGAGATGGACGTAAACACATACAACCCGACTTGACAAAAGAAGATCACAACAAGCGCGACAGAAGGGATGACGAAGCGCCACCCTCTGGATCAAGCAGAAGAAGGATTAGCATGATAATGGCAGGATCCCACTATTGCTCAGATACCGTCTCGTCAATCAAAGCGTTCCAGCGAAGGGCAGACGTCAGCATCAACTGGTCTAAACCATCTAAGTTTCCAAACGACGTGATATCATTCGAGGAAAGAGAAACGATCGGAATCAACAGACCTCATGATGACCCTCTCGTAATCGAGTTGATCATCAACGACTACGATGTAGCACGCGTATTGGTAGACACTGGGAGCACCGTGGACGTAATCTTCCTCGAAACTCTCAGAAGAATGAATGTGGACCTGTCCGAAGTGATATCTACTCCCAAACCCTTAACAGGATTCTCTGGAGAAACCACCATGACCACCGGAACAATCAAACTGCCTGTCCAAGCTGGCGAGGTGACGAAGATCGTTGAGTTCTCCGTAGCTGACCATCCGGCCATCTACAACGTCATCGTGGGGACCCCCTGGCTAAATTCGATGCGCGCAGCCGTTTCGACCTACCATCTTTGCCTCAAGTTCCCTACACCAAACGGCGTAAAAACTATTAGAGGAAATCAAAAAGAGTCTCGTGTCTGCTTTCTCGCCGCACACAAGCTCAGAAACCCGGTGACTGATCCAACGGCAAATTCAAAGCGCAAGAAGATAAAGACCGACAGAGAACCGGTGAAAGAGTTTTCCAAACTGTTATAGCAGTTACAGATCGCGGTGGATCGCGAAGAAGAAGTGTCTAAACCAACCGGCGACCCCGTCATATCAGTTTGCATCGACAACAAACATCCCGAGCGCTGTGTAGAAATTGGAGCAGATTTAGATGGAAAGATCAAAGAAGAGCTCGTGGCATTCTTGAAGAAAAATATCAACACCTTCGCATGGGAAGCAGAAGATATGCCTGGCATCGATATCAGTATAACAAGCCACGAACTGAACGTCGACCCGACTTTCAAACCAGTAAAGCAGAAAAGAAGAAAACTTGGGCCAGACAGAGCTAAAGTGGTAAATGACGAGGTGGAGAGACTACTGCGCGTTGGATCAATAACTGAGGTGAAGTACCCGGACTGGCTAGCTAACCCAGTGGTGCTCAAGAAGAAGAAT
>OVBL01000419.1:0-11842 GCA_900406555.1 Pseudoturritis turrita
AAGACAGTTTTACCAATCGAAAAACGCATCCAGCTACCAATGCAACTAGTAATTTCTTCACCTTTGCATCTTCAGCTGAAGCAAAAGTGACATATCCGAATCCACGAGATCTAGAATTTTGAATCTACCAAGAACGGTTAAATCTAGGGACACATACACTGTTTATACAAATCTAGAATTTTTCTTTGTGGCTATCAATAAATTAAACATGTAATTGGAGCGTGGTTTACTTTAAGCATTTGGTTTATTATTTGCTATAGTTTCATCTCAGCTAAACCCTCTGAAGTCCATGCAAGAGCTTTAAAGAGGCAGAGGAGAAAGAGGAACTTGTTGCATATCACTCCAACAAAGATTGAGATTGCGTAGATGTAACCTATCCATGCCGGTTCATTGAGTCGCATATGCAGAAAATTTTAAAACCACATTGTGAGATATCGTCAGAAAATAAAATATCCGAAGGACTATAGGATTTTGAATCTACCAAGAACGGTTAAACACTAATTTTGGCCAGTAGGAAAATAAATCCATCTCAGCGATCCATGTGAATGGTAAAATTACAATGCATTGTGTTAAATAGGCTCAAGTGCGGCATGCACTGGGAAAAAAAAGAGGGAAATGAACCTTTAAGAGCTCATTCAGTAGAAGAGGCCCACGAATTGTGAACAGTCATTCCCAATCTGTGATACAATTTAGATTAAAATGTAAATGTCAAACACTCGATTAACCAGTTACAAAACACACCATTCAGGAAATACAAGACATCCGAAGCCATCAATATTATCAAATAGACAAGGAAAAAACTGTTGCAGATTAAAGAGAAAACACAAGAAATAGAAACAAACGTACCTTCCGGAACCCACCCCACCAAAACCTACAAAATGCAAAAACAGGTTTCCATAAGACACGTAGCCAATAGAGAGCAAGCAATATTTAAGGCAGATTATGACCAGAAAATTAACACGTCTCTTATTCAACTCAACATGCATCAAAATATACTTGAACTCACAGCCATATTACAATATTACAACCAATGCTTCCTTCAGACATCATGTCAAAGCCCAAACAATCAATCATATTCCAGAGAGATGAGAACACATGACTGCAAAGATGTTTCTCTTTACCTTCCACCAAGGCTGTTGTTCAGTTCCCTCAAGAGCCATGGTTTGGGCTTTTCTAGTTCCTTATCCCAGGACCTCTGGAAGCTGAAAAAGGATAGAAAAATTTATAACACAACCATGCCAGTCATAGACGGTATTATAACAGGGTTATTATTTATCAAAGATCAAAAAGACCTCCTCATGAGAATTTCAGTACGATCCCAAGTGTCCAAATGCCACACCTTCTCCGTGAGAGGCCGTTTAGATCCCAGAGTCATCAATGGGTTCAACCATGAAAAGAAGATTCCTGTGGGGAAAAAAGATATTGGTAAGAAGGTACTTAATAGTTAAAGTTCAACAAATGTTGAAGAATCTACTACGAAAAATGTTGCAGCTTGGTCAAAGTGATGATCACTAAGCAAAGACTTCAGTCTCACAGTCACAATCCAGTTTTCCAAACTTCATTTCTAGGGAGAACTGGAGGATAAGTCAAAAAGAAATCGAAGAGACTATAGACAACTCATTGTGTTAAATGGGGAAACTATTTTAATGACCGGGGTTACCAAACTACTAGCACTCCCTAAGAAATTTACAGATTCGGGGAAATGTTTAAGCTCTGAAGCAATACCAACTCGGAGAGGTAGTAAGTGCAGAAGAGAAATCAGAGATGCTGTGGTGATTCTCACAATAAAAGAAATGCATATACAGGAGTGTGACAACCATAAAACAGCAGAACAAAAGTTGGAGGCTACAGCAGAATTAGATACATATCCAAACATTATGGTATTTAGAGGCACAATCCAATCTGTAAATGTAAGAATTTAAATAATATGACCAATCAATCAAACAGTTGACAAAAGGATAAAGAGCACGGTCAAATTTAGATAGGTAAGAAAGTTAGAAAACTGACCAGAAGTGTTTGAGACGTTACATCAATAATTTGTACAGAGTCACCCAAAAGATACTTCTACAGAATTTTCAGCAGTACGATAAGCGTTTCATCGGAGCCTTTTGATCCCGTATTATGGCTAACAAATTGAAGATCATGCATGGAGCCCAACTCACCAGGAGATGGAAAAGAATAGTGTGGGGGTCTCAAATACCAACCTATAGTTAAAATAAGAGAGATATTCACCGCAAAAGAAAATGACAGATGGAAAAAAAGTCCAACAATCTCATACTATCTGCTTCATCTGAGGCAGACACACGAACAAGAGTCCAAATAGCATTTACTATCTCATCGCCAGAATGCCAAAATCTATCTGCAGTTTCAACATTTGTCTCTTCTTGAAAAGCTTCAGAAGCTACGAGCTTGTTATGCAGTGCTTGGAGACTGTGAAGGCATGATAAGTTGATAAAATTGCAGCAATTTGATAAGGGTAGATGACTTGGGAGTAGTAGACTCTCGACAAAAGTTTCATTGGCCTTGTTATCGGCTAAACGTTAGCAGTTTTGTTGCTATCAAGGTAGAAGCCAGATCGACTCTGGCTTCGAAATTAACCTGTAAAACATTTCACTCATGAGCACAGCCTGGCTTCGGTAGATTAGTCCAACGGACCATGAAACAAAGTAGCTCAGACATCGACCCATCCACATAAGAAAAGATAACCAGAAACAAACTCCAAGAAGTGAGAAAAACGTTTATCTCCTTGCCTGTTGTTTCTTTGTGTAATTTAAAAAAATCACAGTGTTCAAAGTAAATTAAAAGGAACCACACTTAATCATAATTCTACAGTTACCATCCCAAGCAAATTCTAAGGATGTTAGAATGTTACCTCCAGGAAAGGAATCTCGGTGGAAGATAACAAGATCTTCTAGCATACTGTTTGTTTCAACAGGAAAGAAACAAAAATTGGATAGTGGTAAAAATTCCAACAGCAATGATATCATTAAAAAGTGCAGAGTGCTTGACCTTCAACAGATGATTCCTCGGAGAATAGGTTGTGCATATTCTGATGTGTTATTCACGAATGACTTGAAAATTTTCCATATCCAGGGAATGGTTCCAAATCCTGAAAAAGAATAGACAAATCAAAAAAGCATAAATGTCTCGATGATACCTTGCCCTGGTAGGACAAAATGGAAGGCAACTTTATAGGTAGAACGCCTACTCTGATATCTTCATCAAGCAAAAATTTGGAATTAACAATTAGCTTGTGTAGCTAATTTACGAGTATGACTTAGAACCAGAAAACTTTGGAGTCTGCTTCAGCATCGATGCAACATACATCATAGAGTGTAGCCTTGGCTCTGTAAATATCGACTAAAGATTAAACTGGAAGTTACTCTCACCAAAAAGAAACACTATGCAAAGCCACTGATCGGAGAAGATACTATGATAATCAGTGTCTTACTTTTAACAAACGAGTTCAAGACAAGTAAAAACTACACCTTCTAACTCTGCAACATATTTTTAACTCGAGAAAAGAACCCAAATGGTCAAATCTCATTGCTACCTCAAATTCAATCAAGTCCGAAGAAAGTCACTTTCATGTTAAAGAATTTGAGTACTACCAATTAAATAATCAAATAGATATATGGAGAATTCTGCTCACATTATGGAACTTGGAATTGAAGCTCTATGACCAAGATTAACTGTAAGCTCTTCAACCGCGGCCAAATGATAACGGGTATGCCAATGATGACATGCGGCTGGCATTCAATAGCGTATTTCTCTGATGAACTGCCAAACAACAACAAAAAAAAATATTGTGACTGAAGTGGTGTCACGAGAATAAGCAGGAATTGTTACGTTTCTAGAAAACCATCCACAAATGTTTGAACTGCACGTGAAATGGTGTCACGAGAAAAGCAGGAATTGGAGGTTATAGTGAAGAGGAAGCACATGATAAAACAAAACTAACAATAGACACCTGAAATTGAAAACAGAACAGGGTGCCAATTAGAGATCTCCATACGTTATAATTGAGAAAATGAAAATAAAGCTTATCCCTCTCATTCTCGCTGATCTCACCCACATACAATATCAAATTCTGAAGCACCATTGCACCTTTATCACATTCTGATATTTTACTACAGTGCAATCCCATACATATCAAAATGATTGGCACAAAAATTGTTCTGAAGCTAAACTGACACCACATGCAATCCAGAAAAAGAGGATCGGGCCCAAGAGTTCCTTCAGATACTGCACAAACCAATTTAAAAAGAGATGGAGATGATGTCATCATGGTTTACAAGGTTCAGGGGTGATTAATGTAAGGTAAGTCGGCTGATATTCAGAAAAAATGCAAAAATGAGAAGAACACTTATCATACAAGTACGGAAGAGATCCTTGAGCCTCTTTCTCTTTTCTGGTAAGCCACATAAATCTGTAGAAACGAGAATCTAACAGTTTTTCTTACTAGGAGAACACCCTACTTAAAAAGGCATAGGATAACAATAATTTTGAATAAACAAACACCAAACTTACCAAATATCTTGGAACAATGCATCATGACCATCCCATGCCTGGAATAAAAGCCCAATTTGTCTTGCCACGACAAGCCTCACCCGATAATCAGAGTCATTTAAAATTAATAAAAGCCGCTCAATCATTGTCTGTACAAATTAAAACAGAAAGTCCATGAGCTATACAACAAGAAACTAAATTAAATATGAATTCCACAAGGAACAGAGTGGAACATTTAACTGTAACTGACTGATGTGAAATTCCAATAAGGCAAACTATTGGCACTAATGGTAAAACAGGGAAACTGCCTACTTACTCGTTTTTAGTCCCAAGATCAAAGTCATGTTTATCGTACACACTGTAGTTTTCTTTACTTGAATTTATTTGCTACAAGTAACGAGTGCAAGGAAAATCTCAATTTTTCATCTGTAAACAACAAGAATTATCTCATCTGAACAGAACGTACAAGGAAATGTTATTCTTCGAACTTTAATGGTATTTGACACGTAAACTAAGTCATGAACTGGCGGGAACCTTTTTGCTTCATGAAAACACTGAAAAGAGAAGCAAAAACATTATTGTGATTATAAATATTGCATATGCCAGTTCTTCATGTCTAAGGAACAAGTGGGTTATATGAGAATAGGCACCTGACCAATCTGAGGATTAAGCAAGAAAATATCACATAAACCTCACCCGCCCAAGAGACCAAATTTAGAAACTTTATTCACCATTGCGCCAAGTTGGACAAAGACCTGCACGTTACTTGGGCAATGAATCAAATACTCAACTTAAACAGGGGAAGGTGCTACCTGACAACTCCTCCTTCCAAAGACAAATCACAGTTTGTTCCGAGTCCAAAAGAAACCATCCCCAAGGATGATAAATTTTGAAGTAAAACATGCAGAGCACTGGCTATATTGAGACAGTTACGCTTCTCTTTACTTATGTGTTAAGCATGTCATCCAAGAAAATAACCTTAAAGTAAAATAGTGAAATGAAAACCCATAAACACAAGAAAAGTTGGGTATGCATCCACTGACAATGGCATCAAACAGTCTCGCAAAGGATGGTGTGTCACCAACAGGACACAGACAAACAATGATCAGATAGAAGATACACGTAGTTATACGAAGATAAGAGGAAAAATATGTACCACAGAAATGGTCACAATAAATAATATTTTACCTGCGCATTCCCTTCTCAGCACCCAATTTCCCTTCATCTCCAGCAGTTCCCTCTGTAATGATCACATTTTTAGCACTGCTTAACTCTGCACCGAGTTTAGCACAAACTTCCCCCTCCCCCCCCCCCCCAAAAAAACAATTTTACGACTCAATCAATCAGACAAAGAATACACTGTTGTCATACAGCAGGGTAGTATAACTAAGAATGCAACTAACTCAGTTTCCTTGGTTAACAAAGTAATACAACTAACATGGGAAACGACAATTGTTAAAGCAAGAAAAAGGAAGATTGCCTCAATAGTATGTTATCAGTTTTGTTGCTATCAAGGTAGAAGCCACATCGAGAAAGTTGAAAGACAAACAATCTCTATTACCAGGTAACATACCAAGAGGGGAATGATGTCCCACATGGATAGAGCGCTGACATTGCCAATTAAGATAATATGGGAAAGAAGCTGTAAAATTGAACCCATAAACATGTTTGCAAAGACTGCCACCGATCAATCAATATTGCCCCAGATCTTTTGTGAATCGGTTGATTACCCGTCCTAATGGATTGGTTTGAAAGAAGACCATTGGAGCCCTTAGTATGGAACCAAGCATAGCATCCTTTTAGCTGCATAAATAAAGACTGCACATAATCAACCAATATGAATTGATCAACGTCACAGAGACCTGAAACCAATAAGAAATAAGTCTTAGCACAATAGTTTTGCTCTTTGTATCCTATTATTCTCCATTTTGTTTTCTCGATCAGTTGCCGAATTTGCCTTTAGCGTACAGTGATATATTGTCAAGACGTAAGAAGCGCGTAGATAATATTATAGAAAAGGGGTCCATGACTCTTTGGAGTTCCTACATCAGTCCACTCACTCAACCAAGTGCTGCTTGAAACCCGAAATACTTGAGTCAAGACGTAGCATATAAGGAGCATCATCACTACCCATGCACCCCAGTGCATCCTGGAACATGGTAAACACCTCCCTAGTCATTACAATTGCCTTCAAATACGAAGCTTAGCAAGGAAACATGAATAGAAGGAGTCGAACAATATATGTCCATTTTGTAGTAAAACACCACAGATGAATCAACATTTTGCTGGACCAAAAAAGCATGCGTCTGATAGACAGATATTCAACTATGGATATAAAAGAAATATAAAATCCAAAAGCCAACTTACCTCTTCAGGACTTTCCAACTCACAACTCCAGTTTCACGTTCTTCTCGCTTGACAAGCACAGAGTTTCCTTCTTTGGATTTCTTTGTCTCTGTTCCATCCTTCTGCAGATTATTAGTGTTGCCGTTCTCAACTGGTTTTACAGACGTTTCAGCTTCTCCATTTTCTTCTGAATTCTTCAACCTTCCCTGCATTTTCCATTAACCTCTGGAACAATGGGCCACTATGGCATAATTCTTCATATGTTCCTTCCTCTGTGACTGAACCCTCATGGACAAGTAGAATTTTATCCACTTGTGATAGGAAGTGGAGCTGGTTTGCAACAAGAACTCTTGTTTTCTGCCCTAGTTCCCATTTTATGCATTTTTCAAAAACCTGAAACAGTCGGTTTCAAAATTCAGATAGCAGTGTTTTCTCAAAAGCAGTTAGAGGGGAGTGATCTGTGGTAAAAAGAAGCAGAATATCCATGAGAACTTACAAAAAAATGTTAGACTCCAACATTATAAGGAAATGAAGTATCGAACTATCCAAAAGAGGCAATGGCTTGTTTACCTGCTGACCAACATGTGCATCAAGGGAACTTAATGGGTCATCTAAGATGCACACATCTGAATTGGAGTACACGGCCCTCGCCATAGAACCCTCTGCTTTTGTCCCCCACTGATGTTAACACGCCTTTCTCCAATCTCCGTGAGATCACCACCCTATCAATCAAGAGAAAGAAGAGGAAAAAAATTAGATACACGAGAACTAGAAAAGGTAAGTCTGCTATTAACGGAACTAATGAAATTCAGTTTTTGGGATTTTACATGGCACCAACAAATTTCAAGGTCTGTTTCACCTAACGAAATTTTCAAAGCACATGGCAAAGGATATTTTCACAAAACTTACAGGCAGTAACTCAAGGTCATGCCTCAATGCAGTCACATCAATGACCCTTTCATATTTTCCTGGGTCAAAAAGGAACACCAAATAATATATTGTCACGTACCTACACAAAGTAAATTACAATCATCAGCTCAGAAAGATTAAATACTAGTGAAACTATCCAGATTCTGCATGGGGACATATCTGAAGCACATACCGTAACATAGAAAACATCTAATACATACCAAACTTATTATTATGTGAAAATTTGATACCTTCACAGTGAAAACCATACTAAAAAAACAGAAACATATAAGAACCTACTGTTGCGTTAAAGATCCATGAAACTTGTGGAACATAAGCAACTGATCCTCTAAGAGTAACTGTTGCATCAGATAGTGCAGGAAGTTCACCAAGCATAGCAGATATCAGTGAGGTTTTTCCTTCTCCTGCCAACCACCACAACTAGGCTGCCAAGAGGTATATCCAAGTTGATATTTGACAAGGTCGGCCTATCTGCCTGCATATGTATATTGCTGGTTCGTTATTTGTACTTCACAATATGTAATTGTATATTGTTGGTTCGTTATTTGTACTTCACAATATGTAATGAGAGAAAGTAAAAGACATAGGAGATATAGTATAACGGGACCTTTGAATCCAGGAGAAGTATCCATTCCTTATTGAGATGGCTGGCTGTCCTGGGTTCAATGGGAGGATTTGGTAAGGAAGTCTCTCTTCTGTCGATAATACCTCCTCCAAACGGTTTAACGATACATTAGCATTTACCACCTACAAAAGTACAGATTGGTAAGCATCTGGAAAAAAGTTACGACAACGCTTGGTCTAGAAAAAGAGGTAGGAACGCAAGATAAAATAACAATTAGGAGCAATCATTACAAATGATGCCACATTATTCAGTCATAGAAATGAAAGCGTGGTGCAATAAACGTTTACAGAAATCACCTGTGTTATAATGTTTGGAAGCATGAATAAAGGGAAGCGAAGCACAGAAAATAGAGAGAGTGTCGTAAACGCTCTTGGAGGTGTCAGATCTCCTCCAAGCAATGAGAGCACGCCAGATGAAACAACAGTCACGAAAACAGAAATGCTGTTTAGTACGGACATATTGAACTGCAGAACAAATGGAAGACCAAGAATAAGTTAGAAATTATCATGCGAAAGAGGAAAATCGAAATACAGTAATGCAATTTATGTAAAAAATCGTGCATGAATGCTACTACACATGGCCACCAAAATTGAACTAGAAGCAAGTACAGCAAATGCCATAAATATATCCTTATCGATACCAGTCTCAAAATGGTCAAAGGGAATTAATTAGATGCAAGCATACTGTCTGGAGAGTGACACATGTAAATGAACAAGACAATTATGCACACCATGTATACAGTCTAGAGAAGCAATCAATATAACATTTACTGCGCTTAAGCCATACCGCTGACAGGAATTGTGCTTTCTGGAACCAAGATAATTCATCATCGCGTACAGTTTGAACCTTGGACTGAAAACTGTTTTCCCAAGCATAACACCTACAGCAGTATTTTGGCTTAGTGAGTCAAACATTGCCTCAAACTTCCAACCTAGCAAACAAAAAAAAATGAGGTTCCACTCTTCCAAGTCCATAGCGGCTAAAATCTCATTCATTAGGCCAATTCTCTTGTTAGTACGCTGCAACCCTTCCTTTGTTAACTTCTGCGTTTTGCTTATAATAACAGTCTGTTTCAAAAATAAAAAGATCCATTGGCATTGAACTGAAACGCAGTTGGAATTGATGAGAGAAGCAAAGACAATCGTGATACCAATGAGAAATAAGCACTCAAAAGCAAAACAGCCTACAGAGGAGAGAGCATCAGCAGTTATAAAGATATACTGACCTGTACAGGGAACATAAGGACCAGAAACAATGCACCAATGAGTGAGGCAACACCCAATTGTTGGTAGAGGAGAACCAGTGCTACAATTATGCGAAATGGCGCAGACCACATGGTATGAAGTGATTGGCAAATTTGCTGTCACAGACAGGATAATTTTTAGGAAGAAGAACAGCCTATCATCTAGATAAACACTATTGATTTCAAGCCCAAGTTAGATAAAAAGGCATTGTCCAAACTTAATTTTTTTCTATAAACCAAGCATTAGCTTTCATGTTCACTCGATTACTTGCAGGAAAAGGATGATCTTGGTAAATTGCATATAAGACTCATATTTTGAGGTAAAAACACTCTTGATGAGGGAAAGAAAAGAAAGATATACGCCTGAAGCGACTCAGCATCAGTGGTCATTAAGTTTGTTATCTTTCCTGTTTGAAACTTTTCCGGCCCTCAATAGTTAGCCTCAGCAATTTTCGGAACACAGCAGCAATCTATTAAGGGAGTAAGTCAACAACAGAAAGAAACCATCTAAAACATTTGCTATAGTTTCAGCAAACATAACCCTCTTTCTCAAATAAACACTTGTTGGACGAAGTAGAAGAAATCGAAATCTTCAGAGGAAGAAGAAGCAGCGAAGAACGAAGGCAAGATTAGTAGAAGACTGAAATCATTGTGAAAAATAAACACTTTAAAGCAAATCGGATTGGATTACCTTCGAAAATCTAACTCAGAGACTGAAGAAGGGATTCGAGCAACGAAGATCCTCGTCGCCTTTTTTGCAGGCTGTCTCATCTCTTCCTGGCACAATAACATAACCCTCTTGAACAAAAATTATATGAGAAAACAAATGTCTTACTAGATTCAACAAAATCCATGTAAACCAACCTTTTGTGTAGCCACTTTTACTTCCAAGATTATGTTCCCTAAAAAATGTTCACCTTTCAAAGCATTCTACAAACACTCGAAAACAACAATCAGTAAGACAGTTTTACCAATCGAAAAACGCATCCAGCTACCAATGCAACTAGTAATTTCTTGATGCGGAAACTATTTTAATGACCGGGGTTACCAACTACTTGCACTCCCTAAGAAATTTACAGATTCGGGGAAATGTTTAAGCTCTGAAGCAATACCAACTCGGAGAGGTAGTAAGTGCAGAAGAGAAATCAGAGATGCTGTGGTGATTCTCACAATAAAAGAGAAATGCATATACATAACCAAATCCACATGTCATGAAAAAGAAGAGCGTAATTAGAAACAAACTACAAGAAGTGAGAAAAAAGTTTATCACCTTGACTGCTGTTTCGTTGTGTAATTAGAAAAAACAGTGTCTTCAAAGTAAAATTAAAGGAACCACAGCGTAATCTTAATTCTAAAGTTAACATCCCAAGCAAATCACGGCACTTAGTGATAATTTAACACATGTTAGATAGAATGATACCTCCGGGAAAGGAATCTCGGTGGAAGACAAGAAGATCTTCTAGCACAGTTGTAGCACAAGAGGAAAGAACACACAGAATTGGATAGTGATAAATTTCCAACAACAATGAAATCATTAAAAAGTGCAGAGTGCTTGACCTTCAACAGATGATTCCTCGGAGAATAGGCTGTGCATATCCCGATGTGTGATTCACGAATGACTTGAGGAATTTCCATACCCGGGAATGGTTCTAAATCCTGAAAAAGATGGACAAATCAAAGCATAAATTTCTTGATGATACCTTGTCCTGGTAGAGCAAAATGGAAGGCAACTTAAAGGTATAACACCTACTTTGATGTCTTCATCAAGCGAAGATTCTGAAGCAACAAAAGATACAGGATTCGTAAACTTTTTAGATTCTAGTCAATGCTAGGGGTTTCCTGGTCCATTCCATTGCTTACTTTTGGGAGCCACATGTGTTAGAAACACTTTGAAGTAACAACCAGATTCGAAGGAAATAGGCAATAAAACCTCTTGAAGTAGCAGTATGATCAATCAAGAAAGTGAACAAAATTAGCAAACATCAAAGAAGCAGCCAGTACCTAATTTTAACACAATTTAATCGTCTTTTCTCATATGTTACACATTATTAACAGGTGAAGACAACAAAATAAGTATCTGAACATTTTTTCAACTAAACCCACACGAGATCATCGTAGAAACCGAGCTGTACTGCATTTTAAGGTCTTCTCAAATCTTAACAACAACCAAAAAAAAAAGAGAAAGGAAA
>OVBL01000425.1:0-14927 GCA_900406555.1 Pseudoturritis turrita
GATCTATAATATCATTTGGTTCCGCAAATTTTCAATATGGTTCAAGAATTCTTCACGGTTTAAGTTTTGGATCAACAAGCATCACCCGGCGAGTCAAATCACCTACTTCGTGGACCATCCGCAATACCACTCGAGCAAAGTGCCTCAAACTTTAACTACTGACTTAAAATGTCGTACTATCAGGTAAAATATATGGTTCGAGGAGTTATCTACGGTTTGCAAGTTATCCCACTACACCCTCTTCCGGCGTACCGTATCACCATTCATGGACCATATGCAAAACTGTTCGAGCAAAAGCGTTGACTTCACCAGAAACCTTCAAATATCATGTTTCCCAGTGACTTTTCAATATGGGTCGAGAAATTGTTCACGAATTGAAAGATAGCCGTATGAGACTCTTCCGGTGAACCAAATTGAGTAACCATGGGACAATTTTCAAAACCGTGTGGAATCAGCAGCTGGAGCTCAAAGAAGAACTTATCCTAAGATCTAATGAACTATTTCGAGGTGCTACTTCACCCTAGATCATGTCAAGTTCAAAGCTGCCACATACACACCGAATTCGTGGAATAAACGGAACTCCATGGACTTTTTTGTCCAAATCCGGGACAATCGTTCTAATCTTCATCTTTTCACTTTTAATTTTTATTTATTTCCAGTTTATTACTCCTTAATTTTATTTGCTTTCACACCGGGACGGTGCAAAGTACGTATGGGGGATTGTTGTTTACTAACACGTTTGTTCGTGTTCGGTTTTTATGTTTTTAAGTCTTTTTGAAATCTATTTTCTAAAACTTTTTTAATAAGTCAAAATAAGTTTGGGAATTATAAAATTTTCTAGGAACTAAAAGCTTTGATTTCAAAACTCAGTAACCATTGTTGCAAGGTTTGTTCAGGACAATCGATTCAGAAACCCCATGACTGGACTCCCCCATAAAATTTCGTCTTGCATTCGTTTCAATGAATCTGATTTTGACTCTATATTATTGGACTACTAATCTGATTTTTAAATATTTCTCATTAAAGGTATTAGATTAGGGAAACGAATCACACATTTAGGACATCTTATCCTCTTTACCACTCTTTGTTATTCATGAATGGCCAGCTCACTTTTAGTTGTTACCCCACCTATAACCCTTACCTCTTTTCAAACCTCATGGACTCTTGTTTTCATTGTCATATGTGCATATATGTGCAAAAATGTCGGAGAGAAAAATGATCGACGCAGTTTTCCAACCACTGGAGATGCGGAGATTGGAAGAACATGGAGTACTACAACAAGATTTAAGAGCTTGATCTTTCCTTGTAATTCACAAATCATGGTAAATTTTACTGCCTATGATGACTCATATCAAAGAAAGACGATTTCCCCCTTTATTAAAAAGGATAAGAAAAAGAAAAAGAAAAAAAAGTATACAAAAGGGAAAGGAAAAAAGTCAATAAAAGAGTCTCATGGCCAAAGAAAATTCCAAGGAGTGCCATGGATCAATTTAGAAGAATTGGAGCGTTTTGCAGTGATTCCAGAAATATCTAAGTTTGAGGGAGAAAAGGAATTAGGCATTGAAGTGGTTGGGAAACTGTGGACATCAACGTGTCCGTTCTCTCTTGCATCCTCCGGAGTGTCTGGTAACCCTAAACACTTTAAACCTCACCACTAAATCAGCCTTTCTAACTCCTAGCCGTCTACCCTGGATAATATCCTTTGATGAGAAATTCACACCAAACTTAATGAATGTAGAAAGACAAATGATTTGAACTTGAGATTTTTGCAAGTTTGGAATTAAGATTATGGAAAAGGCTAAGCCTTGGTGAGAGTAAGTTGAAAAAGTCTCAGAGCTTCTGTTTCATGTGGATTACAGGTTGATATTTCAAGTCTAAGATCCCAAAGATATGTGAGTTCCCGTATTTTCAAACCTCTTTTCTATACTTAGATTCTTTGTTTTGCTTGAGGACAAGCAAGGAGCTAATTCTGGTGGAGTTGATATACTCTATATTTTACTATTTTTAGTGTGGATTTTACTATTTTATTTAACTATTTTATGACGCTTTTGCACCAAAAGAGGTAGTTTTCTCGTATATGTAGCTTTTGAAGTCTTAATAGGTGAAATCATCTCAAAGGATGCAAAATGGATCAAAAGAGGTGTCAACCATGCTACAACCATTCACTCAAGTCAAAGAAACTATCCAAGTCACAATATTCACAAGATATGCAATTTTCTAAGTTGAACAGAACATATGCATCAGAAGTCTACCCTTCGTTGGAGGCCTTAACCATCTTGGAATTGGATGAAATTTGGTAACGAGATAGAGAATTGAGTACCTTTATAATGGAAGTGGATTCAAGTCATTTGGAGCTATCGTTGAAAAGTTACACCCAATTTACTAAAGACATATTTGTCTGGCTCGAAGGAGAAGCAAGTGTAGGAAACTAAATGAAGGAAGAGCCAACATCGGTAAGTGATTTCCCCATAGCCCCTTGTAGAGAGAAAGCAGCCATAAATATTCACCATAAACATCAGACTCGTTTTTAATATATATCTTTCATAGTTCTTCATTGGTTTTGGTTCTAAGAGCTTCAAGGAGAAGATCTCACATTTGTATCTCCATATAGAGAGGATTTCTATATCTATACTCTTTAAATCTAATCTATCTATGATGTGTTACCCTTCAATCTATTGCTGTCTTCCTAATTTTACTATGTATGAGTAGTTAACTTGTTGGATTTTTCAATGATTCCATGATTTTACTTGTTTGATATCGAATTGTCAGGGTTTATCTTATGGAATCTTCACCTTTACTTGTGTGCAAAGCTTGAGCTGGAGTAGCTAACCAGTGATCGATCTCTAGGGAATTATAACCATGAGAGTGATGCATATCTTTCTCTTAACTAGTATTTGGTGAGCAATACGTCATAGCTTGCGAGAGTTGAGTTATGGAGTATTGTGAACAATCGAGCGTTGGACGAATTCATGCATGCTTTCTTCTTGTAATACAATTCAGTATATTTGGATGTTAAAGCATATTAATCGGAACCACGAGAGTGGAATGATTATACATCACTGATTTGAGTTCTAGAATTTTTTTAATTAAATCGCTAAATCGATACTAACTTGTGTTTTCATGTGTTTATGCGAATTGCCTAATACCTAACTTATCTATCATTTATTTATTTTATTTTATTTTATTGCTTTGTTTCTTTTAAGTTATTTCTCATAAATCTAAAAAACGCAAATATATTTTGTCTCACCTTAATTTGAATCTTATAAATTCATAGCGTAACATCTTTGTAGTCTCCAGTGTATCGACCCCTAAGTACTACTGTGATTGCATGTGCACTTGCAGCTAATTTTTAGGGTTTATAAATATTAAAACTATTGGAGGTAACTTGGGGAGCAAGATGTGTATCTTGCGGACCATCTATTTTAGGTCATCAAAACCAGTCTATGAAGTGAAGCCCGTGAACCCCAAACCGAAGAATATTCTAGATCTCCATATTACTTCTTGTACAAACATATTTCTTTTATATGTTAGAGTCGGATTGGAAACTTTACATTATTTTGGTGTTAGCATTATGTTAATGTTACCACTATATATATGTATGTTGAGACCTCATATCAATACAACTCAATACAATATTCTATTCTATAAGATTTATATTTTATCAGGGTTTATGTGTTTTGGTTTCTCCTATTATGGGGGAGTTTGGTTAGGGGGTTCTAGTTGGAACGCTCATGTTCTTTATATCATTTTTAGTCCGATTTATGAACTGTCCGAAACAAGGACAATTATTTGTGGAGTTGCAGTTGCGCCCACATGATGTTATCCCCCTTTATCAAGACCAAAGACGAGCTGATGTTTCATCCCTATTTTGAAGATTGAAGTTTATACCTGGAGGAGTCTGTTGACTTGTTTTGTCCATCCTCGACATGATGTCCACGGCATACGTGTTTCGCCTGATGATTTCGCATACCATGTTTGTTGTGCGGGAGAGTATTGGAGGTAACTTGGGAAGCAAGATGTGTATCTTGCGGACCATCTATTTTGGGTCATCAAAACCCGCCTAAGAAGTGAAGCCCGTGAAGCCCAAACCGAATAATATTATAGATCTCCATATTATTTCTTGTACAAGCATATTTTCTTTATATGTTAGAGTTGGATAGGAAACATTACCTTATTTTGATGTTAGCATTATGTTAATGTTACCACTATATATATATGTATGTTGAGACTTCATATCAATACAACTCAATAAAATATTCTATTATACAACTCAACCGATTTATGGACTGTCCGAAACAAGGACAATTATTTGTGGAGTTGTAGTTGCGCCCACAAGATGTTATTCCCCTTTATCAAGACTAAAGACGAGCTGAAGTTTCATCCCTATTTTGAAGATTTAAGTTTATACCCGGAGGAGTCTGCTGACTTGTTTTGTCCGTCCTAACATGATGTCCACGACATACGTGTTTTGCCTGATGATTTTGCGTACCACGTTTGTCGTGCGGGGGAGTATTGTAGGTAACTTGGGGAGCAAGATGTGTATCTTGCGGACCATCTATTTTGGGTCATCAAAACCCGTCAAAGAAGTAAAGCCCGTGAAGCCAAACCAAAGAATATTCTAGATCTCCATATTACTTCTTGTACAAGCATATTTCCTTTAGATGTTAGAGTTGGATATGAAACTTTACATTATTTTGATGTTAGCATTATGTTAATGTTACCACTATATATATGTATGTTGAGACCTCATATCAATATAACTCAATACAATATTCTATTCTATAAGATTTGTCAAAAACTTATAAAAACTTATAACCACATCAAAAAGCTTAGATTCTTTGAAATCAACCCAACACCTTTCGTAATGCATCCACCAGCTCTCTCTTCTTGTTGGATCCACTTTTGCATCACCCAAATACATTTAAGCTTCCAAAAAACGATTCATATAACAAGAAAAAGAAACCATTGGTAAGTATGTAGATTGATTATTTACATGCAAATTATAATCTCATAAATAAAAATAAATGAAATCTATTACACATAGTATATTATAGTATATTTAACTTTAAAAGATGAATAAGTTTTATGTATATAGAGAAATACAAAAATATATAATATTATTTATAAATAGTAATAAATTAACATAATATTCACACACATATATATAAATATATATATATATAAATATATATATATATATATATATATATATATATATATATATATATAATATACCCACTAGGGTACTATCCGCGCTATGCGTGAATAAAATGTTTACACTGTGAAATTAGTATAGTTTTAATTAAAAATAAATTATAGTTATTGCGGAAATTATTACAAAAAATCCAAGATTCGCTTGTGTATAATCAAATTTGCGATTCTTTTGTATAAGATGTGCTTTACCAAGGGATAGAAATAATACATGAATCAAACCAAATCAAAATTCACCAATCAAAAATCGAACCGAATTATATAATAGTCCAAATGTGTACATAAATTTCTATACTAAATTACCCAAACCAAACTCGAATTATACGAAACCGAACCGAAGTAAATGAACTAACCAAAAAAATACTAAAATTATTACTTTATCTATATATTTTGTTAATTGATTAGGTGGTTTTTATCACATAGTTATTTGATTTTTTCTTTTGTTCTTTTTGTATTTAAAATTTAAAATTTTAATGTTTTATCAATTTCATAGAAATATCTACAAAATTAATCAATATTTATCGAGAATAAATAAAACTTATACATCATCGTTCTCTAATCGCCACGATGAAACTTGATTTCTCCGAAATATTGAATTACGAAGACGATTAAAGAACATTATAAATAATAAATTCTCATGATTAGAACATTGGAAAATGCAGTTATATCAACTTATTTTATTTTTATAGAATATACACATTAAATCTACTAATTTAAGAGAATATCTTCATAAATTTGTTTTGAAGTATTAAACCGAGTAACAAAAAAATTTGGGTATTAAAAAGCTTATCAAAAATTTAGTTGAGATATTTTGATGGAAATTTTACTTCTATAATTTAGCAAGGCGCCAAGATAGATGATGAGCGTAATCCTGCTAAATTGTTTATCTCAATTAGCTAAGATTACATGACTATCTAAATATCTTTTTTTATAAATATTTTACCAATAAAATAACTCAAATTACTAGTGTTTGTGGACCTAAAGTTGTTTTTATTCGAGTTTGTTTGACTTATTCCACCTAGAAACATAACTATATAGGAGAACTTGTGAAGTCGTTCATTTTATTTAACCGATGTAGGACAAAATAAATAGAAGAACTTAAAGTGTTCATGTAATAAAATATCTAATGCAATTAATTGAATGGTTTCTAAAATAATACGAACTTGTTAATGAGTCGAAATAGATACATACTCGTGTTGACTTGGCCACATTAGATACAAAATTAGTCAACGTTAACAGCCATTTAAGAGACGTTAAACAGCGTTTACTATGGCCGTCTCGCGCCATTAGAGCTTCGTCTTCGTCTTCATCTTTGCTCAAAACTACCTGCATAACCCTAACCACATCCGCTGCTTTGTTCATCGCTTCCCTTCACCTTGCCGCGAAACCCGCCATCGTAGCTCCAATCGAGCCTCCTCCTCCTCCTCCATCATCCACGGCGGCGGATCTCGCTTCCGAAGAATCCATCGAAATAGACCAAACCTCGTGGCGACAAGAGGAAGAAGTAGCGCTCGAGAAGCATCTCGCTACCAATCCAAACGACATCGAAGCTCTTCAATCACTGATGAAAATCAAATTCCAGACCAAAAATCTCGAACATGCGTTAGAGATACTAAACTGTCTAATCAAAATCGATCCCGAAGAACAAGAATGGCAAATCCTAAAAGCTCAGGTACAAACCTACGGTGGCGATTTCGAATCAGCTACAAAAGGATTCGAAGAGATTCTAACCAAAGATCCACTTCGTGTCGAAGCTTATCACGGTTTGGTAATGGCTTACTCAGATTCCAAATCTAAATTATCAGAGCTCGAGAGTAGAATCAGCGTAGCTATGGAGAAATGCAAAAAGAAGATAAGAAGAAAGATTTTAGATATTTCATGCTTTTGATTGCACAGACTAAGGTTTAGGGATTTGGATTCAGAAATTGGGTTTTTTTTTGTTTTTTTTATGTTATTAAAATGACACCGTTTCACATTAACGGTCACAATAAATGCCATTTAACGTCTCTTAAACGGCTGTTAATGTTGACTAATTTTGTGTCTAATGTGGCCGAGTCAACACGAGTATGTATCTATTTCGACTCATTAACAAGTTCGTATTTCTTTTGGCGCAAAACGGAGAGTTCGTTATTAAAATGACTGTTTCCCTAATTAGAAGTGATGATTTATGAACTTTAATGGTGATTTTTCAATGTCAATGTTTATTTCTGGTTTTAAAAAATATTTTAGAACTAATTGTAAATTTCTTATGGGTTTTTCTAAAAGCTTAAATCGAGTTAAATAATAAGATTTTAAAAATTAAAATGAAAAAGCATTTATTTTACATTTGTCGAATTATATATTCATTTTTGTTCAAATTTAATGGTAAGATTTTATATTAGAGTTTTGAAATAACAGTTTTTAGCAAGTATATGAATATTCAAATGTGTTTGGCAATTAGAGTTAGAGTAATCCAAGTAGGTAACATTTGGAAATAAATGTATTTGGCAATGAGTATAGAAGAATTAAATAAATAAAAAAGTAAAATGCTGAGAAAAAATGTGGGAGTGACACTTCTTCAAAAGTGGCCTTCAATGTTTCTCTTTTAATATATAGAAGATATGTATATAATAACTAAAATATTTTTAAAAAGTTAAAGTATATTTTTTAACTTTTGGATTGGTGTTTTCAATTTAGTTAAGATCGAATCAGTTCAGTTTACCTTAAAAACCACAATAAACATTCAATGCTACTAAGAAAAGAAAAGTAATCAATTTTACATCTTTCTAAACCATTTACCTTATCTCTGTAATACAACCTTATTTTTAAACCTACCTTTTTTATTGCAAGTCTATTTATTAGCGCGCCATATTATTGTAACCCTATTTATTTACTTCATACAGCAAAAAACCCCAAAAAATAAAGAGATCAAAATCAAAGAGTGGTCATGACAAGAAAAAGGTCACACTTGCATGGGTAGCGAATCATAACGCAAGAACAAAAAGTTTAAAGAGAAGGAGGTTAGGGTTAGTGAAAAAAGGTAACATAACTAACCATATTGTGTGATGTAAAAGTTTGCATGATCATATTCAGCTCTAATGAGGCTGGGCCAATGGTGTGCCATTTGTTGAGACTCGTGACCTACCAGATAATTTTTTGCCTTACCAGACATCAAGAAGAAGAAGAAAGAAAAGACAAAGACTGTTCATGAGCAATTGATGAAGAGTTATATGATTATGGTGCTACTACATCGTGGTTAGAAGAAGAAGAAGAAGAAGAAGAAAGAAAAGACAAAGACAAAGTTTGTGATTATGGTGCTACTACATCGTGGTCGTGGAATTGATGATCTCAACTTGACTGACATCTATGAATTGATATTTTTCTTAAGGGCTAAAATCATGAATGATGTTTTAGTAGGAGGTGGCCAGGTCGATGAGAGTGTTGGCAGAAATGATGAAGTGCAAAAAAGATTAGCATTGTGACTGCACTAAGGGATAATCAAAATCACTACTTGATAGATCAATTGTTTTTCTCATCTTCCGAAATGCCTAGCCCTAGAATCCACCAGCAAATGGGGATGGAAATAACATCTTACAACGAAAATCTAAACCCCATACTCTACATTCGGTACAAAGAAAGTTATCTTTCATACCAAGGAAGTAGTAGCAATGGAAACTCTAATTTGGAGATGAAGCCAATTGGTCCCCCAATGATGACCTTCCATGGTTTGGTTGGGTCAGTCTCTCATCCATTACAACATCATAACATGACCAACAATCCAATATTGGCTATGAGTCAACCAAGACAATACCTCTTTGATTTCATGAGCCGCAAGCTCGGAGTACAAGAGGAGCCAAGCATCATCAACAATGGTGATTCAACGATGGTGACCGTCAAGAGCCACCACCACCAAATGAAAAAATTGCCAAAGAAAGTAATGTTGGTGCGACATCATTTGGTATCAATAGGATTTGGCATGGATTTAATAATTTCTAGACTTTTAATTAGTATTATGTTTTAATTTTGGTATGAAATCTTTTGAATCATTGTCTATTTGTTAGGTTGCTTTAGGATTTATGGAAACCCATCTTTATCTTGTCATTCTAATTATTTTCGTGTTGTAATCTATCATTTTGATTTATTTACAGCGATGTTGTCCAACTAGTTCGTATTTCGGGTAACTTCAACCGATGTCTCTTTAATAAACTCAGAATATTACATCACTATAATCAATCATATATTATTGATGAAAAAGATGAATTTAAAGTAGATGTAAAATATGATAATTTATATTAAAAATATGCACTACAGTTTTACATTACACATTACAGACAAAAACTATTGTTGAATATTTTCATGTTAATATTCAGGAAAATATCAAAATATTGTATTACTAGTATATATACATCACTGTTAATAAAAATTATCAATAAAAAATACCGCTTGCTCACATACGAGTTACATAAATATTTGAAGACTTCTAGTTAGTATTATATTTTAACTTTGGTATGAAATCTTTTCAAATTATGTTTGTTTGTTTGCTTGCTTTAGGAATTATGAAAATTAAAACTTTTTATCTTGTCATTGTGCTTTACGATGATGTTCAAAATTTTAATCAAACATTTTTACTGTCATGTTAGTTTATCAAGCTTTTATTTGTCTTTTAAAACAACAAGATTTTTATTTTAATCCATTGTTTATTTTTGAACAACAATATAGTTACTTATCAATATACACTATAATGCTAAAATAGTTATAAAAGATAATCTTAATTCTGACATTACTTAAGTAAATAGTCAAGTGGAACAGCAATATATAACTAAAAAAACCGTCAGATTTTAGTACGTTTTCACTAAAATACCTTTGGTCCATTTAAAATTTTCTCTGCATAGCATGTATTTTTAGATAACTGTTATTTTTCAATTATCAATCTACATAAATTGCATGCATTGCTATTTTTAATAGTAAAATTGTAATTAAAAATACAGTTTTTATTTATGTTTCATTTGTATGACACAAATATGGTTGTTTTTATCATAGAGCATGATATATTACGTTAAATCACATGCACAATTAATTTAATAACATATACATTTTAACATATATTATGTATAAAATGTTAACTAAAAAATAAAAGTATGCGCTATTTAGTAAAACGACAGAATGTCTGGAGCAACTAAACCTGATATATTACACTGGCCTTTGTTTTATATTTTTCTTTTGAAAAAGGCTTTCTATTAAAAACATGTGCATGTGGAGTGATACATCATGGAAAAATATCACATAAGAGCAACATTAGAGGAAATACAACAAAAAAAGATACAAAAAAACATATACTTCAACTTGACCTAGGCATTTACCGAAAACCAGAGAAGAAGGGAGTGACTAAACAATCCAGCAACGAACGAAGATATAGGATAGGTATTGTACAAACGATACTCGCTAAATAGGCTAGTGATCCCAACATGCCGAGAGAGCAAATAGATTAAGAAGAGGGGCAACCGATGGACTCAAACATATCCTCCGAACAAAGTAGATAGGCAGAACACAACAACATCCCAAGCAAGCGAATCCACACCCGAGCTAGAAGAGAGCAACACATAAGAGCATCGGCAATCCAACTGAACAGACCTCGAGAACAAGGTACTGAAGCTTCAACCTCACTAACTGTCACAGAAAAAGAGACAAACAACCATGGAGACATAACCAGGGTCAATAGACGACATTAGCCCAGTCCTGCATCGAGAAAGAAATAGACAGATACAATGCCAAAAAGACTAATCCCTATAGAACACCTATAACACCATCACTTCACGGACCGAAGCAGCTTATACTACACCAGCAACTCATCAAGGAAGCGACAGTAGTCTAATGAAAGGAAGAGGTCAACCGGAACTCACCCGCAACATGCAAGGAGAGAAGGAGAGAAAAGGAACACCAAACATGATTTAACCGAGTCCCCAGGGAACTCAAACCTCACACGGCCAACCAAAGATGCGGAGAAAAGGAGAGAAGAATCTAGAGAGGCGACAAGTGAAGCACCTACAAGGACGAAACCAACAACCAAGCAAAGCAAGGACTAATTTTTTGAACCGGAACAACAACTCAACACATAAACAGGGGACACAACAGCCAAGCATTGACCGAAACAGTGGAGAGACAAGGAAACTCAAAACAGGAAGAGGAGAGGAGCCTACCAGTAGATATACACCAGATCAACAACCAGGGGAGAAAAATAGAGGAGCCACCGCTACTAGTCGAAATGGGAAAACGATTCAGAGGTGACGAGGCGAGCCAACCAGTGGAGATCGTCTTCAAAAGCTTCAACAGCGACAAGACCCCCAAACCTATGAACCAAGACACTGGCCTTTGTTATATATCCCAAATGATATCCCACAATGTTAAGAAAACTTTAAAATTATTATTTTTCAAACATGAAAGAAGAAGAAACCGTTATCTCATATTTTTATAGACATTGGCCGCATTCCTTACTTTCCTGATTAATATAACTTATTTTTCTTATTCCCCTAAATAAATCAAGATTAAACATGTCCCTAGTTTTGTTAAAAGTGACTAAATCTGTCACAGTCACCACTTGGATGGATATCCAGTCAAATGCCGAGTTCTACTCATGGTACCTAAATATGTATTAAAAATAAATTAGTGCAACTGCAATTTTTTTTGTTTTCTGCCATGCTCTTCATAATTATGTTTCTAAACTCGCACAATTTTACACCTAATTTAAACATGTATATACCATACAATCTCGGCGGCATTAATTATGTTTCCTTTCTAAATTTAGTTTATAAAATAAGCCATTCTAACAAATATAATTGTATAAAAAATAATTTGTTTTTTATTTAAAACGATATTTTTTGACAGTTTTGCTTTTTATTTGAATAAACTGAATGTTTGTGGTTGTTGCAAGTAGCTCATCGGTAAGCTAAGCATGGGCCAGTGCTCTAGCTCGACTGAACTTGTACACACAAATACAACAACAAACTCAAAAGAAAATAAGAAAAAAACCAAATGTTATTTTTGGCGTAATATATTTTCTTTTAGTTATGTTCAGAATTGTTGAGGTTTAGTCGGATAGTAAGTTTAATACTAATCAAAAATATCAAGTGGGCGACTAGAAAATTTTAATTGTGTAAATTGACTTCATAGTTCAAGCATTTTTTTTTTTAAAGATGTTTTACTATATAAAATTTTATGTGTTTATATAAAATTCCAAAAAACCATCTTTCTTTGAACAAAAGCTTAAATTCTTTGAAATCAACCCAACACCTTTCGTAATGCATTCACAAGCTCTCTCTTCTTGTTGGCTCCACATGCGTCACCGAGATTCATTTAAACCTAAAAAAAAACGATTTATACAACAACAAAAAATACCACTGGTAAGTATGTAGATTGATTATTTATTATGAAAATTATGAAAATTATAATCTCGTAAATAAAATAAATGAAATTTCTTACATATAGTATATTATAATATATATATATATATATATATATATATATATCGCTTTAAAAGATAAATAAGTTTATGCATAAATACATATGTATATAGAGAAAATACTAAATACATATAATATTATTTATAAATAATAAAAAATTACATAATATGCATATACTTGTATATATATAATATACGTATATGCGTAATATGCATATATGTATGATATATATATCTATATATTATATAATATACTAGTTTGTATGTGTAGATAATACTGTACACATAAGTTATAACTTTATATAATATTGTATACATATAGAAACAAACATATTGTAAGAAAAGTGTGGAACGGATTTACATATGATAACTAAAATATTTTAACCACGTTAATGTATATTTTTTAGTTTTTGGAATGGTATTTTCGGTTTAGTTTAGATTGAAACGGTTCACTTTATCTTGAACACCACAATAAACATAATGCTATGAAGAAAAGTAATGAATTTTACATCTTTATAAATCATTTACCTTATTTCTGTAATTCAACCTTATTTTTAAACCTGCTTTTTTATTTCAGCTATATTTATTAACGCGCCAAATTATTGTAACCTATTTATTAACCACAAATGCAATAGTTTTTCTTCATACACCCCAAACAAAAAATCACAAACGAGAGATAAAAATTAGAGAGTAGTCATGACAAAAAATAATGTCAAAACTTGCATGGGTAGCGAATCATAACACAAAAACAAAAAGTTGAAGAGAAAGAGGCTAGGTTTCGTGCAACATCCTCCTCTCTGTGATCCACTGATGCATCCAATTGAGTTGCAATCAAAGGAGCTTACGAATTTCATGAATGATGTTTTTGTAGGAGGTGGCCAGGTCGATGAGAGTGCTGAGAGGAATGATGAAGCGCCAAAAAGGATTAGCATTGGGACTCCACTAAGGGAGAATCAAAATCACTACATTTCGTACGAAGAAAGTTATCTTTCATACAAAGGAAGTAGTAGCAATGGCAACCCTATTTTGGAGATGGAACAGTTGGTCCCTCAGTGATGATTTTCCATGGTGTGGTTGGATCAGTCTCTCAACCGTTACAACATCATAACATGACCAACAATCCAATAATGGCTATGAGTCAAACAAGGCAATACCCCTTTGATTTCATGAGCCACGAGCTCGGACTACAAGAGGAGCCAAGCAACCTCAACAATGGGATTTGGCCTGGATTCAACAATTTCTAGACTTTTAATTAGTATTATATTTTAAATTTGGTATGAATCTTTTGAAATCTTTTGTTTTTTGGTTTTTTTTGTTTTAGGATTTATGGAAATCCTTATCTTGTCATTTTGATTATTTCGTGTTCTAATCTTTCATTTTGATTTATTTACAATGATGTTGTCCAACTAGTTCGTATTTCGGGTACTTCAACCAATGTCTCTTTATTAAACTCATAATATTACATCGCTATAATTAATCATATATTATTTATAACAAAGTTATGAATTTAAAGTACATACAACATATGATAATTTATATTAAATTTGCACTATATGTTTGCTTTTACATACAAAAATTATTGTTGAATATTTACATGTTAATATACAGGAAAAATTGACATGTTAATATTCAAATAATATTGATCAAATTTAATTTTAAATTTGCATTTCATAAATTCATTATTTTTAATCTAAATTTTTCATTAAAATTATTTTAATGGAATTATTGATTTATGAACTTATTCATTTAATTTGATATTTTGGTTAGATTAAATTGGTTGTTGAATTAAATTACATCTTAACAAATATTCCTCATTATTCTCTTTGTTTTCACTTAAATTAGACATTTTTACCAATTTGGATTCATATTTGTATTCACTTTGTTCTTATGTTTATCTTATGAAATCTTGGATTTGGAACTCAAAACAATTATTGAGAGATCTATATCCAAGAAGCATTTATCAAGTGATTTCAAGTGTTTTTGGATGGAAATTTTATACTTTATAGGATTTGCATCAAGACCTTTTGTTGTGCGCAAACTCAATCGTTAAGCACAATTCGAAGAATTCAAGGAGATGTGAACCAAAAGAGAAGAAATAAGAGACTCTAAACCGTGGTATTCAGGAGGAAGTGCATCAAATCAGACTTTTCAAAGAGAACAGCACATGGTTCGAGTCAGTTTGGCAACTTGGCACATGTACCTCACCAACGGTCCACACCGAAGGATGCCATGAACCAAATCTCTATCCGTTAAACCAAATGGTCTAAAGCTTCAGGACCAG